>JAWWMP010000080.1:3243173-3264977 GCA_035047865.1 Dendrocincla tyrannina
GGGAGGCCCTGGCACAGGTTAGGCAGAGAATCTGTGGCTGCTCCTGGATCCCTGGAAGTGTCCAAGGCCAGGTTGGACGGGGCTTGGAGCAACTTGGATAGTGAAAGGTGTCCCTGCCCGTGGCAGTGGGGTTGGAATGAGATGAGCTGTAAAGTCCCTTCCAACCCAACCATTCTGTGACATGACCTGTGCCTGTGCCAGTGTGCTGTGACTGACTGCAGATATGCCTGTGTGTGTCTCCGTGTGTAAATAAATGTGCAGACACGTGTGTGTGTGTGTGTGGCTGTGCGTATATTTGTGTACAGGCACTGGTGTGCACCTTCTGGAAAAGAAAAGAAAAGAGGAGCTGTTCTGGGAAAAGCATGAAAAGCAAAGCTCCCAGCAGAGCTTTCGGAGTTCCCAGTCTGGGATTGCTCACTGGGGTGGAAGGCAGTGGGATGTGACACAGCCCTGACCAAAGCCCAGGGGAGGGACAGGCACAGAAGCTCAGTCTCCAAGCCTGACTCAGACCCTGGGAGCAGCAAAGCACACAAAGACCGGGAAAGTGCAGAGTGAGGAAACAGGAGAACACAGCTGGCCAGGAACTACTAAAGAAGATTTTTCACCATCATTCCCAGCAGTGTCAGTGGCAGGCTGGGAAAATCTGGGCTGAAAAAGCAGACAGCCCAGTTGAACTGGGAGCAGACTGGCTGAGCTGCAATCCTGCTGCCAAAGGCTGATGGTGCTGGTGGATGCCAGGGTGGATATGAGCTGGCAGCCACTGCACACAGGGCAAGCTGCTTGCTGCAGTCTGTGTGCAGGAGCACAGCTGAAGGCAGAGGGAAGTTGGTGGTGGTGCTCAATGCTGAGAAAGCTGCCCCTGGAATGCTGTGTTCAGTTGTGAGTTCCCACTTCAGAAACAACGTGGAGAAACTGGAGAGAGACCAGTCAAGGCAACGAAGATGGTCAAGGCCTGGGGCACATGATCTGCCAGGACAGGCAGAGGGACAGGGCTGGTTTAGCAGAGGTGGAGGGAAGGGTCCATCTCTCCTGCTGGGGGAGGCTGAGCAGGGTCTAAGGGCAGCCCATGAATTTTTGCAGGGCCATTATACAAGAATGACAGGGCCAAACTCTTCTCACTGGTGCCAGACAGCATAGGAAGGGTCAACAAACACAAACTGGAGCTCAGGAGGTTCATGTTGAGCATTAGGAAACACTCACCCTCCAGGAGAGTGATGCAGCCTTGGGCCAGTTGCCAGGAGAGTCTTTATCCGCCAGCATTTACAGGGTTCAGTTGTACAAAGCCCTGGTTATCCTGACCTAGTCCTGGGCTCATCCTGCTCCAGGGAAGGCTGGGCTGGAGCCTTCCAAGGGTGTCTTTTCACCAGCACTGTTGTGATGGTTCAATTGATAAGGTTCATGTTGATAAGGTTTGGTTTCTTTGGCAGTTGCTTTCTCATGGATGTGCACTCTTCTCCAGGTTCCCACTCTATCATGGAGAGAAAAGTTATCCCAACACCCTTTCCCACACAGTCCCTACAAAAGGTACTGTCTGTACTGTCACAAATTCCAGCCAAGATCCTTGTTGCACAGGCAGAATTCCTCTTCAGTAATGAGGAGCCACCACTCTCCTTCTCCTTTTCCAGGGCTTTGTCCTTGGTCCTGCACTTCTCCAACATCCTACACCCCCACAGGAGGCTCTGCCTGGGTGTCATCAGAGCTGCCATGAGCAGAATTCTGCCTGCAGGAGGTAAAAGAGGGATCAGTTTCTTCCAGTGGGTCCCATTATGGCTGAGAGTGTGAACGTGGCTTGAGGAGGACACGACCCCAGTGCAGGTCAGTGTCATTGTGACAGGGAAGGCTGATCCAGGCAAGGCCCCTGTGAAGGTCCAGGACACGGACAGGGACAGAGATGCTGAATATGCAAAGTGGAAAGAAGCGTGGAAGGCCCTGAGCTACATGTGGAGGGAGTGGTGATGTGTGGAGGCAGCGACTGGAAGGTTCCACGGGCAGGAGGAGAGCATGGAGGGGCTGATGGAAAGGCCCCCAGACAAGCCAAGGGAGGTCCAACACAACACTGCTCCTGTCTGCATGCTGATGGCACATCTGACATGAAACACGCTGGCACAAGGCGCACCAATCAGCCCCATTTGAACAAACCTCAGCTGGCACAAGAAGTTTATTCCAGCTCATCACGCTGAGTCGTGGGGCTGGATCACTGAAAGCCCTCAAGTCAGATTTAGCTATCGCTGAACTGCAGTTGTAAATCACAACCTCTCATGTACTCTCTCCTTTCAGAAAAAACAAGCATCAAAGGACTCTCTTAGGAGCTTCCCCTCCTACTCCTTCTATCTCATTTTTCACTTGGAGGGAACACATTGTGTGCTAATTTCACCTCTCTTCTCTCGTTTCTTCCATTTGGCTGATGCCTTTGGACGCTGCTCCAGAGTCAGGGAATATGCAAATACCGTTTTGTTTGTCTTGCCTTGGGACAATGAAAGCTTTGAAATGCAGATGTGGGAGCTTCAATTTGTCTTGCTGTCTAAGAACCTACTTTCTCCTTAACTCTGATGTTTTCATACAATTCAGTAGAAGGACTCTTTCACTCTCACTCCCAACTAAGATGTTAACTCTCATTTAGACACAGTGGGAATATATTTCATCTGGTCACCATTTTTCTTTGCTGAAGTACATCACAAATTACATATTTTTAAAAACTGCTCTCATTCAATGCCCTATTGGCAAGACAGCTGTAATTCTTTCCAGAGTGACATGAAGTGTGACCATTACACTTAAATATAGCTGGGAGATGCACAGGGTGTACAGAGCCCTCCTGGCTTAGACATGAGGACACAGGATTGTCAAAGCTCACTCAAGCCTGACATCCTTTTTGCTCAGTGCTGTGTCCCTGGCTGTGGCCAGAAGAAATCCCTAGGGAAGGTGGCGGGAGCAAGCTGAGTAGAGAATAAAACCCAGTCAGTGAAGCACCAGGGCACTTACATAGCAGGGGGCACCTGTGTCATGGTTTAAACCCAGACAGCAAGTAAAACACCACACAGGCACTCACTCAGCCCCCACACACCCTGGGGGAGGGGAATCCAAAAAAGTAAAGAGGGAAAAGAACAGGTCGAGAATGGAAACAAAATACAATGAATCAATATTAATAGTAATGGAAAGGAGAGACAGGATAAAACCCAGTGATGCACAACACAATTACTCACTGACCAATGCCCAGCAATGATCAGCAGTTTATACATGGGAATGACCCTCTGTGGTGTGGAATATCCCTTTGGCCAGCTCAGGTCATCTGTCCCAGCTCTGCTCCCTCCCACCCTCCTGAGCACCTCCTTGCTGGCAGAGCAAGGGAAACAGAAAGTGCTTGGTTTGAGGTCAGAACTGCTCAGGAACAGTAAAACCTAAGGGTGCAATCATCAGGAGTCTCACACTAAGTTCAAAACCTGGCACTAAGAAGAAAATTCCCTTCATCTCATTCAAAGCAAGGACAACCTGTGAAGTTTGGTACCTCCCTAAATGCAGTGAACCTGTATCTGATAAAGGACCAGTGCAGAACAGGGTCACCCATGTGTCAGCAGAGCCCCCTGCCTCGTGAAACACCCATGGAGAGGAGCTGGCAGTGCCAGGGGTATGGACCAAGCCCCACTCTGTTGTGTGACACCCCATGGTACCCTTTGCACAACCCTCTCACTCTGGGACAGTGGGTACAGTCCTATTTGAATTCACAGTGAGGGCTGGCAGGTTCCACGGAGATTAAACTCCCTGTGGGCATTCCAGAAGTATCTCCCACACTTTCGTGTGGTTGTTTCAAGGGAGGACTATCCAGCTGTGTGGCCTCTCCACCTCTGGGTCGCTGTCCTGGTAATGTACCTGAGTGCACTCCACAAGGCACCTCCACAAGGCACCTCCACAGCCTGGGGAGATTCAGGAGGAGAAACTGCTCTGGCAGCCACCACCTCAAGAACAAAGCCAGTCATCCCTCATGTCTGGACCCCCCTGACACAGCACTTCAGTCTCATCCAAAGCCTGGCTGGTGACACAGCCCCCAGTGACCCAGGGCTGGCCCACAGCCTGCTCTGCTTCTGCAGGGGCTGCCCAGCTTCCTACAAACCATCTCCACTTTGCCCTTCCAACCACCAGCACTGATTCATTCAGTCCTTAATGTCAACTTTCATAGGAATTTCACCACCCCCCGCCCATATCTGATCATTGGGATCTGGTTTTACACTTTACTGAAGAGGTTTCAGTTACTCCAGAGTTGTTTTCCTCCTTGACCCCTCGAAAGGCAAGTTCTGGAGACTGGAGGATCAACCTGGGCAAGTGTCCTACCTGCTTGCCCTGCTCACATATTTATCCCTGAGATCTTTAGTGGACTTTTAATCCCGGATAACTGTTACATTCTTCTGTCTGCTTTGTTCACTCATTAAACTTACTCTGAGAAGCCCATGGACAGGTTATTTCTAGTCTTTGGGACAAAATTTGTCTGTGTCTCCTCATCCCATGCAGAGAGAATTACTGTATTAGGTTGATTTGGTTTAGAAGAATGTCAGAGACAGAATTTTTAGCTGAGCTCTACCTGAATTTCCTTAAAACTCTATTTGTCTTTGGGCAAACCAGGTTTTATTTCAAGTGCAATTTTCACCTGGGCGTTCAAATGTTCTAAAGCATCTCTTTTTTGCTTCTGCTCATGTGGTGCACTGTTTATGGAGTCTGAGGGAACTAAGACATGGGCTAAAAAGAACTGCAGAAACACAAAGGTTAAGATTCACAGCATTTCTTTTATGGTTTGGCTGCCAGAACTGAAGTTCACTCCCAAAATCTCCAAGATGCTGCTCTTCACCATGCTGATCCACCATAAAATCTTAGGTTCAAAAAGATCCTCTTACCCTGATTCCCCCATGAAGATACACATAACTTCCCTTGCCTTCTTAAAACCTCCCATGACAAGCTTTTCCCACACAGCTGACTCCCCCACCCAGACCTCTGACTCATCAAGCCTTGGAGGAAACTTTTTTGATTGATCATGTAAAAAAAAAAATTTATAGAAATTACAATCATTGATCAGGATGTAAGAGCCAAGAGTCCAAAACTGGCCAGATGTGGTGGAAAAATCTCTCCACACATTTTCCTTCCACCTCTTCACCCTGAGCCCTCTCTGGGACCAGCAGAGCCAGTGGAGCTTCTGAGGGCTCACTCACTGCCCTCCTGCAAATTAGTCCCTCACACTGATTAACAAACACCCACCACAGGGCCATTTCTGCTGCTAATTCACAACCAGCTACCGGCAAGCGCCAAGGCAGCCTGTGGTTTGACTCTTGGCTTTCAACCCTTCCCGATTTGTCTCATGGCTTGTGTTGTCCCCGTGGTCCCCAGAGAGGCAGAATTCAGCCTCCCCTCTCTGCCCTTGCCTTGCCTGCTGCCTGATTCGTTACCCCCCAATATCCTGCTTTGTGGGTCACCCACTCCTCACAGACTCTGGAGCTGAGGTTGTACATGACTGAACACCTCAAATGCCACGTTGCACTTTGGTCACTGCCACTTGAACCCCTCAAAAACCCTCAGAAAAGGGGCCAGGAGCAGATTTCCAGCACAAGTCAGGACTGGGGAAGCGGAGGCTACAACAGGAAGCAGAAAATAAAATCTGACAAGTAAAAAGTGCTTAAAATTAACATACAATAACAGATTCTTTTCAAAGATAATTTAGGGGAAGTTTTCATGAGGCCCTGTTTGTTATCTTTTAATTTCTTCATACATTTGTTCATTGTTGCTCCAAGTTCTCCAGGATTTAAGGATGCTTGGAACACATTCCTCAGAAGAAAAGGAAACACTCTGTATCTCATGGTGAAATTACAAAACCTCTTAAATATACTTTCAAGAATAGAAACAGCCTTGTTAAAAGAATGAACTGCCAGTGCAATGAAGGGTGAAATGCAATAGGAAACTGACTTGATAAAAGGATAATTCCAGTAAATGAATAACACTTCCCTTGTATCACACAAAATGCAGAATGTTCAGTTGATTAAAATAGCAACGGCAGCCCCTGTTCTGAGAGGCTTTTCTGGCAAACCCTGGTGGGAGCCCGTGGAGAGGAAGCTTTTACAGTCAGTGTGGATGAAGAGCAGGAAGCCCCTTGAGCCAAAGCAATCCTACATGACCAGCAGAGCTAAAAGTTATTTCAATTAATGTCATTCTTGTCGTTGGAAGCTTCACCCTCAATCAGCAAGAGGAGCATTCAGGGGAGTGTGTGGGGCCTGGCACCACATGGATGGGACGAAAGTGAGATGTCAAGGGTCAGCCTTAGTCTCTGCTCATGCTCAGAGAAAGAAAAAGGCTCAGGACAACTCACCTGGCCCTTCGTAGAGACTGTTCCTCCTTGGTAGGCCTGATTCTTCCACTGCCCATAAAGGGAACCCAAAGCTTGGGTGGGGATGTTGAATTAGTTGAGGAATCTGGCAAAGAGCCCTCACCATGTCATGCAATCACAGAACCATGGAATGTCCTGAGCTGGAAGGGACCCTGACCATGACACCCCAACCATCCCACCCTGTCCCTCAGAGCATTATCCAAATGCTTCTAGAGCTCTGGCAGCCTTGGGGCTGTGCCCACTGCCCTGGGGAGCCTGGTCAGTGCCCACCACCCTCTGGGGGAAGAATCTTTTCATGATATTCAACCTAACCCTGCCCTGACACAGATTTATGTCAGGACTCCCTAGAAAGGATCATTGACCAAATGGATTATCCTTGAAGTGGACCGTGTTCGATTCTCACCAGAAGGGATGAGAAGTCCTATCTGTACTTTGTGGCTGTAACTCTGCCTTAGCACTTTACTCTGGATGAGTCTCTTCCTCTGCTCTTCTTTTTCTAATTACCCAGTGCTGGCTCTGAATTTGAGGCCCAGTGAAAGGCTGTGGACCTGAAAGGCAGGGTCTGCAGGATGACAGAAAGCCAGCACAGCTCCAGCCAGAACCCAAAGTGCCAGACACAGCATTTCCCACCTCCCTCCAGAGCCCAGCTTTGCAGTCACCTCTGAGGGCACAGCTGGTGGTGACAGTTCATGGGTACTCAAAATCAGGTATGAACATGGCCCCATGACCACGGGAGTCAGAACAGACACGGTAACACTGGACACTGACACCCAACAAAGACACTCATCAGCCCTGCAGAGCAGGGGGTGTGTGAACTGGCCCATACCCCCCAGCACAGCTCAAATGGAAGGTGTTTTCCTAAATCTGTGACAGTGTTTGTATTCCAGTGGGAACAGCAGTCGTAACGTACTGATTTTAGAGGTTGGAGGCATTAAGGATGAGCATGGCCAGCATGGCAAACATTTAGTTCTCCCACTCTGGGAGAGGTGTCAAGGTCCTACAGTAAAACTCCATGGCTGGGGCTGGCAGGTGACAGACACTCACTGGGCAAAAGCCAACGCTCTGACCACACTTTGACTGCTCTTGTGCTGAAGGGCAGGGAGGAGGAGGAAGGTTCGGTCCTGCCAGGCCCTCTGAAGAAGTGGCCTTCTTTTCCAGCATGGCCAACCTCTGTAAAACTCTTCCTCAAGCCTCTCTGTTGGTGGCAGAAGCAGCTGGAGCCCTTCTGAGGTCAGATAGTGGAATTTTAGCCAGAGGCATTTTTTGTCTCAACAGAGATGCCGCCAGTTTGTTCGGCTGAAAGATCTAAAGTCGGGGCCGCTGCGACAGAAATCCACTTGCTTGGGCCAACCACTGCCCACCCACCCTGGAATGACTCCAACACCCTCCCCAGACCCCCCAGCTCTTGTTTAATCTTTAATGCACCTCCAAGTGCCCCAGGCTGGACAGCAGCTGTGATAGCAGTGATGATTAGCTGCCTGACCCCCGTGTGTGCTGGGCGCTGGGAGTGCTGACCCTCCATCGATCCCGGCGTGTCCCCCGGGCAGGACGAGTCATTAGGGGCAGCTCCCGATGGAGAGGCCTGCAGTGCCTCTCACCCTGCTGGGTGCAGGCACATGGGAAAGCCACCGGCACAGCAGACCTGCCCTACCTGTTCTTGCTGCCTTGACTCTCCGTTCGGCTGTTCCTGGGGGTCCAGTGGAACAGGGAATGAGGGAGGGATGAACAAATGAGCCTTTTGAACAGCCCCTTCAGTGCTTGCTTGCATCCTTCTCCTCCTGGGATGCAGGTGTCCTGTCTACAGCCTGTCTACAACCCCTGACAGCTGCCCAGGAACTCACACAAGACCCCAGAAATCCCGGGGGCAAACCTGAGACAACTGCATTACCCAACCCCGACATCTGTGCTCAGTTTCGGTGCAGGATGGTGTTGGAATGGAAATACAGGGAGGGAAAAGGACCAGGAGAGACACCTGGCCCCACCAAGGAGGAACTTCTTCAAAGCTGGAGCAATCCAAGATGTGAGGTCAAGCATTGTTATATATGACCAAAGGTGGGGTTGACAACAGGGAGGGACCTCAGACCAGAAAATACAACAGAAAGCAGAAAAAGGAACAGATTTTTATGGCAAACACGTGAAATTAGGGAACTTCTCCCTGACCGACAAATAAAAGGAACATTTGGGACAACAGGAGAAGAGTTGAGAACCCAACAGTGGAAAAAGAATATAGCAAGAAAATGAAGAGATGTGGAAGCTTAGGGATAACTGGGCAGCTTCATCATTGGCATGTCCCATGGGCTGGACACCAACAGGGCAAAGGCTTCCCCTTCTTCACCAATTTATCTTTAAATAATTTAAAGTAATAATTTTATAATAATAAATAATAATTATTTATAATTATAAAATATTTATCTTTTCAGAAGACTTCTTAGATGAATTCCTGTAAGAGAAATTATTTCTGTAAGAGAAAGTAACTGCTTAAGCACTCCTGAGAATGTGTTTTGTGCAGGTTCTGTCCAGGGTCCAGCTGCTCTCAGTGGGGATGAAGCCTCAGTGGTGACATGAGAACAGACCTGCATGGCAGGAAGAAACTGCCCAACTGACAATATCCCTCAGGATACCAGTGCAAGAGCCTGGAGTCAGGAGAACTTCTCTGGGGGAGCTTTACTGAAATGGTGTGGTGGTACCAGGATCAGGAGCACCTGAATCGATGAATTGGCTGCTGAAACAGAACTGAATACCTGGGAATGGGGCACCCCTGGCAATGCTGATGCTCAGAGCATGCTCAGGCAGATGTTTTCAACAGATGTCAGACCCAAGAGAGGACACTCATGGGATCTGAATGCCCATTCCAGGGCAGCGATGAGTCCCTGGAGATGTGCTGGGCATGGCCTCTCATTTACTCCGTAATCTTCAGGTTCTCCCCATTGGCTCTTGGTCACAAACGAGTGAGTCACCTGCTCCTCTGTTCCTCCTCCTCATGGCTAGAGGAGTTGGTGATGGCTGTGCCCTTATTTGCCATTCAGCAGCAATAAAGACTCAGCCCTACTAAGTTCAGAAAACGTCTTTCAGGTTTATGGTCCTCTCCTTGCCCCAGAGAACTTCAGAAATTCCCCTCCTCAATCCCACCACATGGATGCCAAATGTATTAATCACAAGCCACCACCAGACTGAAGGGATCTGGTGGCCACAAACCTTCTACATTTGTGCAGTTCCCTTCTTCTTTCTCCCCCCTGCCCTTCCCACCCTCTGATCATCTCCCTTCTGGTTTTCATGGCTGCAGCACAGGAAGTTTCTGATCTAGTCAGTGGCTGACTCTACTCATAAGCTTTTCTCCTCCCAGAGACAAACTCCAAATTACAGTGGAACGGGCTGTTGGGAGTTTGTAAATGTACATCTTTCCACCCTGTGCTCCTGAATTACCTCTCTCTTCCATTACACAATGTCTGGGACATGGAGACATGCCCCAGGATATCACTATTACTTCTGTCTTGGCAGGGCCTCCCAGTCCCGTGCTATTTAACACATCAAATTGAGACGCAGCTGACATGGACTTTCCCCCTAAAACAGCTCCGCTCCAGGGGGAGGGTGTTGGTGCCTCTCTTACCTGGGGGCTCTGAGAGAGGCAAGTGGATTCATAGACCCTCTTTTCACCTGGGTCAGTGGAGTAGGTTTGAAGAACACAAGTTACCTCTGATAAGTTTTCTCCAGGGAGTGATTATGAAGCTTCATTATGCAACTTTATGCAACATCCCTGGTTCTGGTATTATGAGAATTTGAATTATTTAATCATTAAGATCTTAGAATAAAGAACTTGTTTTCTGAACCTGTAGGTGATGACAGCCAAGAGGTCTTCCCCCGTGTTAAAAGACAAGAAAAAAATCCAATTCAAATTGGTTCACAGTTCAGTGCTTTTAGGAAAACAGTGGCTTTATGAAACACTTTGACTGTTTTATCACATTTTCACTCAAACAAACCAGTGTTTTAGCCCAATCTCTGTTCTGTCAAAATTCTTTGCTTAAATAGTGAGATCAAATATTCAAACCTCACATCACTTCTTTCTCTCCATTTTTATGCCAAGGCACTGACCCTCTCAAGGCAAGCAGGACACTTTGATAGGAGCTGAATGATGGGGTGATAAAATCCCCCAGAGTTCTGATGTAGAACACCCAGCACAGCTCCAGAAGTGCCTTCCAGGACGTGGGTAATGCAGGTAAGGGAGGGAGAAGGAGCAAGGGTGGGGGCTCAGGGAATGACACCTCTTTGTCCAGGTCCCCCACACCCCCAGACTGTCAACCAACAAGGAATTCTCTTCCTTTGGCTCCCCACCTGCTTGCCCAAGGGATGCAGCTTGTTCATCACTTTATCCTCCTCTGACCATCTCTTCCAACTGTGCAGTTCACACAAGAATCTCCCAACAATCTTTTCCATCTCTCAGTCTGACATTTGACTGAGTCATGCTGGGCTTTAGCTCAAAAGGATTCCCTGGAATTAGGTTTATCTACTAGGAAAAAACTGGGTTTCATAAATGCACCTTGAGGGTGGAACATCAGAAACCTTCAGCTGCTGACCTTGATTTTATTGATGTGACTTATTGGTGTGACCTTGATTTTACTGGCATGACTTATTGGTGTGACCTTGATTTTACTGGCATGACTTATTGGTGTGACTTTGATTTTACTGGCATGACTTATCCTTCTCCCAGGAGCTGGGAGGAATTCTGTTCGTGGCCACCTCCATTTCTCTCTGGGTATGTCCTTCTTTGGCAGGAGCATCCTCAACCCATCCTAGCACTGCAAGGGACAGTGATGGAAAATTCTCTGCCCCACCACTGGTTTTATCAGCCTCAAATCCACATTTCATCTTTTATTCGTAGCAGATGTAAATGCTAATTTAAATTTTTACTTTAAAATTTTTGAATCTACTTTGAAGAATCACCAACTTGTCCAATATTTTCCAGTTAAAAATTCATCTTCAGTGCAGAGACAGTGCAACAGAATTAATCCAGAGATATCAGCTTAAATCAGGGGTGGTTTGCTCTGTAAGACTTGGGTGTCCAGTCTAATCCAGTATCAAATTCTGAGACTGGTAAGTGGAACTACTGTTGTTTCAGTCAGCAAGGCAAACCAAAGGACCAACATCCCTCATTTACAGGGGACAGAGTTCTAGAGGGGGAGCAGATACAGGGAAAGAATATTTCACATTGAAAAGGTGTCTGAAAGATGGAGAAATAATATTTACAAAATTCAGAAGAGGGGAAAGGAGGTTTTAAAAAAGTAAATGCCACATCCTGGCTGTCTCCCTCAGAAAAGGGAAAAGACATAAGTCCTATCAGATGGATGTGGTGTGGATTCTTCAGATGTATGATTTACAAAGGACTGGTTCTGCTCCAAGCTGAGACAAGTTTGGGGTCTTCTGTTTTTCAGAAACAAGTTTGCTGAGCTGCAGGAGTTGCAGTGGAAGTTGATATTGTGAAGTCAAGATAGAAACAAATGTGTTCCTCCAGCAGAAGTTAACCAGAATTTCTCTGACCAAGCCCAGTCAACCCATCACAAAGACAATGAGAAGAAAGGGACTTTTATTTCCATAAAAGCAACTTCAGCAGGGCATTCAGTCGTTTTAGGTGCTGGGTGGGGGTTCTTTTCCGTAACTGGAATGACAGAAATTGCCCAGATAACTGTAGAAACTCTCTCACTGTTATCTCTGCTCAGACCACAGGCTTGTCTTATCTCTCCCCCAATGCCACACTATGCAGCTCCTACAAGCTCCCTGTTCCCCCCATACTCTTCATTCCCTCCCTATATTTTTGCCTTTCAATATGTCCTGAGGAATCCAATAAAGGCTCCTGCAGGAATTTGTAGCAACACATTCCTTTTCCATCATCATCTGCACTTTGAGCAAAGCTCTTCTCATATATATCTCTTCTGACAGAATATGAAACCACAAGTATTTTAAGCTGAGACAAAGAAGGCAGAGGGCTGTAATCCAAACTGACAGCAACATTATTAATTGGGGAAGAAGAGGCTGAGCAGAGCAGATTGCTCAGAGATCTAAGAAATGACATCGTGTTGGGAGGGGGCTCCCAGGTAGTTCTGGGCACTGTGGATGGGCTGCAGAGCCTCTCACCTGGAGGACACCTCATCAGTCCCCAAAGGCAATGGTAGGAACAGAGATATGAGACCACACAGGGCTGAAGTGCCCCCATCCCCAGCATCTGCTTTCCTTCAGAGCCTGCTCTGGATGCTCTTGCTTTGATCAGACCCCTGGTGAGGGGGAAAGGGGGGCAGGCACTTTTTTCAGAATACCTCAGTAAGATTTTTACCAGCTCAGGGCCCTTTCCCTGACAGTGCCAGGGCTCTCCTGGGCAGTTTTAGGATCTGTGTGTTTAGCAGTAGGTTGTACCATCCCTGCATCCACTGCATCCTGAGTGCTTTGGAAGGTGAGCTGGACTTTGCTGACCTGGAACCCACAGTTAGAGAGGGGATAAACACTGCAATGGACCCCCCTCGACACTCGATGGGCCCATGCACTGGGATAAAACTCACTCCTCAGACTTTTTACAGTTGAGGGACGAATAAAGTTGCTGCGTTCAAGAAGTGCCTGCTGAAGAGGGTGAAGAGGTTCATATTCCAGGGTCTGCTCAGTATTTGCATGAAGTGGATGAGTCCAACCATGCTATTTAAATATTCCTGATTATAATGTAATGCAGGGTATTATTTAAACCTGGCTTCTGTTTTAATGCACAAGATTATTTAGGTCTTCTGCAGCTTTTACTGGTAATAGTTTATACTCATCCCATCGCTAGTAGGAACAAACCCTTCTGTAACATCCCTGTTAGAGAATAATGCCCTTCCAGTTCCTTCATCAGTCTCATTTATATTGATTCAGAACAGATAATAACTTTGTTTTTATTTTAAAACAGAACACATTCTGTCACTGCATCAACTGAATGACAGAAAGTATCCTTCATCCCCAGAAAAGAGGAGCATGTCCTACAAAATTGATCCAAGAGGGAGACAAATGGCAGGCGTGGAGGGAAGAGCTCCCTGGACAGCTCTCTGTTTATCCTCGTGGTAATGGACGATGTGAGGCAGCAGTTTGCAGCTGAACACAGATTTATATTCCATCTCATGTCAGCTTTTCCATCATTTTCTGGATATCAGTGAAACCAGTCCACTATTGCACAGGACCTCTCCCCTCTGCCCCAGAACTTCGCCAGTAACCCAAGGTTTGTTAAACATCATTGCTAATGACTCCAAACTTCCCAGCCAACTCCTTTTAACTCCACAACTGTGATTTATTTGACGCAGTCCCTACAAAAAGACCTGACATCTTGTGTGGAACCCAAAGGGATAGGAAGGAGCTGGTGGTTGCAGCTGAAGGCAACTGCACCATCACATCACTGATCTGCAGCTCTGGCCTCTCAGAGGGCTGTAAAATTGCTGTATTTTCATTTATTAGCAGAGAATTATTTTCATCAGGGAGAACTGAGGCAGTTTTCATTTACTTCATATCAAAGAAGCAGAACTTGAAGTACACAAAAATTAAGGAACAGCCTCTGGACACTACAAACCTCTTTGGTCTCATGCTTTAGAATCTGTATTTTTTTTTTTTGTTTGATTTGGTTGCTTTCTAAAAAAACAAATTCATCCCTTGGGATGAGAAATGCAGGCAGAGTGAGGACATGACCAAACGCAAGTTTGTAAGTGACTGTGGAACAAGTTTTATCTTCTCAGGGGTTGCCTTGAAGGATCATCAGGAGACTGGACCTGCAGCCAAGCCAGAGTAGCCAAGGTTTAACATTAGGGGAGGTGAGGTTGGAAAATTGTGCCTCATTCATATGCTGAGAAGTTGGCTCAGAGCACAGTGACAGCTCAGGGATGATGCTCTGAAAGGATCTTCCTGACCAGAATCACCTCTTCAGTCACTCTGGAAGTGGAGCTTTTTGGAGGTTTACATGACTTCTTATTGAAATTACAGAACAAACTCCATGGCAATGGTAGGCAGCCCAGGATCCAATGCTCCTGCAGCGTTCAGTACTCTTCCCAAGCCCCAGGGTGCTTTCAGGTCCCCCTGAATTCCTCCTCCACACAAAGGCAGACTGGGACAATCCTTCAACTGGAATTCAGACTCAAGCTCCAAAACTTCCTCAGGAGTGCACATGCCCTCCCTTCCTAACGTTAATGGCAATTAATAATTGCCATTATTACCTGAACCCCTGGGGGCCTGGTGTCACCTCTGTGCTGTGCTGCCCCAAGCAGGGCAGCTGGGGAGCTGCCCACGGTCACAGACACATCAACAGGGAAGGTGATCTCTGAATCACAGGACATGCTGAGCTGGCAGGGACCCACAAGGACCATCGAGTCCCACCCTCAGCCCTGCACGGGACCATCCCCAAGAGTCACACCCACCCCCTGCCTGAGAGCATCATCCAAATGCTCCTTGGGCTTTGGCAGCCTTGGTGCTGTGCCCACACATGATACTGGAGTCATGGACCAGAGGAGGGGGTGGCCATCCCGCTCTGCCCCCCAAACCCTTGGATTCTGGAGGCTGAGTGCTGGGCAGGGCCTTGGGTTAGCTCTGCACAAACAGCCCAACCCCACGTGCCACTGTCTGCCTTGCCGAATTCTCCTCTCACCTTGGGCTATGAGCCCCACACTGAAGCTCCTGTTCAAACCTGACCCAGCTCTTCTCACAGCCCGAGCAGGAGGAAACGTGAGCCCTGACTGGCAGCTCTGGCTCCTGCTCTGTGTCCCCCTCCCCTTCAGCAGCCCCCCCATCCCTTCCAGAGCCAGGGTGGGAGCAGAGCCCTTGGTCCCCCCAACACCTGCACGGGCTGTGGCTCCCAGAGCCTCTGGGCACACAGGGAGAGACAGAGAGCTCGGCACAGGGGGAGGGAGACGTTTTAGGAGATTTTTTTGGTTTTTTAAATAAAATGTGCTGGTTTCAGGTGACAGGGTGTTTTTGGATAGCAGGGAGGGGATCCTTCTCCGCCTCTCTCAAGTCAGCAACGCATGAGTCCCAACCTGGATCAGCTGCTGATCTTTATTTCTCTGTAGTCCCTGCTGCTTGTCCAGGCAAACAGGCAGGACTCTGCTGACAAAGGTGATTGCAAACGGGTTTCCCCCCTCATCTGCACTTGTGCCCTGACTTCTGCTCTCCCTGTTGGTGGATTGTCCCCTTGGCTGGGTGATGCCACGGTTCCTTAGTATGTTCTTGCTCTCATTTCCTCTGTTTTCTTTTCTCCATCTCTAGACCTGCAGATTTCTGGGAGCAGATTAACCATGATGAGAACTTGATGCAGAATTGAAAGAGAGGAAAACCAAACCAAGCCTGGTTTTGGGCTGTAACTGAGATACACAAAAGGGGACAAGTACCTGTTTGTACCTCCCAGCCCTCACAGAGCAGGTGATGGGAACGGGAGTCACTGCATGAGCATTGACACCAACTCACACCCTGCTGACAGCTCTTCAGGACAAGTACAAGTCCCAAAAGCTGGAGAGAAGAGCCCTGCAGATGAGCATAACCCACAGCTGTGGCCACACAGGGAGCTGGGAGACCCACAGCAGTTCTCCCTTTCCTCACAGGGCCTTTTCCCAGCATGGCTGAGCTGCCTGTGGCTGGATGTGGCCCTGCCTGCCCTGCTAACCCCAGCCATGCCCCCTTGCTCCCGAGGTATTTTTGCTCTGGAGTTTGCCTGGGGCAGTGCAATGCCATGAATAACTTTCCTGCTAAAAGCAAGAGGAGATGGAGAAATGGAAGAGGCAGGTGGGTTTTGGCAAGAGCAGAGCAAAGATAAAGAATTGGGTCTGAGTCTGGGGTGGGGGAGGGAACAGAAACTGGATGAAAACCAGAGGGAGCAAAGGACGCTGGAGAAAAGCCAAATCAGACCAGGCAGCAGGCAAGAAGAAGGTGGTATCAAGGCAACTGCAGGGCATGGATTTGTATCTCTACAATAGGATCAGCCAGGATTAGATCCATGGCAGAGCCCTCCCCAGGGCCAACAGGGGACTCGGAGAATAACTGATTCAATAAGGAAGAGCTGAATCCAAGGGGATCTCCTTATGGAGATGTTTCAGCAGCACATGGTGTTTCCTTGGCCACCTTCTCATCCTGCCCATCCATGGAGTCGTGTTCCTAGGCCTGCCAGGCTTGGATGGTGACCAGGAAAACTCTCCAGGGAAAAGTTGGAGCAGTGTGTGCAGCTGGGGGCTGACTGGGGAGGGTGTGAGAGGGAAACACGGCAGAGCTGTTGGGCAGAGCCTGCACTGACATCTAAAGTCCCTCCATAAGCAGGGGGCTATCGAGGTGCAAAGCAGTGGGATGCGAGAACACTCTTTTCTCTACAAATGACACTGCACCTGGTGCCAAAGCAAATGTCTTCTGGCTCGGCACACGCTGGGCCAAGGATCCAATAGCCAATATCCATTCCCAGCTGCCTGTGGGATGCAGGAAAGCAGTCGGCAGCACACAGAGCAAAGGTGACAAAATCTAAGAGCCGTGGTGGCCATTCAGCTGAAAACAGCCCTGTTGGAATATCTGGGTCCTCCAAGGGCTCCAAGACAGCACCAGCAGCTGAGCGGTTCTAAGGTGCCATTTGGAACCTGTCCCATGTCTTCTTGGGGATTATTTCTGCATCCAAAATGTTTCTCCAACAGCTACTGACAACATCATCAATATCTGATACATCTGAGGCATCTGTTTCTACAGACCTGATATTCCACTAACCAAGACAAGAATCTCCAAAATTCTCTGGAAAGCATTTGTGACACTGCCTTAAACATTACAGAGAAATGTAATTTCAGGGGGAAATCGCCAGGAAACGAGGAGTATCAGGAAGTACAGAAAACTTGGGGCATGCCTTTTTCCATGGACAAAAGGGATACAAAGGATTCAGAAATTTGTATTTTGATGGGTAGTTTCCCTCCTGCAAGGCTGCCAAAATGTCTTATCTATAGGCATTAAAATTTATAATTGCTGTCTCACATGGGGTGCTGATGGGAAAGGGTTGTTTGAACAGGATCTGGCAGAGAAGATCCATCCATGACACAGCCCAGGTTTCTAATCCAAGCCTTGAGACAAGAGGGGTGCTGGAAATCAGAGTCAGGCCAGGTCCAGGAGAGCCTGGAGAAGGCTTCATGCCTTCTGCATTTCAAAAGTGAGGCCTGGCAGAAACTTTTCCCCAAAGCCTTTCAGACAAGTGCAGAAGAAAGGCACTGGCAAACACATCACAGGTTGCAGAGGTCGCTGCCCCAGGCACTGCTGTGGGATTTAAAACTTGCATAAGCTGGGAAAAAGCAAGTGGAGCTCATCTGTTCTAAACATTTAATACAGATGGGCTGCCTGGGAAGGACCTGCTTCTTTCCCTGGGCTCAGTCATACCTGCAGCTTAAGCTTTGAGACACCTTAAGTTAGGCTGAAATTCCCCAAAGCAGTCAGGTTTAGAAAAGCAGAACCTGAAGGACACACAGACATGGCCAAGGACATGCCCTGGGTTCTGCCTTTGCCACTGCAGACACCAGAGCACAGAAGGAGGTTTTGCAGGGGTTGTAGAGGTGGGCAAAGGCTCTGGCAGGGCATGGGATCTCCAGCCACCCCCACCACCCACATGTCAGAGTGAACTTTATCACAGAAGAACCTGAGCATCGGGTGGTATTTCAGCATCCAGGTCCATTACATGGACAGTGGTGAGGCCACGTGAAGGACACACAACTCATGCTCTGTCACTGTCTCTGAAGAGGATGTTGGATTTACACAATAGTTTAGATATAGCTCTGGAGGAGAGAGAAATATTACCTGGTTGGGAATTGCCAGAGCCACTCAGTGCTGGTATTACCCTTGACATGATGCAGGATTGTCATTTGTGCTATTTATTAATGGTTTCCATTGAGCTGCTGCTCCCCCAAAGCAACAGGACCTTGGTTGTCGCTGATGCTGCTTAGAGAAGAAAACTGACCTGGAAGACTGAGCCATCAAGGTGTTTCCAGCACTTCCTATATCTAAGGTGTGACTTGCAAACTACCTGGTGCTTTTTCATAGAATCATAGAAAGGTTTTGGTTGGAAGGGACCTAAAAGGCCTTTTTGTGTCCAGGCTCCTGCTGCTCTCCTGTTTGTGACTTCAAAGAGCTCCTTGGAGGTCTCCACTGCCTGGTAGAGGGATGGCAGGGATGGCTGGGAACCACCACAGCATGTCTGCCCCACACCCAGCCCATCTCCCAGAGCACCAGAGCCCTGCCCAAGCCCACTGGTCCAGCTTTTCCCTGTTCAGCAGGGCCAGGGATTTTCAGCCTGGGCGCACAAATGAGCTGGGATCCCACCGGCCTCGTTTGCCAGGAGCTCTTTCTCATGACACTTTAATCCCCTTGCCACAGTTATAAGCAGCACAAGGAGGTTCATTGCACCCACCCATGGCACACAGAACCCCTGTGAGGAAACAAACACCTCACATCACCATCAGCCCAGGGACAGATGAGCTCAGGAAAACACCTTCCTGCTCAGGGCTTGGCTGGCCCTTGTGTGCCCAGGTTTGTGCTGCCTGACACTGCTGGGGAAGGATGGGACACCTCCCAATATTCTGCCACCCAGCTCCCCACCAGTGCTCCCTTCCTTCTAGGACTGTTCCCTCTCACAGCAAGACTTGGTGTTTCTGTTTAGGCGCTGAAGTCCTGCTGACTTTTGGCGCCCTGGCACAGCTGAGAGGTAAAAGCAGCCTGGAAGGCTGGATTTCAGGTGACCCAGTGGGACAGGTTCATCCCCAGCACACAGGCAATGGCCCCCTCCCCTCAGAACCTCTTCCTGATCCTTTTGTGGGCAGATCTTTCGTCCCTGTGCCGTGCCCTGAGCATCCAGAAGAACCTGGAGCCACTGCTGCAGCAGAGCCAAGCTGGGTAGGAACTCTCAGTGTACCCTGGCACAGTCTGCCTGAAAAAGTCAGCACTCTTCACCCACCCAGGAGGTAAAGTAGGTGCCACTGCCTCACTGGGCAAGAGCAGCATCAACCGGGGACAACTGGGGGTCAAAAACAAGCCCCAAGAAAGGCTAAGACCAGGACCTCCCCAAAAAGCCTCTGGGTGGTCATCAGTGAAGCAGCTGAAGAGGCTGATACATGGGGTATGTGGGGCTCTCCTTGAACCTTCAGGGTTTATCCCATTATCTCATTTCAGTATTGGTGGGCTTTGGGGGGATAGGACATTCCTGGGGACCCCAGGCTGCCCCAAGCCCTGGGCCATGTCTGAATGCCAGACATTCCTGGCATGCAGACAGTGCTGGATCTGCTCCCCTTTGCTTCATCCAGTGCCCAAGAAGGTGCCACTGGGCTGGTGTAGCCCATCCACAGAGAGGCTCTGCGTGCCTTAGCTCTCCTGGGAAGCAGATTTTGCATGGCCTGCACTGCTCTGGGTGCCAGTTTGGGCAGAGGTCAGGAGACAACGGGGACTGCCAGAAGAGCAGGTTAGGGCAGAGGGCTGAGAAAGGACCATGAGTGTCTTGAATTACTGATCATCCCCAGTGCACTGGGAAGTTTTACCAGGAGAACCCAACTTCTCTAAGTGGTATTTCTGACCCACTTTCACTCGATATGTTCCAAGTTGCTGGGCACTCCTGTGTGCCCTGTAGGGCTGGGTGGGCAGCAGCGTGTTCCCTCCTGACAGAATAGAAACTCAGGAGTTCTGTGCAGAGGACTGAACTGGTGGGGAAAGAGGAACAGCGTAACAGGATCCCACCCAGAAACAAACCACAGTGTGAAGTGGTTCTGTTGTGGCCATGGTTGGCAGCTCTGGGCAGTGGCACACACTGGATATGGACGTGCTGAGCTCAGACACAGCCCTCGACCACACTTGGCTGGGGCATCAGACACAGCCCGTGGCCAAGGCCCTTCCTCTGGCCTTGTGGTCATGTTGAGCACCACAGAGAGATGAGGTGTCACCGTGTCCTGGTGGCCTGGTGCCAGGCCAAGGTCTGGAGCAGCCCTGTGGGATCACCTGGTAAACCCATTCCCAGCCATTGCTTGGGGCTGCTGGAGCCAGGGGGTCCCCTGTGCCCCGGATGAAGGGCAAGGAGAGCCACTGCTGGTGCCACCACTGCAGCACGAGGCCATCTCAACATCCCTCCCTGCAAATGGACTGGTGTTCCTCTACACAGCCACAGGCTCCCCTCTGACAACCTCCCTTGTGTCCCCAGGGAGAGCCTGAGGGGCACGGGGCACCTTGGAGTCGTGTCTGTGGGGATGAGTAACTCCTGTTCCAGTTCCATGAGCTCAAATTCCACAAGTCACGCCATCCAAAGAGCTGACACACAGGCACTGGCCAAAGGACAGAGCAACCAGGGACAGGAGCATGGTAGGTTTTGCTGCTACAGGAAACATGTCACTGACAGGTTCCAGATGAGGTTTGGTCACTGGTGTCACATTTCCTTTAATACCTGAGCTCAGCCCACCTGGGCAGTCCTACTGGGGTAGGGAGAAATGGGGAATTCCAGTTATCTTCTGCAGAGGGTGTGGGAGAAGCAGAACAGAAGGAATAACATCACTGTGCCTGTGAAGGAAGGGGGTTATTCAAAGGTATTTCCCAGGGAAGTTCCTTTAAGGCAGAAATGTACATTTTTAGGAAACAACTGGTATTTATTGACCCACAAGAACACCAGCAGAGCAGACACAAGTGCAACACTGGACATCACAAATAAGCACATTATAATCAAAAGGATTATATAAGAATTAAAACAAGGTACAAGCAGGAATGTAATGCCACTTAAAACCCATAGTACCATTTTCTTTCTAGAGGAAATATAAGAAATATAAATAACATCCATACTTCTTGTCACACACATTGTACATCTTGAGGTAGACAACAGTTTTATTTCCCTTAAAGCACAGCCTTTTTTGTTTTCAAGTGACATAATATATTGTTGCAGATCAGCCTCCCAGTCTGGCACAAGATGCCTGAGGGTGCAGAAGTGACTATTGCCTGAGTGGGGTTTTTACTCCACCCATTAATGAGTTTTGGCCCTTTTTATTGATCTAATAAAGCCTCCCTGCCAGTACTGCATGGATCCCTGGATCAGCCCTCAGGAATTACTGGGGTAGAATCATTAGATGGGGCAGCCTCCCGGTATGTGATTTCTTCCCAAGCAGGTTCAGCTCTTCACTTGGGTATGGTGGGGTCCATAAACATCAGAAATGAACACAGTTCAGCAAAAGTTTTTATGGAATCCCAGAATGGTTGAGTTGGAAGGGATCTTAAAGCCCTGTGCCACCATCCAGTGCCACCCCTGGCCATGGTCAGGGGCACCTTCCACTAGCCCAGAGTGCTCCAAGCCCTGTCCAACCTGGCCTGGGACACTCCTAGTGATGGGGCAGCTACAGCTTTTCTGCCCAACCTGTGCCAGGGCCTGCCCACCCTCCCAGGGAAGAATTCCTTCCCAATATCCCATCTAACCCTGCCCTCTGGCA
>JAWWMP010000080.1:3272127-3308209 GCA_035047865.1 Dendrocincla tyrannina
CTGCCCAGGCTCCCCAGGGCAGTGGGCACAGCCCCAAGGCTGCCAGAGCTGCAGGAGGGTTTGGATGATCCTCTGGATCATCCCCTGGGGCACAGGGGGTGACTCCTGGGGATGGTCCTGGGCAGGGCTGAGGGTTGGACTCAGCATATTCTGTGATAGTGTGATATGGACAGGAGAGCACTCATGAGTCAGAGGAGAGGTGGGAAAACACTCAGCTGCAAAAAGTGACAGCCTTGAAACCCCTCTTGTCCTCACCCTCCCCACAGAGCTGATCGGGCTGAGCAGAGACTGTCACTGAAATCATGCTGTGGCATAAAATCAGGAAATACGGAGGAGACACCGGAAAAGTAATGTTAAAATCTGACCTGTTATTGACAAATTATTTCATTTGGGACTGTATTAGTATTTCCCATGGAAAGATCGCACGTAGTTTGACTGGGAAGGGTTCCATGCTGAAGGACCTCTTGGCAAGAAGGACAACTCTCCCACAGGTGGGCGGGTTTTCAGAATTCCTTATAAATTATCCACTCCCAGTGACTGAGGGGGGGGTGTATTCTGAATTTTCCTCCCAAAGGAGGCTTCCCAGCTTGGCTACAACCCCTGAGGCCATGGTGTGACCATGGCACAACAGGACATTTTAATCAGGAAACAAAGTCCAGGGACTGAATGAAAATTCAGCCTAGAGACGTCAGATCAGACAGGAGTGGGAATGTTGATACGGCACCCATGAGCTCCACAGAAGTTCCAGAAACTCTGTTTGACAAAAACCTGACCTAAACCCCCAAATATTTCATTTTTTCCAGTATTTATATTTACCTCCTCCCCTATTCAGTCCTGGGGGAAATCTTAATATTTCCTCCAGAGTTTTATTTTTGCAGAAAATAAAACTATTAATGGGAAATTGCTTAAAAGTCTACAATTTAGTAATTAATGTGAGGAAGAGAGACAGGTGAGTGACTGACCAATAGCTCTGAGTGCAGGAATGGATAAGGTCAGCCACAACAGAAAAATTTTGGTTTATGACAAGTAGAGCACTGGCACGTTGCATGGAAGAAAAAACATTGAAGCAAACAAACAATTCACATGGGACAATTCCAAATTTCCTTCCATATCAAAAGGAAAATCTGTTTTCCCCAATGATGGAAGAGAGAGAACCACAGAGACCTGATCTGCTTGGAGCAGAGGTTGGAATTCACCTCTAGAATCACTAAGTCCAAACTCAAATCTGTTCGTCATTCTGTTCCCTCAAAGAACTCCCATCCAGCTGCAATAACAGATCAGAGCATGGACTGCTGGGATCTGAGTGACACCACCACAAACCTGAGCAGGGAACAGGACACAGAGCTCTCCTGAGAGCTGTCAGAGAGAAGAATGACAAATGTGACTAATCATGAACATAATGCAAAGGCTGCACTCCCAGCTTCAATACAGACTCCACAGGAGCAATTGGGAATTGCAGAATTGTAGAAAAAGATCCAGCAATATTATGGACATGAGAGGAGAGTCAAGAACATGTGGGGGAGAGATGAAGAAGATCAACCAACAAACCCTTCCTGCCTCACCATCTTGGTCACTGTGACCACTGGGACAATAACTTGCAATTAGTCTCTCTGGTTGATGCTCTATAAAATTCCTCGGGATACTGGAAAAACAATGAAAGAATGTCACCAAATCCATGAAAGGTTTTGGAAAAGCTGGTATGGGACACAGCCAATACAGACTATGGACAGCAACACGATGCTCACACCTTCTCAAACAGTGACCAATCCACTCCAGAGAAGGAGTTAAGAGGGGGTAATGTATATTTGAGATTCCGAATCTGTTAAATTGTTCCAGAAGCCAAACTGCAAATGTTCACCAGACTCCCAGTATCCTGTCTGACACACTGATACCAGAAGCAAGGAGAACATTCCAGAAAGCCTTTCCCACCCCATATAAAGGCAGCAGTCCCTGGGAGCTCCACAGCCCCTGCTAAATCTGGCTCTGTGGAACACCACAGTGCTCCTGCTATTCCTGCCCAGCAGTGCTTTGGTTATCCTGTGGCACTCCGTGGAAGTGCTGGCCAGCTCTCAGCCCACTGGAAATCAGAGAGCATTGCTTGTGGTCAGGCCACTGCAGACAGCACTGGCTGAACACACCGAGCAGGCTTTCCAATCGTCTCCTTCTCCTCCAGCCCTCCCACCTCCTCCTAAGGCAAAGCTTTGACATCCCCATCTGCCAAATGCTTGTCTGGAAAGTCTAAGATGATTCCTTCTACTTTGGCATAAGGGATCAATCACCATTTAATTGTTAATTCACAAACAAGTTATGTGAAGTTAAACCAGGATGGTCCTTCAGCCCTTGTGGAATAACAACGTGCAACAGAGCAGCTGCTGGAGCTGGATTTTCAGCAGGACACACCACAAATGGGCAGCAATCAGCTTCAATAAGTGTGATTTGAGACTTGAATAGAGGGTTCCCCATGTGTCCTGCCTGGTATCCAACCTCCCACTGTGCCAGCAGAGCCCTTGTCCCCACAGCCAGGGGAGCCTGGAGCCAGTGCTGGGCTGGCAGGACCTGCTTTAGGGATGAGTCACCCTCCCGACCCCACCGACTGGGACTAAATGGAATCTGAAACACCCAGGCAAGGGGGGACATCTGGATGCAGATGCCTTTGCTGGGCAGTTTGGTTGCAAACCTCCAGCACAGCAGGACTGCCGAGATGCTGCAGCAAACCAGCCCCCTCTGGTAGGACCTTGCACACGTCCAAGTGTCCCCCTGAGCTCCCTGGGAGGATTTCTGAGCTCAGCAGCCTATAAACAGAGAGATGTTTGCCGAGAGGCACCACTGTTCTGAGTGTGGTGTGCCCCAGACCACAAGGAGAACTGTATCAGGAGGAGTTCAGCCATGGGGTGACGCTGCCAAAGGAAAGATGTTCATGGTCAAAGATTTTTCGATGCTCCAATGAAGATAAGTGAGTGTTTCAGAGCAAGTGGAGGAGGGAAAACAATCACATCAACAAACCAACCAACCAAAAAAGAACTGTGGGAAGGTTTAAGATGGAAGCATTCTCATGATCTCCAGAACAACCTCCTGCTCAAAGTGCCAGCTGCTCAGGGCTTTGTCCAGCTGAGTTCTCCAAATCTCCCGTGATGGAAATTCCATGTCTGAGCTACCACTCCTCTGCTGTACCATTCCTAAATCCCTCAGGACATCAAGGAAACCACTGCCTGAAGGTCACAGACTCTAACCAGCGTGAGGCAAAGGAATGGATGGGTGCACAGAGGGACTGAAAAGTGCTCATTCCTCATGAAGGTTTTTTGTGAGTGGCTGGATCAGAGCTCTTTGCTGCAGGTATTTCTTTTCCCTGGATCACCATCTTGTCTGAGGTGAAATCCTGGTTCCCTGACCTCCAGCAGCCTTTATTGCTCTCCTGGGACACCAAATGACCATCGCTGCTTTGCAAACTTTTGATGCCACCTTGCAACAAGGTGGCTTGAAATGTCTCTCCAGAATCATTTTAAATCTCTTTCCATGGATTTTTAAAGAAGTGGAGAAGGAACGCAGCAGGATTTTGCATGGATCAGTGAACAGTGATAGTTACCATAAGTGACAACAGTCACAGAGGGTTTTGCAAAAGGAGTTTCCCAGTTGTATCCAGAGAAGTATCCAGAACAACAAATGGTCAGACTGTGACAATAAATTTGGCATTTCAAGAACCAGAAAGCCCTTGACTCTGTTTTCCTTTTTTTTTTTTTTTGCCCTCTCTAGGAGCAGGAAAAGCATCGATGAACCAAATCAGGCACAGCAGTTTGCAACTGCAAATTGAGTTTCACCTGTTCACCTTTTCACCTCTTACAGAAATGACCCACCTCCCTGGGACAGGACCTTTTTCACTCTCCTGCACTCTTGAGACCATGAAAGACTGTTACAAGTGTGCATTTTTCTTATGGTTTCTCCAGGACCATGGAGATATCAAATGATCATTTCTAAAACGCTTCAGCTTGGGTGAAAGGAGAAGAGTCCATTGCAGGGCCCACAATTTCCAAGAAATCTCCAAGAAATGTGAGAAACAGATCAAAAGCAGCAGCTGAGAGTGTTCATGTTGCTTGTGAAAGAAACAAACCCTTTGCAAGCTGAAATAAAATGAGAACCAATAATTGCTCCCAGCCAACTGTCCCTTCACCCAGAAGGTGCACCCAACATACTTTGCTGTATTAAATCATCATTTGAGCCTTAAGATTGTGTAATAAAAGTGTTCAAACACTTCTCCTCATCTGCCAAAACAGGTTTTAAATTACGGGTGATATTTTATTTTGTCAGTCAGGAGTCCCTGGAAATGTTAAGGCATGTCACCACCAGATAATTAAATGTTTTCCAGCTATTTGAAGAGAAGGATTATTCAATTGTCATTTTCAAGTTCTTTGAGGTTGATGAAGGTGCAGATGTCAGAAAGACACTCAAAATGATCACGAAAATCTCTTCAACTAAAGAAATTTGCCTTTCTGTGCTAAAGAATTCACAATAAGTCTTGCAATGAGGTAAATCTGACCCTGTATGTGTGGGTTTAATAAAATATTAACCTGATATTTAATACAATAAAACCCAATAATTTTAAACAGAAATGCTTAAAAGTTTCCATCTCAACACAAATTAAAATTAACATTTATTTTCATCAAAGTTAACGTCGGCTTGTCCAGGTCCTTTTTAAAAAAACATTAAGTTGCTAAACATTGTCAAAGGACTGAAGCTCACTAATTCTGAAGAGTGAAGTTTAGTAAATGCCACTAGAAGGTCTTGAAGGGCTGGAACTCAGGAAGGGGCAGGGAGGCTTTGTTTGGGTCAGGACAGGTTTAGCAAAGATACTTTTGTTAAGAAATGGTTTCAGTGTCTGCCTCAATTCTACTTTTCTCAAGTTCTTATAATTTGAAGAATTTGTTTTGCTCTCTCCTACCTCAAATAGAGAATTTAAAGGACATTTTTTTCCTCTAAAGCATTTTGTGAGACAGAACCCAGTGGCTCTCCTGTCACTCTGAACTCCTACCAAAACTCCAAATTTTAGTGCAAGAGTCTCAGGAGAGATTTGCCAACTTGTACTAGAACACCTGAATGCTGATAAACAGCTTTTTCAAGCAGTAAATAGGTATAAATGTCGTATCTGAGAATAACAAATACAAATATCCAAAGACCTAAGAAGAGTTTTTACTTAAAACATCCCTTGACATGAAGCACTAACCCTTTTTCCCACAGTATCACCCTGAGGAGGAGGTTCAGTCTGGGGAACTCTGGACAAAAATCCACAAGCCAAGGGGTGGGAACTTCCTTCTACTCTCCCATCCATGACAAACCATTCAGGAAAGATGGGGACAAGGCTCATTTTGTGCCCAAGGGGCCCGAATTGCCCAGCTCCCATTCCTGGGTGAAATGGATGGTCTGGGCACTCCCCACTGGGTTTGAGATGGACCTTCCAGGGCCGCAGCACCGAGAGCTTCCCTGCAACCCAACTACCTTGTACCTCTCTTGAGCAGGCTGGTCCTGCCCTCCAGGCTGCAGTTCCAGCGCTCGCTGCGGAACTGGAACTGGCACTCCATGATGCCGAGGCGGATGGAGTCGCGCAGGGTCTCGGCCAGCCCCGGCTCCCTCCGGCACAGCCGCTTCTGCTTGCGGGACAGCTGGAGCAGGTCACACTGCTTGACGTGCACCCTGCCCTGGGCAGAGCCCCCCGATGGGCCCAGCGAGGGCAGGTGGGTCAGGGCTTCCTTCCCGGTCAGCCTGAAAGGAAGCAGCAAAAGCAGTGGGTTAGGGAGGACATCCCTGAGGTCATTCAAGCTCACAGCACCAAGTCTGGCAGAGTTCAGGGAGTGTTGGGACAATACTCTGGGGCTCAGGGTGTGGCTCTTGGGGATGGTCCTGTGCAGGGCCAAGAGCTGGACTCGATGATCCTCCCTCCCAACTCAGCATATCCTGTGGTTCTGTGAAGGTCAGGTTGGATGGGAGCTCTGAGTAAGCTGGTCTAGTGAGAGGTGTCCCTTCCCATGGCAGGGGCTGGACTGGATGGCTTTTGTTCCAAACCATCTGGGGATTCTAGGATGATTCTGAAATGGCAGCCATGGAAAGGTGGTCAGAGGGAAGAATATTCACAAGGCTGCAGGTCAGGCTAATTTACCAGCTCATAAGATTAATCAATACAGATCAATTAGATCTTTTATCCCATCTCCACCACACACCAAGGCAAAGTACCACGCTGAGGCTGTGGGGAGGAAGGAGAAACACACGTGTGTGTTCTCCAGAAGCCCCAGGTGGGAAGTTCCCTTGACTCCATGACAGGGTGACAGGGATGGGGAGGGGACTGGAGCATCTCTGGGAGCAGGACAGGCCAAGGGAGCTGGGGCTGCTCAGCCTCCAGAGGGGACACTGAGAGGGGACTCCCCATGTGTGGCAGTGCCTGCAGGGAAGGGGCAGAGAATGGACCAGGCTCTGTTGGGGGGCCCAGCCCTGGCACAGGAGGGAGGGGTAGGAACTGATGCCCAGCAAGTTCCATATGGACAGGAGGAAGAACTTCTTCCCTGTGCAGTGGCCAAGCACTGGAAGAGGTTTCTCAGAGATAGTGTGAAGTCTGCCTCACTGAGAATATTCCAGAACCATCTGGACATAACCCTGTACCAGGTGTTGGGATGTCCCTGCTTGAGCAGGGAGGTGGCACCAGATGACCCTCTGTGGTCCCTTCCAGCCTGACCCATTCTGGGATTCTGTGACATGTCTACACCCCTTCAGTTTGGTTTCCTTCCCAGTCACTCACAGAGTGAGTTCCCAGTTCCTCTGTCACATACAGAGAGCTGGTTACCCCCCAGTGCTGCAGGTCACTGTGTCACAGCTCCGGGGGGCTCCAGAAAGCACTAACCATGCCCTGCCCAGGATCTGTGTGCACTGACCCTGTGCCACTGGACACTGCTGG
Organism: Dendrocincla tyrannina; assembly: GCA_035047865.1. Taxonomy (NCBI): domain Eukaryota; kingdom Metazoa; phylum Chordata; class Aves; order Passeriformes; family Dendrocolaptidae; genus Dendrocincla; species Dendrocincla tyrannina. The sequence continues at coordinate 3,279,062 of JAWWMP010000080.1, forward strand.
GAAAGCCCAAGGGGGAGACAGCAGCAATGGCCACCTTTCTACAGCAAGCATGAGCTTTGCAGGAAAGCATAGTTTTGCTGCAAAAATAAAGGAAAGGTCAAATAAAAATGCCCTGCCAAACGTAACAGCAATGCACTTCAGTGTTTAGGTAATTCAGCTGAAAAATGCAACCACTTTTTGCGACAAATGTTTTCACTTTTCATGACAAGACAGTATTTTTCTTGCAAAGCTTATCTTTAGGATGCTTGAAAACACAGAGAAATGACTTTAATGCAAGATTTGAGGGCTGCAAGCAAACCGGGAGCAGGCATGGGATTGCACAACAGTGATGTGGTGAAGCCAGAGCCAGAGGGGGAAAGCTGAAGTCACACATTCAGACCTTGGGCGGACACAGTTTAAGGGCTGCTGAGCTTCCCCAGGTTTGTAAGGGCTTTGATGCATTTCAAGTAGCAACTGCAAAGCCAAGGCTGAGCTCTCCTGTAGCTCAGGGGGATCTGATTCCCATCAGGGTGCTGACTCAGGGCCGACAATGCCGTGTAAAAGGTATTGCTTCAAACTGAGGAGCGTGAAAGGGAGAAAAGGTGGCACCTGATTGCCAAACACGGGATCACAGAGAGCCCCAACCCCCGCCCCCCCCCCCCGAAATTACCAAAACCAGGCAGATAAATGGAAACATCATCCTGGAACCTTCACTTTTGGACACACCTCAGCCCCAACGGGAATATTTGCAGACACCACCTTCTCTCTCCCAGACCCTGTGGTTTTCTGTGCAAGTGCACGGGCAGTTTGGGCTGTTCAGAGAGAGGAGATGGTTGGTTCTTGCTCCTCTCCCCCACTCAGGCAAGTTGGGCCGCCCTGCTGTGCTGTGGGAGCCCCACCAGCAGAGCTGCAGAGGGAGGGAGGCAGTCCAAGCCATGTCTGAGCATGACTCTGAGGACATCCCGGCCACTGGCACTGCCACCAGCAGCGCGGGGACTCTCGGTCCCCTTCCCTGCACAGCTCAGGGTGTGAGCAGCCCAACCCAGGGGCAGCTGGGCCGTGGGCAATGAGCTGGTGCTTCCAGCTCCCTGCTGGTGCCAAACAAGCAATTCCCCCCAGTAGTGCAGGCAGCGAGACTCTTCACCTCTGCACCTTTCCCCAGTTCCTGGTAAAAGATGACTGTTCCCCAGTGGGCTTCTCCAAGCAGGTCTGACTGTCCCTGTGTCCAGGTGCTCTGGCACATCAGATGCCCAGCTGTGCTGGCACAGAGGGGACAAGGAGGTCTGTGCCAGTGAACATGACACGGGCCCACCTTGTCTACCACACTCCAGTCCTTGAGTAAAGACTTTTAACCCAGGGGGGTGACCAAAATAAAAGCTTACCTTGCTCCACAACAGACATTTCTAATCCTCAGCTGTTCAAATAAGACCACACTTGTGTCAGGGATGTAACCTTTGTGGTGGAGGATGCCAGTCCAGCTCTGCAGCTGTGATTTGAGTCCTCCAGGTATTTCACAGACATCTGTTCCTTAGCTACTTGTCTGGATCTCCCTGAAGTCAACCCAGTCTACCAAGTCATGGGAGTCAAGAGTCCAGTTCAGACCTAACTCCACAGCACTCTGCAGCTATTCTTGCAGGGCCTACACCCTTCCAGATGTGCTCACACCATCTTAATTAGGAACAAATGCATGTTCCTAACACATGGAATCACCCAGAGACCTGCAAACTTGCCAGGAACAAGCGACCCTGTGAATCACACAGGAACCCTAAGATGAGCTCAGCTGGTCAGAGCATGGTGCTAATAATGCCAAGGTTGTGGGGTCAGTCCCTGTATAGGCAAACCACTTAAGAGTTGGATTTGATGACCTTGTGGGTCCCTTCCAACTCAGAATATTCTAGGATTCTGTGGCATTCTGTGAGCATTGAGCCTTAGAAACCAAGTGGGTGAGAAGAATCTCTTCATCTTCATCATCACTGCTGACCTGGGAGGCAGAAACACGAGATGTCCCAGTGAACCAAGAAACAAACAGACAATGCTGTCTGTAGTATAGACAGGGATTTGGGGCAGGTTCAGCCCAAGAAACTCGAATTAACACAACTTGATGAGCTTCACAGAGCAGTTTGGACTGCACAGGTCAAAGCCCTGTCTGACTCAAGCCCTGCCCAGAGGGGACAGCACAGCTGGTGCTCAAGGGACAGGACAGACCTGAGCTGGGGGGACTGCACTGAGGGACACAAGACTGATCCAAGGCAGTGAGACAGACCTTGCTGGGCCAGCTTGAGGGCTCTGCCTGGCTCACAGTGATGCTTAAAAACCAATACACCTGCTCATTGGGATTGTATCTCCTGGGTGCATTTAGACATGCTCTGCACAAGCCCTGAAACTCAAGAAGGCCAAGCTACACCAACACTTGCACGGGCAGGGACAGATTCAGGGGGCAGCAAAAGGCTGACTGGGGATGTTCATACTCCACCTAACTCAGGGGACCAGGCTGGGCTCAGAAGGAGGGTTGCTCTTGTGTCACCTGGGATAATAACAACCCTCACCCAGGACTGCCTGGCAGTGGGATTCCAGCACTCACACCCCAGGGAAGTGCACTGTGAGATATGGTCACTCTCTATTCCATGCACTCTGTGCTCCCACACACCCAAGTTTCCCAAGTTCACAGCACAGAGAGGAGAAACAAGGCAGAGAGAACTAACACTGAGGAGTACAAGGGCCTGATAGAACAACACTGAGATCACTCAGTGCTTGAAAGGCTCAGACACAACCTTTTGAAACTCCTTAAAAGCAAACTACTGACCGTCCACATACCATCAGAACTGCCACCCATGCCAAGCACCCTACCTCCCCCAAATCCCTTCCAGAACAAAAAGAGCTCCCTTCCTCCCAGTTTCCATCCTCATTTTAGTGTCTCCCATGCCAGATAAACCACCATTCATCTCTTGTCAGATATTTGAGACAGCAGTGGCAGCTTCACTGACTAGACCAGTGATCTGCCTCCTAGGAAAGATGAGACCTGCTGTGAGCCCTTTCTTTTCCCAGGGGCTTCAGAAGCTGCAGCAGCTCTAGTGTAGAGTCTTGGTGCCTCTGTTTCCAGAGGAGTCCAATAGCATGACCTCAACTGGGAAAAACAGAACTGCAAAGTAACTGCTCACTTTTGTCCTTGTTATTATATGTGCCCATCCCAAGAGCCCAGAATATTGGCCTAAAATCCATGAATCCCTTCTCCTGGAGAACTGACAGAGCAGAAGGTGTTTTAGTCTAGTGGCAAACAGCAAAGCAAGAGCTGTAGGGTGAAAGCTAAAGTGACAAGTTCAGACCTTGAGCAGACACAGTTTACCTCAGGGCTATTGAGCTCCCCCAGGTTTGGTGGGGGATTTGATGCATTTTGAGTAGCAACTGCAAAGCCAAGACTCTGAGCTCTTCTGTAGCCCAGGGGAAGCCAAAGAACTCACACCAGAGGGCTGACTCAGGAAGGAAAATGGTGCAAAAAGTACTGCTTAAAATGCGTGAGTGTGAAAGGGGGAAAAGGTGCCAAATATCTTTGAATTTCTGCAAGGCATGTGATGAACTGCACAAAGGAAAGCTGAGGGAAAATCTAGAGTAAAATTAGTGGGCAAAGGTTAAATATGGAGCAGGGGAGAAGAGGCAACACAGCTCCTGTGAAAGTGGAGAGGCTTCTTAAACCTGCTTTGAAGGAGCCATTGGCCAGACAGACCCAGGACAAGTCAGATGCCACAGTCTGCTTGGACTTGTAAAATGGGGAGATTCCCAAAGCTGCTTGTGTATGTAGACTGGGTATCTCCCACAGTTCCCACTGGGAGAAAAAGAAACTCTAGGAAAACACAGGGCTATGAAAGCAGGACTGACCTGCAAGTGAGTAAAAATTATTCTGACTTCTGATATACATGAACCAGGGGAAATGATGATAATTTATTAATTGATAGACTGAAACTGAATGAAATGGGCACAGAAACTGCAGTGAGACTTGCAGTCCTTAATGCAGGACACTGTGGATGCTTAAGTAGCCACATAGTCCTACAAACCATGGAAGAAAAAGTCATAAGGGACCATTAAACACAGAGATACTTTGACAGAGGAAACCCTTGAGATGCAAACTGCCAGAAGCTGGAAAGGATTCTGAGAAAACATCTCTATCTGCTGTCCTACTTCTTTTTATGCTTTTGCCTTCACATTTATTATTGCCCAGTGCTGACATAGGTGGTGGAGCCACAGGAACCCACGGTCTGAGCCAGGACAGCTGTAGGACAATCTTGGGCAGGGATTATCTCAAGAATGGTCCACCAGTGGCCAGTGGGATTTGGGAGGAGCTGGTATTGCCATTCCTCAGACCCTGAAGGATGTTGGGTGTTGGTATTTGGGGAAAACCCAGACAGAATAATGACAGACACCTGAAAAATCTTTGAAGAATTTTGATGCCATTTTCAGAGCCACCTCAATAGTGCACAGCAAATAAAGCCTGGGACCACACACAGAGCAGAGATCCCAAGGCTAATCCATCCTTTACACCAAGCAAAATGAAAGCTTCATGGGGAAAACACTTCCTAAAACTGGATCCAGCAGCACTTTAAATCTGATAGAGATACTGCAGCATCCTACACAAATAGTTGGTTGCACAGGCAAACTCACTCAATATTTATTATTGTTGTTGTTGAATTTCTGAAGTTGCAACACCCAAAGTAACTCAGTTTTCCTCCAGAAATGGAGGTCAGAAATAACCAGATGGAAATAACACAGTGAGGAGTTAAAACAAGCAGTAAATTGGTTCATCTAAGACATGTGAGTAAAGCTACCTGGAACAAACCTTTCTGGGAACGTCCCCCTGGAGCAAATTCTCCCTCTCCTCACCTTAGGCAGGTGAATGCCAGCAGGAAAATAATTCTACCTGGGCTTGGATGTCCCAGAGATCAGGATTCCTGGAATAAGGTCCCTGCACAGACACCACTCTCCAAACTGGTCTCTCACGTAACTCCCAATGTAGCCAAGCAGGCAGAGAAGCCAAAGGGCTGCCCAAGGCCATGCAGGTGACCAGTGGCACAGCTGGGGGCAAAAGCCACTCTTTGGGTCTCGACAGGCACACCAAGATCACCCATCTGAGGGGAGGCTTTGCAGGCTCCCACATAACTGTGTTTTATTGAGGTAAAACCAGCACAGGATCAGATCAAGACCACAGGATGGAAACATTCACACCAGATTGAATATAAAATATGCAGATATTTGCAGTTGGGCAAACTACACATCGTTTTTAGATGATTTAGGGTTTATTATCTACAGATCATACAGTGAAAAAAGTGAGCTCTTTGAATTAATGCACACCTGCTCATGATCTGAAAGAACAATAAGGAGCTCCAACTTTTTATTTCTCTCTCCTTTTCTGTCTAAGCACTTTGCTAAATTCATCTATTTCCTTTAATCTCCTTCCAGCCACATTCCAGCTGCTTAAGAGACTTTTAATGAGAGCCTGTTCCTGTGCAATGCCCAATGTCCTCTGGATCTGAAAGGTCTTAAAAACCCGTAAAAATATGCCTTTCCTACCTCTCCCAAGTAAGGAGAAAAATCAAAGGGAGCCCCAGCAGTCCCCCATATCTGATTTCAGGGGCCTTTCATGTTCCACAGGAATATCTACACCCCACAGAGAGCTGCAACAAGCATTCAGGGAAGGCTGAGGGAATATGGGGCATGATCAAACCAAGGCACTGTGGTGCACAAAGGTCCTCCAGTCTCCTCTGTCCTTGGCAGCTCAGCAAAACAGAGCTTGAATCCTTTCAGAAACAACACATCTCATCCTCCATGTTTGTCCCTGGATGAAGGGATGGCCAGTGAGTGTTGTACCATCAGCATTAATTGGGATGGTCTCTGCTTTGTACCACCCACTGCCTGCAAAGAACGGTGACAGAAAACCCCAAAGCATCTGATCTATAAATCTCAATAATCAACACTAAGATTTAACAATTCATATCAAAGGGTTTGATTTTTCTCCATTAGAGTTGTCATTTCAGCCCCTCAGGCAGATGTCTCCATACCTGTTGTACTCCAGGTTTTCTTTCAGGTTTCTGCTCCTCACAAAGTAAAAGAAACCCTTAAATTAAAACCTCAGGTGAGTTTACATGACGTTATGAGTTGGAATCCTTTGAGAGGGGCTTTTCTGCCTGCTGCAAACCCTTCCTGAGAGCACTAACAGATGTCTCCAGATCCAGACTCCTTTTTTAGAAAGAATTCTCCTGAAAGAAGATATCAAATTCTTGCATCAGAAGAGCTGCTGGTTTGGGAGGAGAGGGAGTGAGGGCTGAGCTGGGGCCGTTCACTCAGTGCCTGAGCACCAGCGATCCACGCTGATCCCTGCACAGGCTCCTCCATCCTCACCTGCTCTGGGCTCCCACAGCCTGCACATACTTGGTTTGGACCCTTCCACCTCTCAGCTCAGCCACAGGAAATATCTCCATGTGGTCCAAATTCCGGGTGCAGCAGCCACTCAGTACCGGGGGGAGCAGGTTTTCAGTCCAGCCCTGGACTGGCCACATTTCCCAGGGCATTCCCAACACAAAACACCCAACACCCAGTGGGTGGTTTTTTAGAAACCATGATGCCTTGAGATAGTGCCCAAAGAGAGTCTGGGAACTGGAGAGAGTAAAAAATGATCCACGAAAAGCCTTTACCTCTGCAACTCATCTCTGCTGTGACAATCACTACCCACTCCAGCCTCAGACTCCACCTTTCCAAATTCTCAGCTGGAAGTTGCCTTCCCTCTCCATTTCTGTTCTTTCTCTCTCTTGTTCAATACCCCAGTTTTCCATGCGACCAAAAATGCCCAAAATGGTGCTGTAACAAACCCTGCTGATACACTGGATGGTGAGGAATGATGATGCAGCCTGTGAGTAATATCAGCATTTAATTCATCAGCTCAACAGGATGAGAAACACTCCCTGACACCTTTCTAGGAGCACTCAGCAGAGTCCCTGTTAGAGGTACATTTGGTCCATTAGATTTATCAGGGAAATTCTGCAATAAAACAGTTACCAAAGAAAATGTAGGAATGTAAGTAACTGGGCTAATGGGTTGAATAGCAAGACTTGCTGGACATCTCTAGGACACAGGGGAGGTGAGGACAGTGGCCTTGAGGGGGCTCATATTAACATTTAGATGCCATTTGACATAATATGCTGGTTTCAAAACTATACAAGCCCCAGCTGCAACAGACCTGCAAATCATGTGATGGTTTTACTAAGGACCCCGAAACACTTCCATCATAAAATGAGCAACAATTGTGCCACTGGCTCTGGTGGGAGCAGAATCAGCACTAAACAGAGGGGGAACAGGTAGGCTGGACTAAGAGGGGCTGTGAACCCAGCCAGCCCATCCCATGAAATCCCAGCACATCCCATGAAATCCAGGAAGCCCAGCACCTCTGCACCTACCACAGGTATTTCAGGAGGAGTTTGGAAGGCTCCAGAAGACCTGGCTGCCCACAGAGCTCAGGCCAGACTGGCCCATGGGTGAGACATGTCCCAGCCTGCTCCACAGAGGTCTCCCAGGAGAAGGCTTTGATCAGGTTTGCAACCTCCACCTACCCAACAACATCCTCCTTGAGGTGGGTCCCTTCCAGATTCTGCCCTGGCCTAATTCTAGGAGGACCCCCCTTAGCCTCTGTGAGGAGCTCTTTGCCCTCCAGCACATCCTAAATGCCTTTTCACCTTGTAAGACACGGCCCCTAAGGAGGCAACAGGAGCCTGGGAGCTTTTAATGAGGTCTGGAGAGATCCCCACCATCTGAAGAGCTGAACACCCTGAAAGGAAGAGCAGGGCTGAGGTGAGGAGGAAACACCTTAGAGGAGGCTGCAGGATGGGGGAGGACTGAAGCAAAGGTGAAGGCAAAACCAGCACAAAGGAAGTCAAGAGGTACCCACTGTACACAGGGGAGCAGCCACTCCTGGATTCCTGCTCCCAGTGAGCCAGGAAACCCAACACAACCCCACAACAGCCAGGCCACGCTGCACACAGAGTTGATTTTCTCTCCCTCTCCTAAAAGCAGGTTTTAATTTACCCCCTATGGGCCTGGCACTGGCAGCTCAAGGTCTGTTCAAGCACAGCCAGAGCACTGACACCAGTGAGCCAAGAGCTCCAGGTACTGGGAACGGGGTGGGAGATCTGCCCACAGGGGCCATCCTTTAAAAGCTCCTTGTCCTAAAGCTATAGTAAGAAAATGCTTTTCCACTGACAGAAGACAGGGTTAGATGGGATGTTGGGAAGGAATTCTTCCCTGGGAGGGAGGTGAGGCCCTGGCACAGGTTGGGCAGAGAAGCTGTGGCTGCCCCTGGATCCCTGGGAGTGTCCAAGGCCAGGCTGGACAGGCTGGTGGAAGGTGTCTCTGCCCATGGTAGAGAGTGGGACTGGGTAACCTTTGAAGGACCCTTCCAACCCAACCCATTCTGTGATTCTACCAATTTATCCATAGTAATGGTGTGTTCACTGTGGCAAAACTCTGATTTGTATACTCGGAGATGATCTGCATCTTTTCCAGGCCCTTGGACCATTTCTGCTGGACCATCCCATACACTTCATGCCTTACTTTTATCCTGATAGAATCAAACTTGGCATTTTCTTCACCCTTTCAGCCAGCAGTACTTCACCTTTGCCAGTTCCCCTGCACACCCAGACAGGGCTCAGGTCCTCTCTCTGCAGGTTGCCACTCAAAAGCCTCTTTTTTTCTTACATCTGTGCAGGTTTTCTCCATTAAGTGTTTGGAAAGCAAAGATCTGCCTCACATGCCTAAACCCCTGTGTTTGGCAAAACCTAGAGGCAGAGCACTGGCCCAGGCTTTCCCGTGCCCTCCAATTCAGTAGTAATTTGTGTGAGATTGCTTTTCTTCCCAACTGAAACCACATCAGGCATTCACTTCTAAAATATTTGAGCTCCTCTCGAGCCCATAAACTCAATTTTATATCTGAAACCGTTCATGTCACACATTGCTCATCACCATCAAACACTCATTGAGTTCTTAAACTTTAGTTTCTTGTTGCTTTTATATGAAGAGGTGAGAATACCCGTGTCACACCCCTTAAGGAAAAAAACCCACATTTAAAATTGAACCTACAGCCTCAGATCCTGAGCTGTGCATTAAGAGGCAGCACACACAGATTTCACATCCCAGAAAGCAGCTCACACCAGACAGATCATTGCCACGAGGTGAAGTATCATTCAGATTTCTTGAACAAAGTCCAGCTTGAGTAACAGCCAGTGAGAGCTTTGTGCTGTTATCTGGAAGGGCAGCACAAATCCAGTCACTTCCACTGGCACAACCATGGGCACATGTCCCCGTGGCTGGAAAGTCAAACACTCCCTGCAGCCCAAACCCTTCACAGAGCAGGTTCCTACACACACTCAGACTGAGGAAGGGGAGCCCTCCCTGTCAGCAGAGGCTTAGATGTGAGTTAGGCTGGATGATACAACTGAAAATCCAGCTGATTTAAGGAAGCTTTGCAGCAGAAATGAAATACCAGTTGTGTCCTAGTTGAGCAGTGAGAAACCAGCAGACACTTCCCAGCAAATGTAGGAAGAAGTGTCTGGCATTTGATGGGAGGATCAGTGGAGAGAGAACAAGACCCTCCACACGTGTAAGGCAGCACAGACCTTACACGTCCCGGGTGCTACAACCACTCACAGCAGTGTCTGAATGTGCCAATGTTTGTGTGCCCTGTGCACTCACTGACACACACACGAACAGCTCTGGTTACCATTGAGAGAGTCTGAAAAACGTGCCTGGGGAGCAGCTCACGCAGAAGACAAAACAAAACAAAGCAGAACACTCTGCATGGGAAATTCTGCATTGACCCAACGTGTTACAAACCCATCTTTGCCTTTATCCCAAGCAAACTGAAATGTGGGAGGAGGACACGCACCCCGGGACAGCTGTGCCCGGTGACTCTGCAGTGTCCCGGGCTGGAGCAGCAGCTCTGCCTCCTGCACTCCAGTGGCCCCTCTGTTCAGGGGCTGGCTTTAAAGCCCTGGAGCCCCGCAGTACCCTCAGGTCACCCTCCCCTCTCTGCCTAGCCCTGGCTCCCTGTGCCAGACCCATCACCCCACCCTCTGCCCCGCAGAGACGCAACCTGCAGGGAGGGATCAGTGCCAGCCACCACCCGGGGCTAACTCGCACCCTGAGCACACACGAAGCACAGCTCAGGGGTATAATTCAGTTTTCCTCCCTCCTGCTCCCAGCAAACAGCATCTCCCACCCCACTCTCGGAGGGTCGATCCTCCCCTCGCCCCCTCTCTCCGGGCTGTCCCGGAGCACGGGGGGCCCCGCGCCCCTTCCCCTCCCCGCTCTGCCCCGCATCGCCCCGCACGCACACCCCGCTCTGCCCGGGCCGATGCGGGGATGCTCCGGGCGCTGCAGGTGCGGGGCCGCCCGGGACCACCTCCCGGAGCGGCCGGACAGCCCCGCGGAGCATCCGCGGGTACCAGCACTGCCCCACGGACACTGCGAGCTGCCCCACGGACACTCTGTCCCCCCTCCCCGGGTCCTCAGCGGTGCCCCACGGACACTCCACATCTCCTCCAGAGCCCGTGCACTGTCCCACGGACACTCCCACTGTCCCCGACGCTGCCCCACAGACACTCCGAGATGCCCCACGGACGCTCCGTATCCCCCTACAGAGCCCGTGCACTGTCCCACGGACAGTCTGTCCCCATCCCCGGGTCCCGGTGCTGTCCCACGGCCACCCGGCGCTCCCCCCGTGTCCGCGGCGCGGAGGCGGCGCCGGGGCCGGTGCCCACGGGCGGTGCTGACCCGAAGTAGGCGGCGGCGGGCGGCGGCGGCAGGAGGAGGAGGAGGAGGATGCGGCTGAGGGCAGCGGCGGAGCGCATGGTGCGGGCGGTGCCGGTCCCACTCGCTCGGGCCGCCCGGCGCCGCGGTTCTTTAAGCGGGAGGCGGGGCGGCCCCGTCCCGTCCCCGTCCCGTCCCGTCCCGTCCCACCGCCGCCGGGCGCCCCCGGGGCTCCCTGGGGACCCGCCGGCCCCCCAGACCCCGGGGACACCGGGTCTCTCCATCCCCGCGGGACCCCTCCATCCCTGCTGGGTCTCTCCATCTCCGAGGGGTCGCTCAATCCTCACGGAATCCCTCCATTCCCGCGGGATTCCTCCATCCCCGACGGATCCCTCCATTCGGAATCCCTCCATCCCTGCATGGTCTCTCCAGCCCCACGGGATCTCTCCATTCCCTCGGGGTCCCAGGGCGACCCTCGGGGCTCCGCGGCTCCCGGACCGCGGTGGGGCACCGTCAGGACCCGCGCCAGGCTCGGGGCTGCCCGGCAGTGCCCCATGGAATGGTAGCAGTGGGGGAACACCCCGTTCCCAGCTCAGCGCTGCCCTCGGCGTGGCCGCGGGTCGCTGTTTGTACGGGACGGGCGCGCTGGGGAGGGGGTGAAGAGGCACCTGCTGTGCCCGGGAACTCAGCACCCCCAGGACAGCCCTCGTTCTGCTTGGGCTCCCAGCGCTGATGTTCATGGGTGCAGCAGGTAGATCCCAACACATATCCCACAGCATGGACAGGCACATCTAACCAAATATGTGGTGCTAAAGCAACATCTCATAGAAATGCTGGTGGGAAGGACCCTTTGGAGATCTCTGGATGAACCTCCTGTCCCAAGACAGGCTGGTGTCAACTCTAGAGAAGGATGGCTCTGACTTTGTCCAGCCAAGTCCTTCAGATCTTCAGGGATATCCATCCCCACACCCCTCTGTGCACTTGTCCTGCAGATGCACAGCCCTCCAGGGGCAAGTGTTGTTTGACACCCCTCCTGATCTTCCCAAGGGCAATTAGACAAACGTTCATAGAGAAGCTCAGCAACAAATTTCCAGAACCCAACAGTGGCCTTTGCGACAAAAGTTAGGAAGGTGCAACCCTGATCACCTGAAAACACTGCCACAAAATACCAGAACTGTGGAGCCCACGTGTGGAAGGGCTCTAGGCAGACAGGCACATGAAACCAGCGTCCCCAGGCAACAAAAGGGTCACTGAGCTGAGCTGGTGGTGCCCTGCTGAATGTCCCACCCTCCTCCAAACGTTGTGTGTCTGGGAGGTGCTTTGCCAGCAGCACAAAGGTGTGTGAGAGGCTGTGAAATCAAGCCCTTCTCAGCAACAACCCCAGCTGAATCTGGAATTGGTCCCATCCCTGCAGCAGGATCCTCAAATGTCTCAGGATGGGGAGGGTAGATTCCTGTTCTCTACCACTGGGACCAGAGTTGTTCTCCAGACTGTTCTTGGGCTTCTCCTGTTTGTTCCCTACGTGGGTGCTCCTCATGGCTCTTCCCCAGCGAAGAACATCTCTATTACCCCTCCCCTGCCTGGCAGAGATGGGCTGTCCAGGACTGGTGATTTTAGGAGAGGGATTAAGGCAAGCAGGGACAACATTCACAGTCTCCAGTCCTACTACAGTAAGAAAAGAAAGGCTTGCTCTCCTTCCATGCTCTGATCTGAGCTGGGCCATGCCCCTCCAGCCACGGGCACACACGAGGTGGAGCAGCGTTGTTTTTTGGGAAGGCGAGCAGAGGAAGGTATGTGGCTGCATGTCAGAAAAGTCTGGATTCATGAAGGCAGTAAGATGGGAGTCTCACATACCATGAAAAATGAGGTGAAGAAGGGAAACACAACGGTGTCCAGCCCTTTCAGAACTCCCCAACGTCTCGTACTCCTCACTGTTCTGGGACCCCACTCTTGGTCTCCCCTCTAAACCTGCTCTGCAGCCTTGTTGTCCAAATATCCAAGGAGCAGCAAAGATCCATTTTGCCTGTTACTCTGAGAAGCTTTTCTCCTTTTCTGCCCTTGGACATGCTCATTAGGTGAGACACAGACGTGCTGATTTTGTTGTCCCTGATCAGGGGTATTTGCAGAAGGATGGCTTTTGGTGCCGATTTTTGTAGAATCCCAGAATGGTTTGGGTGGGAAGGGGCCTTAAAAACCATCAAGTTCAAGCCAAGGCAGGGACACCTTCCACTAGCCCAGGCTGCTCCAAGCCTGGCCTTGAACGCTTCCAGGGAATCCCCATTTTTCACCAGATTGTATAGAAATGACTAGGAGTGGGGCTTTGCTTTTGAAAACCCTCTCATTTCTTTTCTCACTTCCTGCTACCATGAGAGCATGCAGAGGGCACAAGGCTGGCATCAAGGAATCATGGATAGCAACATTTTCTGGGAGCACATCACAGAATGCAATTGTCCATCTGGGACTGTTCTTCAGCCACAATGACAGCCAGACTATGGGAGTAGCTCAGGAAGAAGGCAGCCCCCTGCCTCAGCTCTGAGAGTGGAACCACATGGAGAGCACCGTGTCGTGCTCACCAGTGCCACAACCAAGCCTTGATGTCTCTGGCAAAGAAGGCCACAGGGCAGCCTCTGCAGTTCTGCTGGGACTTGCTGTCCAGATTTGTGTTCTCTGGTGCACCAGAGTCCCAATCCCTGGAGTGTTAAAGCAGCCGTGGTCCCATCTCCCAGACTCTTTGGGAAGCTGTGACACCACTAAAGCCACTCCTGGGGGTTCAGCACCTCAGTGTGCCAGAGGAGCTGCCTGGGTGTGCATTCCCTGCCCTGCCTGGGGAAGTCCACACTGTGAACACTGAGGGTAGAGCAGAGTTCCCACAGCACCTCTGCCAACAGACAAGGGGGAATGGGAGTGGTGGTGGCTCCTGGACAAAGCTGTGACAGGTGAGGTACTTTTAGTAGTTCTGGAAATTCCTGGAAGTCCAGTACTGCTCTGCCCAACACAGATTGCCAGGTGAGCCATAAAGCCTCACAGAGGAGAGCAAGAGGCACAGACCCCACAGGACTGTGCAGCCCCCCCAGGGACCTGCTGAGGGAGGGTGAAGAGGGTGGCCAGGATCCACGTGATGAAACACCCTCAGAGGACAATTAAGTGCTGATGTAGGAACCTTTCAGTACCATACAGAGAATACCAAGGAAAGATCAGCTCACTGAGGGTGCCAAGGGAGGCAGGTCAGCAGTGGTGGGGAAGAGGACATGAACACCTCTGGAAAGCCTGATGTGAGGAGGGGTCTTCACATACACTTGGGAGGCCACAACCACAGCCAGAGTTACAGCTTTGACGGTATCTATTTGTATTGGCAAAGTTATGCTTGGCAGGACATATTTTCCCTTCTGGCTGGTGTGAAGGAGGGAACTTCAAATGGTTTGTGAGTATCTGGGGAGGAGGTGGGAGCCGTGGGGCAGAGGGAGGGAGCACCCACTCACAGTGGGGCCATACAGTCCCAGCACATCCCAGTCCTGCTGAGGCTGCCGGGAGGAAAGGTCCAGGTTCTGCTCAAACTCTTCATGATGCCATGGAGGGGGTCTGTCATGTAGGTAACCTGTCCCTCTTGGTCCTGGTTTCTTCTGCCAGCAAAGGGGAGCCTGGAAGAGCTGGTGGGCTAAGGAAGGACAACCCTGTCTGTACCTATTGCTTTTCTCATGCCAAGCCACAGTGGCAGGACAGCTGGAGAGGAGTCTTCAGCAGGAGGTGTCAAAGGGCCATGTGGGACGACGTGAGTGAGACTCTTGTCCCCAGAGCTCTCTTCCTTCTTGGCTTATTGGAGAGCCACTCTCGAAGGGCCTGTCCCCATAATTCCTGTCTTGGGCACGAGGTGTGAGAGAGCCAAGTGTGGGGAGAGGAGGTGCCTGGTACAAGGAGGACCCGTATGGAGGTGACTCTGGGGAACCTCAGGAATTTGGCTGTTCAGTGAAGAGCTGGGTCAGAGGGAGGAGAAAGAGAGGTGTGTCTGAAGCAGAGAAGGTGTCAGGGGAGACACTGGGCAGACCTGGAGGAGGACAAGGTGGTGGTGGAGGTGGGCAAGAAGCAAGTCCAGGAGCAGGAATGTGGGTGGGTTAGTGCTTGGCACAAGACTTTGTGCCAACAGTAGGAATGAAAAAGGCTTTGCCAGAGGCCGGGTTGAGGCTCAGGTGTGTTGAGGGCTTGGCAGGAAAAGGACATAATACAGCAGGGGAAGGGAAATCTGTGAAAATGGGAGTACCTGAGAGGGTCCCACCTGCTCCATTTGTTCCACTGCTCAGTACAAGGCCAAGGCTCAGGCTTTGTCAAGGAGTTCATAACCCAGTAAATGCTCTAAAAGCCTGGAGAAAGGAGAACAGTTGTCTTCTGTCCTGGCATGTTGTTTTATCCCCATTCCTGCAGGGCCTGCTCCAGGGCTTGTCATTGTTGACATCTCTCCAGTTAAATTATTTTATTCCAGAGCTGATTTGATCTATGCTGTTCTGAAAGCAGTTTTAGGGATGTTTCCCAAGGCACAATGGTTGTATTTCTTCTAAACCAGGTAGATTCTGAGTCTGCTGCTCGTTGCCCTGTTCACTGTCCCGTAGCCATGTGGGCAAGTCCCAGTATCAGCAGTTATTTCATACCTACAGCTTACACAGGGTTTTATCTGTGGCATTTCAAGGACTTCTTAATCACATTTCAGTTGCCACCTGGTTTTATTTGATTCACAACAAAGTGGTGTTTTAGGAGGCATATTGTGAGATTTTGGAGAAAGGGTGTTTTGAGGGATTCATGCAAAGCAAAGCAAATTTCCCACTCAGTGCTCCAATATGCTGGAGTTTGGCTGCATAGGAATTTCTGATCCTCAGATATTGATCAAGAGCACTGGGAAAAACACTCACAGTTTTCCAGCCAGGAGCTTTGAAAAACCCACCCGACTCCTCATCTAGGGTGTAAATTAGACCATACAACCATCAGAGGCTGGCAGCAGGTCCCACGCTCCAGAGCGGGCACCCAGAACCCCACGAAATGACCATGAAATGTGTTTTATCTCACAAAACAAAAGCCTTTCTGAGCAGAAAAAGCATTGAGATGGGCCAGCAAAATGCTTTCAGGGCCCTTGCTCGGGGACTCCATGACCAAAGAGGAGGTGGATGGAGAAGTGACACCACCACAGAGCCATTCTCTCTACTCCAGATCAGTTTTCTCTTGGCTTCTGCAGAGCACAGAGTTGATATGTCCCACCCCAAGGCCTGAGTGATGATCCCATTTCTGACATGCCCATTGGAAGTTTGTTCATCCCAAGGACAGGTCATGTCTTCTGCAATAATTCACAATCTTCTCGCCACCACTGCAGTTCATGGCAGCACTGCCCAGCCCAGAGCCCTCTGCAGGGGCCAGGCAGGTGTTCATAGGATGTAAATCAGGAACAAGGCCTGCCAGCTGATACCCCACCATCCTCATGGGCTGGGGTGTCACTGGCATTGCCTGTCCTCAAGGACTTCTGATGGACCTTTGGGTGCATGATCCTCTTGCTCCTGCTGAACTCCTCTTTCGCAGCAGGCTGGGCAGACACACTTGGATTGTCCCAGACACCCTGGCATGTCCTGAGTGTGCCTGGACTGCCCAGGTTGTGAGGGATCCTTTCCATGGTTGTTGGGTATTACAACCAGCTTGGCAACCACCAGAGTCAGAATTGCATTCACCCTTGGGGCAGACCCCAGATCTCCAGATGAAGATTCCCAGCCCTCCTTCAGTCATTCCATCATCACTCAGTACCTTTGATCACCTCCATCCCATCTCCCAGCACCTGCTCTGGTTCTTCTGGGTCTTCATTGTCAATGAAGAAGCAGAATGGCAGGTATTCCATGCATGTTTCCCGTTTTGGTCTCCAGTCATAATTCCTGATGTTCTGTTCTCCGTGGTGACCATCCAGTAGGTTTGAGATGATATTTTTGTAGAAAGCTGTGCTTGATTAAGCACTTGCTGTATATTGGAAACTCATTGCCCAGAAATAGAAGCTGATGAATTAACTCAGATGGAGCAATCCAGACCACAGACACCCTTCTACCACGAGACAGATCTCCCCTCGCATGTCCCACTGTGAAAACAGTGCCCTTTCCACCAGCTTTAGGCTGAGGAGTAGACCAGCCCTCAGCTCATCCCAGGGGATGTTCTGGGGCACTGCTCCTTCTCGACCTCAGCACTGCTCTGCAACCTCACTAACAATCAACACTGAGGCACATGGGGGGATTTTGGAGTGGGACTCAATGACCCTGATGAGTCCCTTCCAACTCAGCATATTGTATGGTTCTATGATTTCATGATGGTTTAGGTAAAGATCCAGGCACAGGTGAGCCCCCTCCTACCTCAAACAGGGGTGCAGTGGAACAGGGAAAGATTTGGAGAATTACAGCAACTCTGATCAGAGACTGAGAGGGGGGTGTGGAGAAGGAGCTACAGGGTGAGGATCCCTCAATCTGGATAAGGGACAACTGATGCTGGTACCACAGAGCTTGTCCAGACCACTTGGTCTGGTAAGAGGGTGGACAAGAACTTACAATTATGGTGGCAACAAGTTAATCCAGATGGAGGCATTTTAAATAAAACCCCACATTGGATGCCATTCTTCACACCACCAGGACATTGTCACCAGGAGCTGTGGGACTGCAGGGTGACACTGTGTCACAGAAGCCAAATGTTCACCTGCAGTTTAAGGAGAAACCATGTAGATTTATGGAAGAAAAAAAACAACCCACTGTTACTAAAACCATCAACACTACCTTGGGCTGGGGAAGTCCCTAAGCTGCAAATTCTGTGTCTGGGAAATTTTTGATTACGTGCACATTCTGTTCCTGTGTTTTTCCCAAGGAATCTGCTTTAGCACGGCATTGCTGCTGGGATGGAGCCAAATTCCAGAATCTAAACAGAAAATTGGGGAAATTGTGAAACACATCAAAAGAAAAATCAAATTACAAAGGTGGCAAAAATGAAAGCAAGGGACATGTCATGGATCAGAAACATGCAAACCTCAGAAAGATGAAAGGCAGAAGAGAACATGATGAACCTCCTCTGGAAATGCCCACTGCTCCCTGACGGTATCCAAGGACCTGGTGGGGATTTCCTGGTGTGTTTTGTCTGGAGAGGCAACGGGGCAGGGTCCAGCAGTTGGATCCACAGCCCCTTTGGGCTGGGAAGTAGCCACAGGTACCCACTTGTCCCATGGGCAGAGCTTGGCTGGGCAGGGACACTGCTGGGGGTCACCTGTGGGCCATGGGTGAGATGGAAGTAGAAGCATCAGGAGACTCCAAAGGACCTGAAGAACAACTTGCGGTCCCGAGGTCCGTGTTCCCCAGGGTCTGCCTCTCCCCAGGGATGCTGTGAACTGCACTGTGAACACACCAAGGGGGATTTCCCAACCTAAATCCGGTTTGGACCCGGTATAAACTGAAATCCTGGATTTCCAGATTCCTTTGTTAGGGAAAGGTCCATGTCAGTGCAGCGAGCCAAGGCATGGGAATGGAACAATCAGATGTTCTTCAGAGCAGTTTGAAGTGAGCCCTGTTGGGGTACTTGCCCAGGTCAATGGTGTGTTGGGCCATCCAGGAAGGCCGAGGGGGCTGAAGTCTGACAGGGAAGCAGGAACAATGTCCCTGCCCACAGCAGGGGGTTCCTCAAGTTGCCCTTCCAACCCAAACCGTTCTATGATGAAGAGCCAAAATGAGGAGTCAGCAGAGACTGCCGAGCTGTATCTTCAGTAGGACCTGTTGTGGTCAGACAAGGGGTGATGATTTTAAACCAGAAGAGGTAGATTCAAATTAGACATAAGGAAACATTTTTTTATGAGAAGGGTGGGCAGACCCTGGCACAGGGCGCTCAGAGAAGCTGTGGCTGCCCCATCCCTGGAAGTGTCCAAGGCCATGGTGGACAGGGTTTGGATCAACCTGGGCTAGTGGAAAGTGTCCCTGACCATGGCAGGGGGTTGGAATGAGTTTGGCCTTTAAAGGTTCCTTCCAATCCAAACCATGCTGTGATTGCTCAAGACAGGATTGAAGAGCACGGTTAAGATAATCTTTGCACCCTGAAGGAAACAGGAGAACAGAGAGGAGGTCACCCATCCTGGTTGTGCCATGTCTGTCTTGCTGAGGTCCTAGGAAAGAGTCAACAGCTCAGAGAGGCCTCCAAGGAGGTATCTTGGATTGATGGAAAAGGACTATTGATCACTATTAATACTCAAGCAGTCCACGTAGAACTTCTGGGCTCCAGGAGGGGAATCAAGGACAACTGACAAATTGAGCCAGTCTGAGAGCCCACTGCTGCCTACAGGGGACTTCTCCCCGTCCTTTCTTCATCCCCCCTCTGCTCCCAGCATCAGTCCTGACCACTCTATTACACCCTGTTCTGCATAATCCTGCATTATCAGTGATCTGAACCAGCCCATAGAGAGCTCTGTGGGCCCTGAGCCTGTTCCAGGTGGGATGTGTGGATGGACACAGAGCCCCTGGCAGAGGCAGAAGGGATGTGGAGAGCAGCCCCCTGCCTCTGTCAGTGCTGTTCACTGAGCTCCCACCACCTCAGGGAGCTTCTCCTGAGAACCTCTTGTCCCAAACCTACATGTCCTCACAGCCAAACCCTGCAGCCACAACAGGGTCTGGGCATGAGCCCCTTGCATTGCCAGTCATGCCCTACCCAAGGTGTCTTGAATTCAACCCTAGACTGGTCCTTTCCCCAGATCTCCCAGCTGTGCCTGCAGCTCCCAGGTGCTGATGGTTTGGCAGGTGTGAACAAATTGTTGTTTCCAAAGCACTGAACACACATCTCATCAGTCAGGGGCATTTTGATAGATGAGTCAGGCTGAGAAAACAAAACCCAGGGAGTGCAGCCAAGCAGGGACTCTCCTGCCCCTTACCCATCCTCGACCAGCGGGGCCACATTCCAAGAGAGGGACCAACTTCTTGGATCATTTTTGAACCCACAAATGCTTTGGGGAGCTGTTTTGAATCCTCTGGGTTTGCTTTACCCCACAGCTTCCTGGCCACAGTGTGTGGGCCAGTGCTGAGTGCTCTGAGCTTCCTTTTGCAATGAGCTGCACACTCCAGACACTGCTCTGGGAAATGACCACGGAGAGGACAAACAGCCACACACAGGAGCAAGGAAGTGATTAAGGGGAAACAAAGTGGATGTGGATGCCAGGCTTGAGGGTTCTGAGGGAAGGAATAGACTACTAACAGCCTCAAATCGATCATCTGCTATTTCTTTAGCAAATAAATTGAAGTGGGGGAGAGCCAGGGAGACTTAGAGGCAAAACACTGCGCTGAGAGGAATAGAAAAGAACGGAACAGAAATAAATTTGGGCTGAGAGAGAAGGAAGTGTTGATATGAAGCACACACCAGTGAAGAAGACAGTAGGGGTTGAAAACATTAATATTGAAGCTACAGCTTAGTTAGGAAAAAAAAAAAGTGATTAAAATCTACCACTATAAACCCTCCATACAGATTTGGCAAGCCAGGCCCTCCTGGGGGCTTTACATTCCTTCCTCCTGCAGAGGGAAAAACATCACAGCTTGAATTAGCAACTCCGACTGTCCGAGGGGATATCTCCCCCTCGCAGGGATGGCTCGACTTTGAGGTCTAAATTTGCAACCTAAAGATGTAAAACTGGGCTGAATTCGTGGCAGGCGTGGGTCGTGCCCCGCCGCTGGTCCAGGCTCTGCCAGCAGGTGGTACTGTGCCCCCAAGGATGGCGCACACAGGGGCTTTCCCGGGAAAAAACCTTTCCAAACGCTTGGGAAAGGTGTTCACTATTTTCCCCTGCCCTGCGGACTCACCCCACTGCTCCTGGAGCCCTTTTCTGCCCGAATCGCCCTCGCCCTGAGCTCCTGAGGTGAGGTGTGAGGTGTGAGGAGTGAGGGGGTACCTGCTCCCGGGGGGACACCCCAGCACTCCTCGGTGGCATTGACCACACAAGTGCCTGGTGACTTGGATTTTGCCTCCTGGAGCTTCACCTGGAGCGATTCCATCCCAGAGAGCTGGGGGAGATGGGATGCAATGGGCTCATCCTCCGTGCGTGGTTCTTCTGGAACAGTTGTTTTCCTGCATCCTCCCAGCCGGGATGCCCCCGCGATGGGCACTGCCAGGCACCCAAGGCCCTGTGTCAGGTGTTTGCAGTGATACAACTTGTGTCTGTGCTTTGCTGAACAAGCCGGGTTTGCCTGTGGTGGGACCAGGAAAGCACCAGTGGCCCAGACCTTCCACCCACCCCACGAAGGGACACGGAACAGCCTGCCCAGAGAAGCTGTGGCTGCCCCAGCCCTGGGAGTGTCCAAGGCCAGGTTGGACAGGGCTTGGAGCAACCTGGGCTAGTGGGAGGTGACCCTGCCCATGCCAGGGGGTGGCACTGGATGGGCTTCACTGTCCCTTCCCACCCAAACCACGCCGAGACTCCGTGCCCCGCGTGGCAGCTCCACTGGATGGCACTGTGTCCGCGCTCCAGAGCGCTCCTGGCAGGTCCCCCATCCTCTCGGGCTTGTTCCCCAGAGCACTGAGAGCACTGGTGGAAGGCAGCAGGACGTTCTGCACCACCTGCACTGCATTTTAGGACAGTCTTCCCGTAAAATGAAGATGGTTTTTTAGAAACACCAGCAATTGAGAATCAGCCACTGGCTGCAAAGGTGTGAGCAGGACAAACAATGCTGCACACACCAGTTCTGATTCAGAAACGTGCACTCTTGTGGTCACAGGGACAGGGATTCTGCTCCAACACACAGACAACCTGCTTGGTTCTGAATGCACTTTCCATTAAAAATGAGATAACAAATCAAAAGAAGCAATAGATAAAGGTGGCACTGATGTAAAAAAAGATTGCCCACCACCAAAAATGTTATTTTTACAGCTGTGATTCACCACTTACCCCATAAACAGGAGAGCAGGAGAATGAGGGGGTAACTCCAGGAGAGGAGCATGTGGCTGTGATGGCACAGTCACGGAGAAGTTTAAGCAGAGCGGTGATCAAAGAGGGACCGAGGAACCCACCTAAGGAACCCCCACCTGAGGAGCCCTCACCTGAGAAACCCTCCCCTGAGGAGCCCTCACTTGAGGATTCCTCACCTGAGGAGCCCTCACCACTCTCTCTGAATTGAGAACACTGTGGGGTGGGTACAGAGAGGACCACACTGACTGGGGGATGCTCCAGTTGGCTTTTTTGCTTTGTTATGCAACAGAAATGGATTTACAGGGGTCAGAAATGAAACTTTGATATCTTTTTAGCTCCAGGAAGCTCCAGCTTCCCCCAGCAATAAGACCTCCAAGGGTGGCCCACTTGTCAAGCTACATGATGGAAAGATGATGCTCATACACTCTCAGGGGTGCGAGTTCCTTTTATTTTTGTCTGTAGACAGCAGGCAAGGCACTGCAGCAGTGCCAGGCACAGAGCCTGGAAATTGTCAACTGCTCTGCAAAGCAGGCCCATGGCAAGAGCTGAGAAATAAAGTCCTGATTGGGAGTTAGGAGGATGGGATGTGTGTCCAGGGATAAGCACTGGGAATAGGACAGAGAGCTGCCCAGAACAGGAAAATCTGTCAAAGACTGGCAAAAACCTGCCTGCAAACACTGTCCCAGTGGGTGTCAGCTGCTCTTCATTCAGGGATACTAACCTCCCTCCCTTAAAGGTCAGCTCTTCCTGAGCAGAGAGGTTCTCCACTGGGAATGGGATGCTGACAGGCATCACTGAGCTCCTGGTGAGTCGGCAGGGTCCATGCCTGAATTCCTGCTGGGATCCCAGGACTGTGCCCACTTTCAGGACAGCTTTGCAGGGCACATAACTCTGCTTGCCCCCATGCCCAGTGTTTGGCTGCCTTACCTGCTGCCTGGAGCCTGGGAGAGGGAGGAAACAGGATCCTGGCTTTGTACCCATCAGTTGGATGATTCCTGTGAGGGTGATCTGGGCTATTTAACAGTTTTGTATTATTACCACATCCCAAAAATAAGTAGTTAATACACTTGTAAAGCAATACAGCATCATATCATTGAAGTGCTTGTGGGAAGGAGCCTCTGGAGGTCTCTAATCCATCCTCCTGCTGAAAGCAGGACTAAAGCTGGAAGGTTTCCCATGGTTTTGTCTGCCTGAGTCTACAGAACCTCCAAGGATGGGTATCCCCACCCCCCCCCCCACATAATAAGATCCCTTCAAACATAGTTCTGGCTTTAAAAAGAAGACCAAAAAGCTGATGGAAACAAGCTGAGGTCTGTCCTATCCTACATTGGCACGTGGATCCTTCAGCCCCACTCAGTGCCTGGCTTTGCTCTCAGAGGGTGAGAGCCAGGGCAGGTTGTCCATGCTGACCTGGCCTCTCCCTCTGTCCCTCTGCCCCTCTGCCTCACTCCTGTCACAGCATCCAACACCTCAGGGCAGCCCCAGAGTGGGAAAGGGGTTCTGGAACAAAGTTCTGAGGGTTGGGAGGGAGAGCAGGTCCCACTTCATGTCCCAGCCATTCCTGCTCTTTCAGAGCTCATCACCAAGGGTCCTGGGTACCCCCAACAACACAAGAAAAAGTAGAAATGGGCTCTGATAGCCAGCTGAGCCCAGCTGGCCAGGGGGTGAGAGCTGCAAGCTGAGCTGTGCTCTGCTCCCAGTGCTGTCCTAGACCTGCAGGAGACTCTTGCTCTTCCTGGCACTTCTGCCTTCCCTTTGCCTTTTTGTCCCTTGTGTATAACCTCAAAAGGGCCTGAGCAGGACCTTTTGCAGCACATCACACTGTGGACTGGAAGTGCAAGCACCCAGCTCCGACCCCACGATGAGGAAGACCCAAGTGCACGACAGGACCTCTACAACACAACTTTGGGGCTTGTGTTATGCAACTGTCACTGGAGAAATCAGAGGAGGCAGCACAGAGCTGGATTTATCCCTTTCACTTCAGTTCCTGGCACTTGATCAGCCAGAGCCCTCCTGAAAACCCAAGAGCTGTGGCAAGCAAGAAAACTGTCTCCAGCCCCCCTGGAAGAAGCGTTCAGCCCCCCTTCCTCGTGGAGGCTGTTTGGGTGCCAGGGCTGGAGTGATGACAGACAGCGTGAGCTGTTTGTCAGCTCTGAACACATAAAAATTCCATAACTACAGAGGAACTGGGGGTGGCGAGTTGTGGTGAGGGAATAAAGGGCTGGAAGAGGCAGAGTCCTGCCCTGTGGGGATGGGTCCCGAGGGCAAAGGGTGCACAACTTGTCCTAGATTTTTCCCCACCCCCTTTTTTTTTTTCCCTGAGATCTGAATGTATAGTTGGAAGAGGAGACAAGGGGGAAAACGAGCTGAAGACTCGTAACTGCAGAGGCCGGTCCCTGTGAGCAAAGGGCCACATGTCTCCTTTTATCGCCAGCCATAATTCCCTCCTTGGCTCAAAGGCGGCTGTGAAAAGAGCAGGACTGGTTCAAACTTCCTTGGGGTCTCCGTGGCAACCAGCCCTGCAGGAGCCTTTTCTTCCTTTCCCCATTTTCCTCTTTTGTTGTTGTTGTTGTTGTGTCATTAAAACTTCCCGGATTGAATCCCCACCAGGCTGCTCGGCAGGCACCGCTCCAGACCTCCTGCCTGCCTCCAGCCAGCTGCCCTCGCCCTTTCTCAGCCCCTGCACCAGCAAAGCCCAGTCCAAACCCGGCCCCAGATCAATAAAGCCCAGTCCAGCTCAGCAAAGCCCAGACCAGATCCCTGTCAGGGTGTTTGCCCTGTCCTACTTCATCCCTGCGCAGTGTTTTGGCTTCCTGCGCTCCAGCCCAACATCCTCACAGCAATCAAGGGAAAGTGGTGACTCCCTGGTCCCTCAGGCTGGGCTGTCTCAGGAGGGGTGTGGGTATTCCAGACCTGGTCCCCCTGCTCTGTGGGCCCAAGACTGAGAAGAGCCACTCCTGCATCAAGTGTTTGGGCACAGGAAG
The DNA here is from genome assembly GCA_035047865.1 of Dendrocincla tyrannina. Classification (NCBI taxonomy): domain Eukaryota; kingdom Metazoa; phylum Chordata; class Aves; order Passeriformes; family Dendrocolaptidae; genus Dendrocincla; species Dendrocincla tyrannina. The sequence goes on from JAWWMP010000080.1 coordinate 3,303,734, forward strand.
GGCTCTTGGAGCCCCATGGCCAGGAACAGCCAGCCCTGGCCATGCCCACACCAGATGCAGCAGAGATCTCACAGCCACCCTCTGAGTGCAGGTGACAACTGGAGAAAGTTGCAAGAAAGACAGAGATCTGTGTCATCCATCCCTGCCTTGGCAGCACCATTACCACGGGGAGTGCAGTGACTTGGAGCTGGGTGGAAAAGCAGAAAACATGGTTTGTAGCTGCTCTCATGTTGTGTTGGCTGTGGTGGACTGTGACACCTCCCTGCTGGCATGGCCAGGGCTGGGATGTGGGTAGGTCTGGGGTGTGGGTAGCGAGTATCTCAATTCTTCTCTCTGTGACCAGTGACAACACCCAGGGAAGGTCTGGAGCTGTGTCAGGGAGGGTTAGGATGGATCTCAGGGAAAGGCTCTTCCCCCAGAGGGTGGTGGGCACTGACCAGGCTTCCCAGGGCAGTGGGCACAGCCCCAAGGCTGCCAGAGCTCCAAGAGGGTTTGGACAATGGGACAGGGACAGGGTGGGATTGCTGGGGTGTCTGTGCCAGGAGTTGGACTGGGTGATGCTTGGGAGTCCCTTCCTACCAGGGTATTCTGTGATGCTGTGATTCTAGACAGGGTCATTACCTGTGAGCTCAGCAGCCTGGGCAGGGTCTCGGCAAGGAGAATGTCTCCCATCCTCACAGTGCTCCAGTGCACTTCCCCTACAGTGTGTCTGACCACACAGCCCAGGAGACACAACACTGACATAAATTCAGCAGCTCCTTTCCTTTCAACAGCACAGGCACTCCCCTGCATCAGAGGGGCCCATGACTTCCAGCTACAGCATCATGGAAAGTCAGAGCCTGCAGCAAAACATGGCTGGTCGTTTCTTACCAGCCCCTGGGACAGTGCCTGACTGGAGTCCTGGGGAAGCAGAGAAGGAAGGAGAGGACTGACTGTGCTCCCTTTGCTCTCCATCCCTCCCCATCCCTGGGATGCATTCCTCCAGGTGTCAAGGCAGACAGAGCTGCCTACAAACAATCCAAGACCTGGGGCATAGTTTCTTCATATGCTCAGCTCATGCAATTACTCAGATTTACTGCAGCTCAGAGGGGCAGCTCAGCCTCTCACACAGACTGAGGCTGCCCTTGAACACGAGGGGGAAACTGCCCTTCCCTTCCAGTTTCAGAGGGACAACATTCACTCTCTGGGACATGTTGGGGCTGCTGCCCCACCAGCCAGGTTTGTATCTCCATGGCACACCCTCAGCCACCTCTGCTCCCTCACATTTTCCCCCATGCAGACCTCGGACACACCGCTTGGCAACTGGACCTGCTCAGCCTTCCTGCTCACACCTCTCCTGGATCCTCAGCTCTTGTTTCAAACTGATGTCAAAAATCACATTGTTGTGCAAGAAATCCTTCTGGGACCTTTTCCACAGGCATTACCCTGCCCAGGGTGGCTCAGGTGAAGACTGAACAGAACCTTAAATGACATCTGAAAATAACTTTCCTAATAAAAGCTGGTGGATGATGGGAAAATTGTCCTCCTGGACCTTTACTGCAGAAGAGAGCAGGAGTGACTTGGATGATGTGGGTACAGCAACAGAAGGTGACCAGGGCAGACTTTAAAACTGCATCCCAAGTGCTGCCCCACTGCCAGCCCGTGGCTGCAGCAGTGTGCCCATGGTGCAGTGTGGGCCAGCACGACTTGAGGCAAAACTGTGCCAGTCAAACAGAATAATGTCCTTGTGTTTACTGGAGTTTGAGATGGGTTTCATTGCTCCAAGTTGCCATAGTCACTAAAACCCATGAGTTAGGGCTTCATCGGGTGGTTCTTTTTCTGAACATCTCTGTGGCAAGATACAGGAAAGGTCTGAAAATCTAACAGAGCTTGAGATGTGAGGTGCTGCAGGAATTTAAGTAGATGACAGTGAAATAAAGATGTTTTCACTCACAGTCTGTAAGAGCTCCAGGTCAGTGGCACCCAGGCACTGAGATGAAGTGTCCTTAGAAAATTTCTGGCTCACTTGCAGTGGTGGAGGAGCCAGGACTCAGCATTTCCACTTCACATATTTCCTGTGATTCCCTGGCCACAGGGCAGGGTAGATGTGAATAGAAAGGAGAACAACCGAGCCATGGGCAGCACCATTTACCCTTCCTGTGCCCTTCAAACATGAGGACTGGGATGCCAGATCTGCTCGTATGTTCATCTGCTCAATAGTTATGAAGTCTGCGATTCATGTCCCGTGATGTCCTGGCTCAGGGCTGCACAGAGGGTGAGACAGCTCCCTCCTGAAGGAGCTGACAGGATACACAGAAGCAGGGACTTCCTCAGGTTTATAATTAATGAATACAGGGACAGATAAGGAACTTGAGACAGCAAAAGTGTTATGAGGAGTCATTGGCAAAGCTGAGAACAAAACCCAAGATTCCTGAGTTTCGATCTGGGAACAGGTACTACAGCAGGTTATTCTGCCAGTGTGCTAAAATATAGCCTTTTGTTTTAAAGGGGGAAAACCCCCCAAACCAAACCAGAACTCCCAGTTCCTTGGCCACAAGACTGGGATATTGCAGCACATTTTTGATTCAAAAGAGTTTCTACCACCACTGGAAGACAAAAAATATCCCAAGTGGAGGAATTCCATACCATCAGCTTAGAATAGTTTGTAAATAAATGGAGTGAGGTACAGGCTATTTGCAGAAAATATAAGCCATAAAGTCACTCCTAAAACACTAAACTCAGGGGCGTTTATTACCTCAGCTCAACAGCCATCAGACCTTCAGACAAACCTGACTTCCCTCTGTGTTTTGCCCACATCTTCAGCAAAGGGAAACTTCAAAAAAAAATTAAAAATAAAGTAGAAGCAACATCATGGTGCTCATCTGAGCAGGTGAAGATGCATTTTCCTGCAGCCATGGATACTTTTCCCTGTGGGTAAGTCTCCCGGAGGACCCTGAATGGTTCACACACCATCTGTAGGCAGGGAAAGGTGAAAGGCAGCTTTGCTGCCACCCCACAAGGGCTCTGAGCCTATTTAGAACTGGCATTAAAGCTGAGCTGGAGCAAACATGGGGATGAGGCTCCCAGCAGGAACACAGGGTGTGCTTGGCTGGGCCAGGCACTGTCAGGTGGCAGAGAAAAGCATCCCATGGTTGCACCACCAAAATGGGTGAACCTTTAGAACGTACCCCAGAATACGAAGCCCAAGATGAAAAGCTGAAGTGTTGAAAGGCCACCTGGGTTCTGCAGGATGGTGGGTAACAGCAGGAGGACAATTCACAGTCCCTAGAGCAGTATGAGAAAAGTAGCAGAGGATAAACACAGGGAAACACATCAGGCAGCAGAAATTATTATGGATAACATGAAGCATCAAGTAATTAGTGTAAAAAATGACAGGAATCACCAAAAGCGTACTCTGTAAGTGTACAATATGTTTGCAAAACATTCCCCAGTCCTAAAAAAGGCCTCATTTGGGGACTACAAAGAGAGGAAACTGCTCTGGACATCACTGGCAAACAGGTTTTTATGAGTTACCTCAACAAGAGGGCTTTAGTTGACACATTTTCAGGTGGTCTGAAGCCTTTCCCTGTCACCCCAACAGCACAAGGGAAGTTGCCAGGGTACTGTTAGAAGAAATGATGCACCCATTGGGAATTGCACTGGGAATGTCAGATCACTGGGGGCAGAGCACATCAAGAGGATCCACGGAGAGTGTTCCTGCCCAAGGACCAGAAGGGATAAATATCCACCAGACCCTTCTTTAAGCTCCTCTGCTCAGGTGTTAACCCAGGAGGGCTCTTTCCAGGCAGCATGGACTGAGATGTGAAGAACCAGAAACAGCAGAGGAGAAGAGCCCGTTGGAGCCAGGGGGAACACGGGGATCTAGGAGAGAGATTTGGCCAAAAAAGATGAGGAACAGGTAAGTTTAGAGGGAAATGTTAATGTTCACAGTAAACAGAGCCCTCAGAAACACACAGGGTTTCAGTAGTTTGAGATGGAAGGGACTCACACAGCTTGAGGAAGGATTTCTTCATCTCTTTACATACTTATGTACAAGTATGTACTTTAGGACTGCTGGCTACAGCCATCAAAGCACTAATGTCCTATTTTACCTCACTTTAGACAATAAGACCAAAAATTAGGTCTTCAAACCAACAACCCCAGCTGATTCTAGGACTTGAAACACCTTAAAAGACCATTGTCCATGAGATCCACCTTCTCAGCTCCTTTTCTGGCCATGCCCAGAAGTGCCCAGATGTGCAGTTCAACCTCCAACACCCAACTAAACCACCCTCCACCACCGACCCGAGGTCGAGCTCCAACTCGAGCCCTCTGATACTGCTGTTTAGTGCTGCACCACAGGTTTTGTACATCCCCTGGTTCTCCTAACACACCAGATCAGCTGCCTAAGCCCCCTCTGACATCATCCATCCATCCATCCATCCATCCATCCATCCATCCATCCATCCATCCATCCATCCATCCATCCATCCATCC
>JAWWMP010000080.1:3311281-3332474 GCA_035047865.1 Dendrocincla tyrannina
TTCCACCAGCCCAGGGTGCTCCAAGCCCCGTCCAGCCTGGCCTTGGACACTTCCAGGGCTGGGGCAGCCACAGCTTCAACACCAGGGGAAGGTCGAGAACTTGGAAAACCATGAGATGCACTGAGCTGCCTGACAGGACCCTGAACCTCTGCCATGGCCATGGCTCTGAAATAAATCGATTTATTGGCAGCTCCTGGAGCCCCTGAACTCCAGGTGGGCACACACCATCAGCCCCATGGCAGCGATAGGGCTGTGGGTGCTGAGGATGCTTTAAGAGAAAAAGCAACTTTTTGGCTTTTCTTTCTTTGTCCTCTTCTGTCAAGTCATCCCCTAAACCTGCTGCTCTGACACAACAGCCCTGTAAAAACAGGGCCTCTACCCAATAACAAGGATCTTTAAGGAAAATCTTCGTTGGGTCTATTTGCAAATCACAAAACTGAATATGATTTTTTAAATAATTTCACATGTGGGGTTTTGATAATATTTTCATCTTTCTGCCTCCAGAGATGCATTTCACAAGGAACCCATTCACGGGACACGTTCCCATCTGCCTGACCCCTTCTCACCATGGCATGGCATTTTTCCCCAATAGAAGCCCAGGCTTCCCCCCTGCACCCATCCCACCCACCCCCTGAAAACCTGGGCACTGCAGATTCCAGCCCAAGTTTAGAGCCAGTTTAGCCCACACCCAGACATCCAGAGGGCTGTTCTGCCCTGGGTGCCCCCATGAGCAGGGGCTGGGGCTCACCTGCCTCTCCACCCGGAGAACAAGCGGTGTGTCTCACCCCCAGCTCGGTCCAGGTCCATCACCCTCACCTTGCAGAGTCCTGGCGTGCAGGGGCTCAGCATCCCGGGCTCCAGGTGACAAAATAAAAACAAAAATAAATTAGAATACAAAATCCCCCCCAAACCTCAACGCCCCAGTAAAGTCTGGTGCTCTGAGGGTTTGTGTGGCAGCGAGGGCTCGGAACAAAGTTGTGTGGTGGAGGGGGAGGAGGTGATTGACAGCCTGGGCTGAGGCTCATCCCTCACCTTGGGCCCTGATTGGCCGCCTGCTGACATCCCCGAGCCCTGCACTTTTTAATAGACGCTTTGGGATCATCTACGGGCGAAAGGCTTGGAGAGGTGTGTTTCTGACAAGCCCCAAAGTCACCCCGCGCCACCACCAGGGACTTGGCTTCACTCTTCATTATTTCCCCCCCTTTTTTTTTTTTTTCTTGCGAGGAGGGGGATTCTTCATTCTGGCACTTCATGTTTTTCTGAAAACTTCGCGGAGATTTTCCCCTTGCACCAGCCTGGACTGATGGATTACCACCTGCTTGGACTAATTCTGTCTTTTCTCTTCAATGGCACAAAGGTCTTAGCCGGGTACCCAATTTGGTGGTAAGATTTCTTCCTCCCCCCCGCCCTTCCCTCTTCCTATGATTGATTAATGAATTAATTAATTATTAGCCATGGGGGCTGTGTGGACGCGTGTTCCCTTTCACCCCTTGCCCTGCTGAGCCCTTTGATTCTGAGCATGATTTCTTTGGATTTGACCTGCAATTAATGAAAGGAATCAAAAGTTTGGGGGTTATTTTGCAAGGGTTTCCCTTTGCACAAATGGAGGCTTCCCCACCACTCTTAATTTCTCCATTTTCGGCACTGGAGCACCAGGCTTTGGTTGAGCCGGGAGAGGATGCGGGTTTATGTCCTTGTGCAATGGGAATTCTGCCTCTTGCACAACTCTGGCACAGGGATTTTCTTCCTTTCCATTAAACTGCAATTGTGCCTTTTTTAGAAAAAAAAAATAATTTAATTCTATTTTCCTTTTGGCTGCTGCGTTTTTTGGACTTCTTTCTCTTCTTTTGTTGTATTCTGTCATGTGAATTTAGTCCGGCAAATAAGCCGGGAACACAAATGGCACCTGAGAAAATATTCCTTAGTAAAATTCCTTAAAGATGGATTTTGTTCATTTTAATTATGGACATGACACTAATTTCCTTGCACCAACAGCAAAAATAGATTTTAAAAGAATTGGTTATTTCTTAGAATGTGGCTGATAAGTAACGTGAGTTACTTATTTTAAAAATAAATATAACCCCATAGAAATAAATACATTAACAAAATGCAATTGGAAGCACTTTAGAACAAAAAATATCGAATAAAACATTTCAGGTGGTTTAGACCCAGCAGACAGCGAGTTGAATAACAGAATATTTCGGTTAATTTTTCCCTTTATGTCATATTTCTTGTTGGAATATCTCTCATTAAGTTCCTGTGTGTGCCAGGTAGGGGTGGGAGCCTGAGGATCCGCAGGGCAAGGAGGGAGATGGTGGAATTTGGTGCTCCTGAGATTCTTGGGGGGTTGTTCACCATTCCAGAAAAGTCTCTTTTTTTATGACTGAATTAGATCCTTTCAGTGCCAACATGGAGATGGCAAGAAGTAGGTGGGAGTGAACTTGGGAATGGACTGCCACGGCTGGGAATATTTAGGAATCAGGAGGGAAAAGATGCCTTTTTTTTTTTTTTTTAATAATCCATTTTATTACCGTGGGCTTTGGGAATGAAAATGTGCCATTCCAGTGGAGAAAGACTGAGAATACAATGAGAAGTCCCCGCTCAGGAAGTGTTTCAAAGCTCTGCAGGTTCATGAAATGGCTAAATCACAGCAGGTTTTCCTGAAGAATTAAATGATTTCCTCGCCCTGAGCGTGGCTGCCGAACTCAGCCTGGGGCAGGGGAGGCTCCTGAAATACAGCAGCAGCACTTTGATTCCTTCCACCCCTTCCATCCCTTCCATCCCTTGTCTCCTTCCCCTGGGGACGGCGTGTGGCCCCGCTGCAGGTCACAACTGCAGGGCTGGATTGGAGGCACCGACACCTCGCCGTGCCATCAGCTCTGCCAGGGCTCCACCAGCTCCTCACCTGCCCCAGCCTTTGATAGAAATCAGGGTTCAAAGCCCCAGTCCAGGAGGGGTTTGACTCTCTGAGCGAGGAACTGAAACCTTCTTGACTAAAAGGTCTGTGAAGCAAAAAATGTCCCCATGAGCAAAATGTCTGTCCCTGTTTTGGGGAGAAAAGGCTGCACACAGGTGTCTGCACCAAGCCCTCACCTTCTCCAAACCCCCCCGAGTTCACCCAAAAACGAACAATACAGAGATGTCAGACACAGACACCAGGGGCATGGCAGCATCCACAGGAAAGGAGGGAGGCGAACACGCTCTCCTTGGAATTTCAGTCAACAGATCCAGGGTTTGTGTATTTTTTGGAGATTCTGGCAGCACCAAAAGTCTCTGCTGTGCTGGAGGGATGTGGTGAGATGCCCCTTGTAGGGCTGAGGTTGCAAATGCTGTGGGGTTTTAGAGGTTTTGTGAAGGCTGAAGGAGCAGGAGGGCAGAAATATCTGGACCAGAGCTCCCTGGCTGCTCAGGAGAGACAAAGCTTCCCACAGCACAGGAATGAAATGTCCCCTTTGGTCCCACCGAAGGCTTCCAATATCTGCTCTGGGCAGCTGGGGTTTATGTAGTGGGCTCTGGTATGGTGTGATATATCCTCTTAAAAAACCCATCTTTTTCCAATTGTCTTCCTGATCCTCTGATCCACAGGGGGGCACAGAGCAGCCTTTGGGGGCTGAGGCTCAATTGCAGGGTTCAGCATGTCCCAAACCAGGGGGAGGGAAGCAAAGATGGGGCACAGCATCAGCCCAGTGCCCTGTGCTGGACCTCTGCACCCCACGGGGCCAGGCTGGGCTGGGGATCACCTGGGCTTCCCCATGCTCAGCTAAAGCCAGCTCAGCTAAATGTGAGCCCTTCAGGAGGACTGTTCACCTGGCAGGGCCCCAGGGATGCTGAGAGGCAGAGCCCTGTCCTGCTGGGACAGCCCTTCTGGGTGTTTTCCTGCTGTACAGGGAATGTTTGGGCAGCAACAGCGAAACAGATCATTTCTGCTGTGGGACATAAGCAGGAAAAATGTTTATTTCTGTGGTGATGAGAATGTGCCCAAGGAAAAGAAGGGTTGTAAGAACACAGTCTCAGCCCCTTGTCAGGGGCTTTGGGGGTGGCTGGAACAATCCAGCTGCTCCAGACAATGCCAAGGACGGCATCAGTGACAGTGCTATGGAAGGAATAAAGGCAAAGAGATGATGCTGCTAAGGGTTTGGGGAGTTGTATTTCATTGAAGGGCTGGGGAAGGACGTGGCCATGTGGTCACATTGTCTGGAGGGAGGAGAGCCCACCTGCAGCCCTGCAGCTCCTCACCATCACATCAGAGCTGGGTCCTGCCCTGGCCTCGACAGTGAAGGTCCGTACACAGGGCAGGGGGTCACACGCTCAGCGCTGGGCACAGGGCACAGTGTGGAGGGATGGCACCCAAAGGGAAGGATTTTGGGGTGCAAATCTGGGGCTTGGTGTCCAGACTCGCTGGTGGCAGCGGGATGGTGAAGCTGCTGAGCTGCAGAGCCAAGGTGGGGGTTTCAGACCAGCCTGTTGTTGGCAGCCCCCTGACACCTCCCTGTCCCCACCAACCAGCTCTGAGTGAGGTCCAGACTGGCACAGGCTGGGGGTGTAACCTTCAGTGAGCAGAGGAGGTATTTTGACACAGGTCCAACCCTTCTTCACATGCTCCCATCCTATTACAGCAGAGCAAAGGAACAAATGGGGCACAGATGGGAAAAGGTCAGTTAAATGCTGCCTGTGGGAGTGCTGACAGGAGGAGCTGAGGCCAACAAAGCTTCCTCAGATGCGTGTCCAAGTCTTGGGCTGTCTGGGTTATTGCTGCTGAAAGAGAGGCAGAGGAGGAAGAGATGGGGAGATGTGGAGAGGCCATGGAGACCAGGACTGCTGCTCACGCTGACCCTCAGCAGTGGAGGCAAAGTGGGCAGCAGGGCCATGGCTGGCACCCCAGAGCCACAGCCAACAGCCATGGGTCATGCCAAGAGCCCTTCTAGGGACCAACAGGAGCGATGGTGGTGACAGCAACCACACCTGCAGTCCTTTTTAATGCCAAATTCCCTGATGACACAGGGGATGACAGGACATGTCTGAGTCACTGGGGTTGAGGGGCATCAAGGTATGACAGACAGGTCAATGTGCGGACAGACTGATGGGTGGGCCCAGAGCTTTACTGGGAGAATTCAGATGGAAATCCAGCCCATGGCCAGAGCTGTGTCAGTGCAGGCCAACAGAGAGGTTGTGGCCCAGGAAATAACTAGAAATCCATCCCAGGTTCTGATACATGTGCAGGGACTGAAGAGGACAATCAGAGAGACAACTCCACCCATGAACTGAGAAGAAACACCAAATTCTCTCCTTTTCCATGGACATAATTCCCTAAAATGTCCTGAACACTTCTGGTGTGCCACCAGCCTGGAGAAAGGAGAAAGATTTTGAGTTATTAGTGTAAACAGGGAGTAAAAGATTCAGCCCCACTCCTCTGACCATTGCTCAAGACTTGGCATCAATGGGTCACTGCCCATAACTCCCCATCCAGCACTCCCCTGTCCCTAAGCAGATGACTCAACAACTGCAAGAATGGCTTTGTCCATCATAAGTTATTAAATTTTATTTCTGTCCCTCAGGAATGTTTTTTGGGGGGATCTGGAGGCTCTGGCAGCTGGCTGAGGATCCCAGCGGCCTTGGGCCCTGAGAAAGAGGCAGAGAGGAACTTCAAAAACATGTTCTCACTAGTCCCACAGCAGCTTCCTCGCGAGGGAAAGCGTGTGTGTGAGAACCCCCTGTAGCTGCAGTCTGAGGTGACGTGTACCTGGTGCCCTTCAGCTCTTGCTGGAACTAATGGGAGGTCTCATCCTCTTGGCACTGTTGTTTTCCCCATTCTCTGAAGGTTCAAAGCATTCCTCTCCTGCAGGCTGTGTCCTGCTAGAGGCCCCCTTTCTCCCAAGGGGGTACCACTGCAGTGCAGACCTTGGGGGTCCCCTCCAACTCTGGATGTGCTGAGACTCCATGGAAACGGCCGAGGTGGTGATGGAGCTGGTCAGAGATGGAGCTCATGGCTTGTGTTGTGCAAGGCCAGAGAGGCTGCCCTGGTACCCAAACCAAAGCACCCCCACCAGAGCCTGAGCTGGCACAGGGAGCTCTGAACGGGGAGAGCTGATGCCTAAAGCATGTCACCCCCTGGCAATGCTGCAGGAGGGGTGTCATCCCCCCAGTGACGGGTGGGTGCCCCTGCTGACCCTCAGAGTGTCACAGCCCAGTGCCAGGGCTGCAGGAGGGGTGTCATCCCCCCAGTGACGGGTGGGTGCCCCTGCTGACCCTCACAGTGTCACAGCCCAGTGCCAGGGCTGCAGGAGGATCTGCCCGGGGACTGCAGGGAGGGCAGGGGGAGTGAGGAGAGGTGCTGGGCTGACCTGTGGCTGCTCATGAAAACAGCTGTCAGCAACTAATGACCACAAGGGTTCAGGATCTGATGGGTTTAAAGGGTTTTGAGGTTTTAAAGGTTTTCTTCAGCATTTTCCACAGCCAGGCGTGGCCTGTGGGAATCCGTCTCACCAACAGGGATGGGTAGTCTGTGCCAGGAAAGCAAGACCTTTTCAAGCTGGAGTTCTGATCCATCCCCTGTCCTGAGCACAGGCACACATGGGCAGCACTGCCCATTACCAGGGGAGAGACTCCAAGGATGCACAGCCTCGTGAAGGGCTTGGCAGAGGGTTCCCAGGGCCAGGTGGCATCTCCTGCTGGTTTTCTCTCTGCCCTAAAGAGAATCCCAGAATAATCTGGCTGGAAGGGACCGTAAAGGTCATCTTGTTCCAGCCCTGCCATGGCACAGGGCAGTGCAGGGGAGTCCTGAGTTCAGCAACAGCTTCAAAATGCTGCTGGAGCAGCACAGTCCAGAGCACTGAGCAATGTCACATTTCCCTGAATATCAGGGAGTCTCATTCCCTCAAAATCTAACCTCTCACGTCTCCTGGAGTGTCCCAGCCCCAGGGCCCACTCTGCCCTGCAGGGCCAGCAGAGCCTGGAGCCACAGGAGCAGAGGCAGAAGGGCTCTGACTCACAGAAAGGCTCACAAGTGCTCCTGCCCTTGAGCCAGAAATCTCTGGTACCATTCTTGTAACTAAATTTGGAAGTAAATTTAAGGGGTCACAAGGAGCTTTTAAGAGGCAGTTCAGTTGAAAACTGATTGTTTTGCATTCGACTCCTTCATTAAAAGCAGTGTTTGACAAGTGAAGCACCTGCTGAAGGGACCCCAGAAGAGCACTGGGAATTCAGGAGATACTTCTGGCCAACTCTTAGCTCAGGGCTGGCTGGGGCTGCTGGGGATGGTGGAGGCCACAAACCAGGGAATTCACATGCCAGCTGTCCTACCTGCTGACTCTCTTCCCCAGAACTCGCCTTGATGTGGCCAGGTAGGAATTTCAAACCAGCAGAGTCAGGCAGGGAATGGTGATGGTGGAATTCCAACAGGAATATGAACTCACAGCTGGGCTCATCCCAAACAAACTCAGCTCTGGGCTGGGCTGCACTGGGAGGAGCAGTGTGGGCAGCAGGTGGAGGGGACTTGGCACCTTCTTTGTGGCACCTGGGGCTCTGGTACTGCTGTTGAGATGTTGAGGTGTGTCTCCCTGCCAGCTCAAGTGAGAGGTGGAATTACTGGAGAGTGGCCAGTGGGTGCTTCTCAGATGACAAGGATCTGGGGCATGTGGCTCACCAGGAAAGGTGGTGGGACCTGGGCTCGTGCAGAGTGGCCAGGAGGAGGCTGAGGGCTGTTCAGCTGCAGCCTGGGGCTTCTTGGAGGGTTCTTACAGATAGGACAGGGCTGGTCTTTTGTCTCTAGGGCCAAGCAATCCAACAAAGGGCAGCTGCCACACCTCAGGATGTTAAAGGCTCATCCCTGAGGGGGCCTGAGGTGAGGAGGAGCTGTGCTTGGACATTTGCAGGACTGCACAAAGCCCTGGCCACCCTGGACTGGTGCTGGGGGGTGTCCCACTCTGAGCAGGAGCTTGGACTGGAGACCCCCAGGGATCCTCTGAGCCATCACTTCTGTGACTGTGGTACCCCCTTTGCTGAGGCCAGTGCTACAAGAGATGACCTTCAAGGACCCTTCTGAGACACGTCCTGGGTTACTCAATCCCCAGTGCACACCTGACAGGGGCAGAGCCTTCCTCAGACCCTCAGCACAGCTGAGCAACTCCCGTGGATGTGCAGCCCAAGGTTCCAGTGAACACACAGCCCCACACACCACGAGCCAAGGACAAACCCAAGGGCTCTTCATCCCCCCTGCTCTGCACTACACATCACCTGTGCCCAGCTCAGCCACCAGTCACTGCCACCCCAGCCAGCTCATGGCAGCTCTTTAGCTCATGTTTCTCACTGCATCTGTCTTGGTTCAACTTCTGTAGCTCAGTCACTGCTCTGCTGGGTGTGGGAGCCAAGGGCAGGTGCCTTCAGCCCTTTCTCCCTCCCTCCCTGCAGGCACACACCAGAGCTGGGCAGCCTGAGCCCCAGGGGACATGACTCTAAGTCACTAAATCTGACTTTAAAATTGCACTTTCATCCCTTAGCTGAGACGCTGAGGGCACTTGATTCCCACTGCTGTCCTGGGGGACAAAGGAACGCTCTCCACAGGGATGCTAAGCAGGATGTCTCTCACCTGACATTGGTGACAGGGTCTCAGTGATGGTCATCTGGCCCTTCCACTGCCAGGTCAAGCAGTCCAACCTGCTGGATTTTGTATGGAAAGGCAGGAAAATGTGCAAGCAGCCAGTTTTAAAGAACTAAAAACCAAACATTAAATATGAAGTCATAAAGACTAAAGAACTGTGCTGTGTATAGAAAACACGCAGATGTGATGCACAGCATTTTCACTTATCCCTGTCATGTGTCAGCTGACAAATATCTGCCAGTGTCAGAGTCCAAGGCTCAGCAGCAGCTCGGCCAGTCCTGCAGAAACCCCCCCTCGGGCACTGAGGCTGCAGGCTCAGACATCAGTGTGAGCAGGAGGGCACTGCCCCCCTGGCACGTAGAAAAATGCCCATCAGCTGGGTCAGAGGGGTGTTCTGAGCTCTGTCTCACTGCTGGCACTCTCTGCCACTGTCCATCTGATTGTTGTGCCTTGTGTTGAGCCAAAGTTGTATCTATGGCAATTTGGCTCAGCTCGAGTCTCTTCTCAGACCTTGGCCAGGCCTGAGTGCAACATCCTTGGCATGCCCAGTAGGAGCCCTGGCAGCTGCTGGTTGCCCTCTTCCCACTGACCAGCATTTGGCCGGTTTTAAATGTGACAGCACATCAAATATGAGCATTAAAATAGAAAGGACCCTGAATTCAGAGTCCAGCCACTCCCCAGCATGGACACATCCACACTCCTTGATGAAAGTCAAGGCCTTTGCTCTTTCAAGAAATACTTCTGAGTAACTACTGTCATTTTTAGGTGATGATGAGGCTCATACCAAAAGCTTATAGAAGATGGATTTGTGGATTTTATTCATGTCCATGTGATTATGATCATGTCTCGGGACTCAGAGTGGAACCTGGAAATAAAAATTCAGTGGTCTGGTGTTCCTTCTTTGTTTAAGCACAATCCTACTCTCAGTTTCCTAAAGGCAATGGCTCTAAATGGAGCTTGTGATGGAAATTGGGCTCAGGCTGGCATAGCTCTGAAAGTTACGAGCTACATCTCAAAATCCTGATCCACAGCAGGGGAACTGTGATGGAATGTCTGTCCCGGGAGGGGAGGATCCTGCTGTGTGAAAATCCCCAGGGCACAGTGTGCTGCTGCCTCGGCGTAAGGCAGAGCTCCAGAAAGCCTCAGGTCAGATCTTGGGAGGGAGGAAATCTCCTGCTCTGCCTCCTCCCTTGGGAGATGGAGCAGCCAAGGACTCCAGCCCAGACTCCTGTTCTTCACTGGCTGTTTCTGGGATGAGACAGATGTGATGTTCCCCAGCTCCTGCACGTGTCCACAGCCTTGTTCTTCAGTTCCCAACACCACTCAGTGGATCTATCAGGGGGTTTCCTACAGGATATTAAATGGGAAAGATTTCTCAGGAACTTTGGTGTAAAATTTACATATGCCATAAACAGGCAGTTACAGCTCAGGTTCCCTAAATTACCTGAAGCTGAATTTTAGCCTTCTGTTGGCAGATATAACCTTCATTTTGCTGACCTGATCTGAAGTCCATTTTTAGGATTTACAAATGGAAGTGCTTTAATATTACTGAGGTTTGTAGTTAATATTACAGTGATGCTGGATGCAACGGAGAGTTTTTGATACCAGGATGTAATATTTAAGGTTGGTTGGTTGAGGTTTTCAGGATAAAGGCCATGTCTGGATGGAGCACAGGCTGACCAACACTGCTATGATTAACACTTAGTGCCTTTTTAGCACCACCCGGGCATTGGGAGCTGCAGCTTTTCCTGTGCTAATGCCTGAAAAGAAAGCTTAGAATGACACTTACCTTGAGTCTCCCTCAGCTGTTCCGCTCCAGGAGCCCTCTCTTTCTTATCATTTGACTGGGAGTATGGCCAGGACTCCTTAAAAATTCCAAACTAACCCCAAAACAGGCGGTGTCTGTAAAGCACAGGGTGAGACAGCGGTGACTGACAAAGCCACACCATCTGCCCTGTCCAACAGTGTCCCCAGCCAGAGTCCTGTCCCCAGATCACCCCCCAGCACACCCAGGAGACACACAGCCAGTGCTGGGGCAGTGAGTCAAGAAACATGCCCAGCCCCCTAAGAAAGGCACTGTGAGCCTTGGCTGGAGGAGCAGCCACTGCCCAGGCCTGAAAATGGAACATCCACCCTGGACCAACAACTCTGCTGGTCACCAGCACTGCCAGCAGAGCTGCTTCGCCACCCTGGCATAGGAAAGGGCAAATTTGCTCTGATAGCAGAGCCAAAGTCCCTCATTCCTTTTCTGAAGATAGATTTCCTGACCTGCTAATTTGTCTTTTTCACAATTTGCTGAGCCTGTCTGTTTTTAATTAATCTTACAAATCTAATCAAGTCTGGCACCTTTCCCAGTCCTTTCACCTTTGAATGAGAAACTTCCCCTGCTCCCCTCTGGCATCTCATTGGCTCAGGCACATGGGATCTTCTTCCACCTTTTCAACAAATAGGCCCTCCAAGTTTAAAGCAGGAGGGATTAGTGTTAGGTGATACAAATCTTGATTTTATTTTTTATTCTGATCCCATTTCTATGCCTCATAATCATCCGCTTTTCCCGCAGGTACTTCCTAGACATTATGAAGACTTATAATTAAGAAATTTGCAGTGATCCTTGAAAAATGTCACAAGGGCTTTGCAGAGCTCTGGTGGAGTCCTAACAAGTGCCACTGAGCTCCTCCCTGCTCCCTCCCACAGGACATGCCTGCTTTTCTTGCTGACAGTGGCATGTTTTCAGCACAGGTTTCACCTGCAGAGGTGTCAAATGAGCCCAGTTCCAGTTTGGTTCCTTGGAAGGAGGTGGCAGAGCAGGACAATGGTCTCAGCTGAAGTGACTCCCGTCCCCTGCCTGTACAGCCCAGCTGGGACCAGCTTACCCTGGACCTTACAGAATTGTCTGTTTTCTTGCAGGAGTTCCCATTTCAGCCCCCAGCCCAGATTTCAGCTCTCAGCTCTGCCATTCCCTCATCACTGAGCTGGTTTTCAGCTGATTCTCTGATATGCACTTCCCACCACTGCTGGTGCTTTCAATACTTAGGGGTTTGGGGGTTTTCTTTTGTTTTCATTGTTGCAAAAGATTTCACTTGTCTTTTCAAATTCCCACTGATTATTGCATGAGATGTGCTCTGGCCTCATCAGGTTTGGGAATGAGCAACTCCCCTTTAGTAAGTTTTTAATGAAACCCCCCTGACATCTCTTTGACAAGTAGTTAATGCAGAACACCAAGCCAGGGCTGTCTGGGTATTTTCACTTTTCATTTCAGTTTCCTCTTTTTCTTTTTCCCAGTAAATCTCCTAAAAGTAAGTTCTCCAGAAGCAAAGATCTCATTTGTGGCTCTTGTGGGGTATGTCCTGCTGCTTCTGTTTGGTCAAGTGAGAACCCTGAAAGGGTCTGGGGGCTGATTTAAGCCCTTACCCAAAGGGAGCCTTTGCCTCAAGCAGTGGTGCAGTGTACAGGATCATGGCTTTGGAGGCTGAAGTTCTCCCAAAGCCCCTGAAGGAGGCCCTGCCCATGTCCACATGGACTGAGTCTGTGGTGTTCTTACTGAGAGCAGTGACCTCATCCCTTGGTGACAGCCCTTTGCAGCCTCGGATGAGAGAAATGAGAGCTGGGCAAAGGCACCCCAAGGAGAATTGGGAAGAGCCAGACACCAGGGGGACACACTGGGGACAACACCATCACCGTCACACTCAGTGGTCTAATCCTTGGAGTTCTTGAAGTCCTTGAAAACCAATCTTTTATGCCCAGAGGACTCCGATGAGTCTTCCCAGATGTTCAGCAATGGTGAGACTCCGTGTAGTGCAGATGTTCCCAGGCTGAGGCAGATGTGCATTGCAGTGGTGGTGCCTCCCACATCCCACAGCTGCTGATGCTGCTCCTCCTTCCTGCACTGCAGGAGCTGCTTCTGTTTGTCCAGGGCAGGACACCTGGCCCAAGGGGTTGTAGGTGAATTCCTAACAAAATCCCTCTCATGGTATCCATGATCTTCATGGTTCAGGAGTTTTGAGTCTCTGCTGTCCAACCCAGCCTGAGGTTTAGTTGTGCTTCTCCCTTTAATCCAACATTCAGACAGCTGGGCTGGGAAACGTGGCTTGGTGGCACTTGGGTGGCTTGTCCCTGGGCTGGGGTTTGGAGGAGAAAGCACTTGAGTTCTGCCTTGAGACCTTGGCTCAAGGTGTGCATTGGCTTTGCTGCTTGTGTGGAAACCACACGCAAACTGGAAAATCAGCTTTCTCGTGTGGTTTTGGATGTTGGGAATTCAAGGTTTGCTGGGAGCCCATGAGAAATGAACAACTGAGTGTGAAAAAACCCTCCACTGAGCACTGGAATGACTTACGCTAGAAAACTTCTGCAGGGAAGCAGTTTCAAAAAACATTTGCTTTGGGGTTGTGTTTTTAGGCTTTGTTTCTGGAGTCATATCAGGCTCCAGGAATAGGTTTTGCCTGGCCTTGCACATCGTATCACCTGATAGAGGGTCCCCATCCTTTTACCAAGTTCCTCAGGATCCTTTGAGCTCAGTTGTGCTCAGTGGAGCTGCTGTGGGACAGAAAAAAAAAAGCCAGATCCTCAAGAATTAAAAAGAAAAATTTCTCAACAATAATCAAACCTGCAAGGAAAGGTTGAATTTTCAGATTGACACTTCTCTATTCCTGGCCAAAAACTCTGTGGGGAAAGATATTTCCCATGACTCCAGATCAGATTTTCTGTTAAAAATTATGGAAAAGGTATTTTTTGTCATTGGTGAGCAGTCTGCAGCAGAGTTTTGCAAGGACACACAGTGTCCAATGTACTGAGAAAGGTGGTAGTGGGAGAACAGTGATGTGAGGAAACCTGGGCCAGTGGAAGGTGTCCCCACCTGTGGCAGGGGTTGGAATGGGAAGAGCTTTAAGGTCCCTCCCAACCCAAACCATCCTTTGATTCCGTGAAGATTCTGTGATTATGTGATGCCTTTTGCTCAGGATGGTCCAACACAGAGGCTGGACCACAGAGGGCAGGAGTGGGTGACACTCCCTGGACAATAAACTGGCCCATGAAGGAGTGCAAATCGAGAAAAGGATCCCAAATCTGCCCAGCATTAGAACAGGTTAGATTTCCTATTGCAACCACACTGGGAACAGACACTGTTGTGGACAGGCAATAATATTGTGTGCAGCCAAAACTTCAGTGCTCAGAAATAAAAAGTAGAATTGTTCATCTACAAGCTTTGCACGCTGTTGTCTCTCATTTGCCCAGATTTTTGGGGCCATGTTGGATAGATGAAGGAAAGGTCTGTTAAGAGCTGTGCTGGATTTTTTCTCTGAGCAGAAAGCATCAGTATGTCACCATTTTGGTCATTATTTTTTATTATTGCTCCCCAAGGTCTGTGTGCAACCTGATCCTTGCATTTCTCAAAATGGTTCTATAAAATGAGGAAAGCACAGCAACTACCCCTGAGGAACAAGGGAATAGAAGGACTGAATAACTTCGGGTGAAGAGGCAATTGTGAGGTTTGCCACTTGGAGAAAGGCAAACTCCAAGTGAATGCAGGACAGACCTTGCAGACCAGGAATGATGACAAGTGTGGCCAGGAAAGGTTTGTTGCTCGGGACATAAGAACGTGTTGTGGTTTAAGCCAGGGAGGCAGCCAAGCACCAAAGAGCTGCTTGTTCCCTGCAGTGGGACAGGAGAGACAACCAGGAGAGTAAAAAGATAAAATTCATGGCTTGAAATAAAGACAGTTTAATAGATAAAGCAAAAGCTGCACACACAAGGAAGGCAAAATAAGGAATTCCTTCAATACTCCCCATCACAGACAGGTGCTCAGCCTCCTCCAGGAAAGCAGGGCCCCACCACAATTCATGGTCACCTGGGAAGGCAAAGGTAACTCCAAACATCCTCCTTCCCCAGCTTTTCGGTGAGTTGGTAATTTCTCAGACAAGGCACCTGTTCAGAGTGAGCCACAAGGTGAGACTTCCACCTGGGAAGTCTCAAAAATCCTCCCTTCTCACCAGTCACAGAAGCACAGGATGGCTCAGGCTGGAGGGGACCACAGGAGGTCCAAATTACCTGTTCAGGCAGGGCCATCCCAGAGCACGTGGCACAGGATTGTGTCCAGATGGTTCTGGAACATCTGCAGTGATGAAACTCCACACCCTCCCAGGGCAGCCTGTTCAGGGCTGGGTCACTGCCCAGCCAAGAAGTTCTTCCTCCTGTCCAGGTGGAACTTGCTGGGCATCAGTTCCTGCCCGTCCCTCTTGTGCCAGGGCTGGGCCCCCGAGCAGAGCCTGGTCCCTGCTCTGCCCCCTCCCTGCAGGCACTGCCACCCCTGGGCAGGTCCCCCTCAGGGTCCCCTCTCAGAGTCCCCTCTGGAGGCTGAACAGCCCCAGCTCCCTCAGCCTGTCCTGCTCCCAGAGATGCTCCATCCCTTCGGCATCTTTGTCCCCTTCCCCTGGCCCCGCTCCAGGAGCTCCATGTCCCTGCTGTGCTGAGGAGCCAGAGCTGGCCCCAGCACTGCAGATGTGCCTCCCAGGGCTGGGCAGAGGGGCAGGATCCCCTCCCTGTCCTGCTGGGAATGCTCTTCTGATGCTCCCCAGGATCCCACTGGCCTTCTTGGCTCCCAGGACACACTGCTGGTCAGGGACAGCAGGTTGTCCACAATCACCTCCAGCATTCCTGGGTCACCAGGGATGAGGAGTGAGATCCACAGTGTCAGGTGTGTGATGCATCCAGGGAACCTTCCCTTTGAATATCCAGCCCAGCCCCTCCCTGGAGGTGCCAAGAGGAGCTGTGCTCCAGGACCAACCACCCCTGAGGGGTCTCAGCCCCCTCCATATGCTAGTGATACCCTTCTTTTCTTCCTCCTTCTTTGGGGAGTGTAAAGCACATTTCTCACATCTTTTCCTGTCTGGACTGGCCCAAAGACTCCCACATGACCTGTCTCCTGTTTAATTCATTCCAAAGCTGATTGCTGCTGCTCAAGGGAATTATTGACCCTTGGGACTGAAATAATCTGAGGGAAGTGTGTAATTAGGCTGTGGGACATGTTCCCAGGGAGAACTGCAGGGGCTAAAATAGCACGGGGTAAGAAAATCACCAAGTATCACTTCAGTCACAGTCCTGAGACACGATAGTCCAGAGCCAGCCTTCAACTCAGGGCATCCCACATCCCATCCCTGCTGGAACATGCACAGGCAGGGCAAAGCCACCTTTCAGCCTTGCCTTGTTTCTCCTGGTGCTTCCCAACGTAGCTGAGATCACCTGTGAAGGAGGCAGAGCACCATCTACACTGACCTTTGGGTCAGTATATTCTGCAATATTCATGGCAGTTTGTGCCTCACACCTTTCTAGAGCCCAGAACCCTCCACTCCAGGTGCTTTGCTCTCCATGGGAAGAGGATAGCAGCATCCAGTAGTAAAGAGGCCTCATTTTTCACCCCAAGAAACCACCAGGACTAATTCTAGATCTGGTTTCCAGACGACTCAATTTGTTTTTAGCATGTGGGATCTGATATAAAACAGTTTAAGATCCAGTTCCTCCAGCTGAGACAGAACCAATGCCTTAGTCTTGGCCTCAGTGCCCAGGATGGGCAGCTCGAGTGCCCATGGTCCCCACTGTCCCCCCTGGGCAGGCTCATCCTCCTCGGGGTAACCTCAGGCTGTCATAGGAGCAGAACCAGCCCTGGTGCTGCAATCCTGGTCTCAGGACACAGGGAAGGACTCTCCAAAGATGCAGCCCAGGCATCCCTCCTGGATCACACCCAAAGTGTGGGACAGCTGGGTGGATGTGACAGTTCCCATCCATGGTGTTCAACAGGATGTTTCCGTAACACCTGAGCATTGGGGAGCTGCTTTTCCATGCCAGAGTCTCTGATTCATCGTGGGTGGTTTCCAGACTGTTGGCACTTACTGAGGTCAGTCACCACCTCCAAAGGGACACCCCAAACTGGATCCATGTGGAGAGGGCTTGGCTGCCCAGGGGGGTGTGACAGTGGGATGTCACCGGCCAAACGGGGAGGTGTCTCTTCCGTCCCTCGATCTCTGTGATGCCCCGTTGTGGCTTGAGTGTCCTGTCACCTCCCCTTTGGTAGGAAACTTTTCCTTCCCTCAGTGCCAGCTTTGGGGAAGGAGGCAGGAAAGGAAGGTGGATCCAAGTGGTGGGAATGGCTCTCAGGCAGGAGGGATGGGGAGGGGACAGCAGCGCTGGGAGGTGAGGTGGCCTTGGTCACACACACGGCACAGACAGAGGTGCAGCCCTGCCAGGACCCACCGACCGGGAGGGAGAGTCCCCAAACAGGTCTCAGCATCTCCCTTTGGAGGAAAGGTTTTCCAGTGCTGAAAATCTTGCTGTGTTTATTGAGGTCACAGCCCGTGAGCCTGCTTTTGCATATGCAAATCATATGCATTTATGTAAATTTCTGGTGGAATAATATTATCCCAGTCCCTGCAGAATAGATCCTCTGCCATGGCAAATCCCTTGATTGTGTTTTCCAAACTGAGGGTGACATTGCTTTGACCAGGCATTGCTGAACATAACATTTATATCTGCTGCAGGGAACAATGGGGGAGCCCATTCTGGGCACACACCCTGTCAGCAACTCCACTCCTCAGGAGGAGAAGCAGCTCCAGCCCCCCAGCCCTGCCTCCCATCCCTCCACGCTCCCTCCCAGCCTTGGCTGGCGAAGAACTGAGAGCCAAACCGTGGGTGATGCCAAGACAAAGCGGTGGAAGCAGATGCCAAATCACTTTCAGGCCCATGACAGAGCCCTGAGTCACCCAAACTGGAGCAGCTCTCCCCGAGTGGGCTCATCTTACAAAAGTGCTGTTGCTGCAGCAACACTAATCCACACGCCGGTGGGCAGGGAGATGGTGGGAGGGATGCAACACCCTCCCCATGCTCAGACAAGGGGAAATCGCACTCATCCAGAGGCATCTGCTCACTCTGTCAGGAGGCCCTTTGTTGTGGGGACTTCTGAGGCAAAGGGTTCTGCCTGGGAGGGAACAAGCCTCGGTGCAGGTGAAGGGCTCTGGCTGACCCTGCTCCCTGCCTGGGCAATCCCATAAACCAAGGGAGATGGGATCTGACAGAGCTCCCTGACAGGGCTGTCTGGGCTGACTTCTGACTTCTCCACAAGGTCACTGGAGGTTCTAAGGTCTCAAACAGACTGTGCCTCACACCCAGCCTGGGCTGAGGAGCACTTGGGTCCTGAACCCAGTTCCTCCCTGGCTCATGTCACCAGCAGGCTCCAAGGCCACCAGTGTCCCTCTCTGCACTCCCCTCCTGTCTTGCTGCACTCCAGGGAATCACAGAATGCCCTGAGCTGAAAGGGACTCTCAGGGATCATCAAGTCAGGACACCCCAAAAATCCCACCCTGTTCGTCTCCAAACTCTCCTTGAGCTCTGCAAGGTTGGTTGGAAACAGCAAAGCAGAGGTGGGGGTGACATGAGCAGGGATAGTTAAGATCACAGCATGGGGGTTGCAATGAGCAACAGAACAAAGGGAAGGGGGAAAGTCCAGGGGTAAGAGGTTTATGGAGGAAGAAAGTTGTGACCAAACAAAGGGAGTGTGAATGTGAGACATTTTTGGGATGACACTTTCTCTGGTCAGGAAGATAATGGTTTTTAGGGTGGGATTTTTGACAGTTAACATCAGGTAATACAACCCAAATTGGAAATGAGAGGCTTTCTGGGCCAGGTGTTAAAAGTTTGAGATTCGGGACTCGACAATTGCCATCTCAGAACTGACCAGGGAGGACACAGGAAGGAAAGAGCAGAAATGAGAGGTGGAGAGGGGAGTAAGAGGAACTGCCCTCCCAGTTCCACTGGCTGCAGACAGAGACATGGCACATCCAGCTCCAGGGTGCCCAGGACTGTGTCCAGCTGGGTTGTGAGTGTCTCCAGGGATGAAGTCCCCTAGGAAACCTCCTGCTCCGGTTTGTTCTCACTGCCCCTTGTCCTGTCTCTAGATACCAGTCTGGCTGAAGCTTCTCCACTCTTTCCCACCAGTGATTTACACACATTGGCCAGATCTCTCCATGGATTTCTTTTCTCCTGTCTCCACACTTCCAGCTCTCCCAGTCTCTTGTATGTCAGATGCTCCAGCCCCAAAACGTCCTTGCTCCTCCACCAGATGTGCAGACATTTCCCAGCCCCAGAGGGCACTGAGGAGAGCTTTTCAAGGATCCTTAGAGCTCTTACCTGCCCACACAACACCAAGGGTTGCGATGCAGGGCTAAGTGCTCACCTAATGGACTCCTGTATCTCCACTCATTCCAGTCTCATCCCCTCAACTTGTTCTCATTCAAGCAGAAAACCCCCTTGTTGCCCAAAAGAGCAAATGCCATTTCACTTCCCTTCCCAATTCACCAGCACAAACGTCTGTGTGTGAGAGAAGGAGGTCCTGAGGCGTTCTGGTGGTGGTTCCAGCAGCAGTGAGAGCAGCTCATCCTGGGGGAGCCCCTTCACTGACATCATTATTTCTGTTCTAGTCCCATCCCACCTGAGCACAGGCTGTGACATTCAAGGCTTCCAGAACAGCCTCTCTTCATTGCTCTCTAAATACCAGGCAGGCTGGGGGCTCTCACAGGGCATTGCTATGGGGAAGGTCCCTGTTCCTGTGGCAGAAACACCACTGTGGCTTTTCCAACAGCATGTGGGCTTTGGTTTCCTGCTTTTTCAGAGGATAATGCACCTTCACATTGGTGCTTTCAGCCTCATCCTGCCCATCCTCTGGTGGGGATGGAGGGTCAGTAAGGGCCATCTGGGATGGATGTGTGGGCACAGCTGAAGTCCCAGTGCCCAGCCCCCATGTCTAGACTGCAGAGCAGAGAACCACACCTGGGGTGAATAGGTAAAACAGGTCAGTGGATCGGGTCCTACAAGTGTCATTTTCTCCATTTGTTACAAAAGGAGCCTGAGTGATGAGCTCGGGTGGGTGGGTGGGTTCCCTAAGCCATCCTACATTGATTGATGCAGGTGGGTCACCCTCCATGCTCATGGAAAAATGGGGAGTGACCTCCCCCAGGTGCCTGTTCTGTGTTGAATGGAGGAGGAACCGGCACAACCAGAGACCAGAGTTTGGAGTTTGGAGGGAAACCTCCCTCACTGTGAGCCCCACAGCTCAGCATGGGGGAGCACACCAGGCTCTGCAGGGCTGTTGAATCATGTCAGAGAATAATTTAGGTTGAAATCATCGTCTGCTGGTGTGTTTTCTGGAAGGGCTGCTCAGAGCAGCCCCCTGACCATCATGGGGTTCTCCTCTGGACTCCCACCTGTATGTGCATGTCTTGCCTGTCCCAGGGAGCCCCAAACTGGCCATGGGATTCCACAAATGCTGAGTAGAGGGGAAGAATCACATCCCTCACATTCCAATCTTGCTAGTGCAGCCCCGGGAGGCAGCTGGCCTTTTTTCATTGTCACAAGGGACTCCAGTTCATTTGCCCACCAGGATCGAGTCCTTTTCTGCAAAGAGAGTCAGCCCCCAATCCGTCCTGTTGCATGGGGCTGTCCCACCCCTGAGGCAGGACCTTGCCTTTGCTTTCCTTGAGGTTCATGAGGTTCATGGAACTGTTCAAGACCAGGTTGGACAGGGATCGGAGCAACCTGCTCCAGTGGAAGGTGTCCTGCCCATGGCAGGGGATGGAATTAGATGATCTTTAAGGTCCCTTCCAACCCAAACCAGTCTGTGATTCCATGGTTCTAATTATGCCTCTGAAATGAGCTGCTGGCAGGGAGGGGATTATCTTCTAATTACACTGTGTGATTGAAATTCCTGTGCACAAGTCATTTAACAACCAGCCAATATCTTGATCGTCCTTCTGTCTCTTCCTTCTGTGCTTGACACAAGCCTCTGAATTTCATTATTTCTTTAACTATCAGGACTTTTAGAATCAACTTAGATTTCCAGCCACAGCTAGATCATCTTTCATACTTTTTGATGGCAGTGCCCTGCAAGAAGCAACACGCTTCTGAAGAATTGATGCTGGCCAATGAGTAATTCTGTCTGATGAGTTTTATTTATACAACAAGCAACATCCTGGGGATCAGAAAGAAGATTCTCCTCACTCAAAAAAAAGAAAACAAAAGCCCCAGGAATCTAGCAGAGGTGACAGGACTCCCTGCCCAGGATGTCATTTTGCCTCAGTCCTTCCTCAGTCGCCGTGCCCAGTGCCCTGTGAGGAACGAGTGGCTGCTTCTCTGGCAGCATCTGCCTCAGATCTGCACCAACCCCAGGGATGAGCTGCTGGCCCAGCACATCCAGAGGGCTGGGTAGCTCTTCCAAGAGCTCAGGCAGCTCACAGCCACATCCTCCTGGCTCCACATGGTCCATGAGCTGAGGGGAGACAACAAACATCCTGATCTAAGAGATGCTGATCTCCTCTCCAAAGGGCTTTGTCCAGCAGGGAGGAGCAGGTGGGCAGGAAGGGCATGCAGGGCCAGCTTCAGGCTGGGGGCACACAGGTACGGGGGTCTGGAGGGACAGGACAAGGGGGAATGGCTTGGAATGGAAAGAGAGTAGGGTTAGATGGGATATTGGGAAGGAATTCCTCCCTGGGAGGGTGGGCAGGCCCTGGCACAGGGTGTCCAGAGAAGCTGTGGCTGCCCCTGGATCCCTGGAAGTGTCCA
>JAWWMP010000080.1:3332574-3375235 GCA_035047865.1 Dendrocincla tyrannina
ATCCATCCATCCATCCATCCATCCATCCATCCATCCATCCATCCATCCATCCATCCATCCATCCATCCATCCATCTCTCCCTCCCTCCCTCCATCCCTCCCTCCGTCCTCGGGCTGACACTACAGATCCCTGGGGCAGTGACTGTGCCAGACTCACCTCCCTGCCCCAGTGCTCAGTCAGCACTCGTGGAGCCCCCAGGGAATGGGATGGGGACCCCCATTCCCTGGACTTCAGAAGAAGTTGGTGTCTCTGCTCCCAGAGGGAGCCTGGACAGCCCTGGCACCAACACCAGTGACAGAGCCACAGGACTGTGACCACCCACCCAGCTCTGGTCAGTGCAGGGCCTTTGGGATGACCTCACTCCTCACTTTTTCACTCCCGGCACCCAGCCCAGACTGAAGAGTGAGTTTGTGCTCCTCTGTCCCTGCCAGCAGATCCCAGGGCTTGAGCTGCTGTCCTGCAGCCCAGGAGCTCTCCCAGCTCCAGTTTCCCACTGACCATCAGCAGAGGACAAGTCACCACGTCACTGGTGTCTCTGTGATTTGACTTAGCAGCTCCAAATCCTTCCACCTCTTCCAGGAGACATTCCATTTCCAGTGGATGGAGAGGATGGAAAGCACTCACAGCATCCCAGGGGCGAGATCAGAGTGGGTCACCTGCTCCAACTGCAGCAGCAGGAGCCGGTCCCTCACGTGCTGCACTCGGCAGGATCCACAGGGAGCTGCCACAGGGATTCACAGCCCTTCCCAAGTGACACAGTCACACATTGCCCCTCTGCGAGAAGGCCCTGCCCATCTCCAGGGGTTCCTTTTGCACCATCCCCTCCAGGCGTGGCTTTGCAGAGCTCTGCTGTCTCTGCACCTGCAGTACAGGAGAGGGACATGTCACAGGGACTTGGGATCATCCCTCAGAATAAGCAGAGTATTTGGCATGCAGTCAACATGAAAATAATCCTGGTTTTACTAAAAACAATTTTCTCTGTGGGCACATATGGGGGTTTTCATTTGACTTAATGCAGATCTAGCCTGGGATGTGTTTCAGTAGCTACTTCAGCATCAGTGTCAGATTGGAGGCTGAAATAAAACAGCACCAGCCCCTTCCTCTAATTCCTCAGCTCTGGAGCTTCCCCTCTTCAGCATTTCTTTATAGTATTCATTTTAAGCAAGACCTGGGTCATTCTGATACCTCAGAGTGAAAGCACCTGCATTAATGGCACATCCCCCTTCCCCTGGGAAGAGCAAAAGTGTCCAACCCTCATTCTCTGAGCAGAGAATCATTTCATTTAATGTTTCCTCCTTGTTTCCTTCTGGAAATAACCAACATTTCTCTGCAAATGGACCAGGTTGCCAAATTTCTGACCAGCTGGTGCCCTGTGCCCCTGGACAACACGGGCTGGCCATCCCTGGTCTTGGCAGGATGGCACAGCCCCACCCCTGGGAATGTCTCCCTGTGGCACCAGAGGCACCGCTGGTTCCATGGGCAATGAACAAAACCCACGCAGGGCTTCAAACAGAGGGATGGAGGGATTGAAGTACCCTGAGCTGCCCCCCTGGGAGAGCTCTCAGAGCGATGCTTAAACTGCTTCCAAGCAGCCACAGCCCTGGGAGTGATTCCTGGGTGAACTTTTGCCTTTGTGGAGGGTTTAAGAGGTTTCCAGCCTTTAGGTGTGACAATTAAGGGAGAATTTTAATTGGACAGAATGTGGCCTTGTGGGCTGCTGGATGTTGTGCAGATCATTCAATCCATGCACACTGTTTAATGAGGTCATTTTCAGACACATCAACTGGGGAAAAAACTCTTGTTCAAGAGCTCCCATCACTGGTGAGGGAAGTCTGTGGACTTTCCAGGGCAGTTAAATATTAAAACCCCACATCCCTCTCCTATCCTTGGGACTCACCCTTGGCTGAGGGATCAGCCTCTAATGCTCAGGCAGCTGAACCTCCCTTTTAAAAGCAGTTTTATTGACCAACCCCACAACAATTTGGAGCGGGCTCTGTGGTGGTGCTGGTAACACAAGCCAGGGGCACAAGTGGAAAAACTCAACACTCTGGACACGCTCAGCTGAGATTGAACAGGGGCTGATTCCTGAGTGAGGCTCAGCCAGCAGAGCTGCCATCCAGCCCCTCACAACCTGCAGCTCCTCCCTTGAATTCTGTCATGTTCAGCCTGTTCTCCATGTTCAGTCAGGACCTGGCACTTCCCAGCTCACATGTGCATATATATTGCACGTTTTGACTTGCAAAAATTTCCCTCTCACCGCCCTTGATCTTCAGACAAACCCCAGAGCTTGTGTGTTACCCTGTTTGCAAAGGGCTGCAGTCAGCAAATCCCCAGAATTAAAATGCATGAATATTACACCAGGTGTGATACCCTCAAAGGTCAGACAGCAGAGCAGAGGGAGCAGCTGGAGGCACCTGTGTGAGGCCACCGCTGTCAAAGCTGGGGTGGGATTTGTGGTCTCTGGGATTCAAAAAAATGTCTGTCACTTGGAACCCCTGGCAGCTCTGCCCCAGGCTGGGCTGGACACACCAACAGTGTCACTGGGCAGGGGCTGGCTCTCCTGGAAGGCTCGAGTTCACCCCACACTGATGCTCACAGTGGTTTTGCCCTTTACTTACTTGGAAAGCAAGTGTGGGATGGGGTCTCTGCCGGGAAGGGGAGAGGGCAGCTCTGCTGGGAGCTGGGAGGGGCTCACACAGCATTAAATACAGAGAACATGGAAAGTGCTGCTCCCCCTGGGCCAGGCAGCTCTGTGACAGCAGGAGGCCACTGCACAACTGTCTGTTTAGAGCAGAACATGGACCAGAATTGGAAAACAACAAAAATGTCTGAAAACCATCCAATAGAAACAGGCAGAGACAGGTTTCCCGGGAGGCAGCAGGTGGCAAACAAGAACTGAACTGTGAGCTGGTTTTCTCCTGCTGGTTCACAGCTTTTCCAGGGCATTAGAAGAACCTCAGGGATCGATCCAAGGCATTGACTGGACATTGGAGGGCATGAGCAGGACAAAGTTTGCCTTGTAATGCTGTGCTGCAGTGACCTGAGCAGCTGTGGGAGGAAATAGCCCTTGTCCAGAGAAGCTGTGGCTGCCCCAGCCCTGGAAGTGTCCCAGGCCAGGTTGGACAGGGCTTGGAGCAACCTGAGCTGGTGGAAGGTGTCCCTGACCATGGCAGGGCGTGGCACTGGATGGGTTTTAAAGTCCCTCCCAACCCAAACCATTCTGTGATTCCATGGCCATGATTCCCAAGAGCTGAATTTCTCTCAGTTCCTTGGGAGTGACGCTGGCCATGGCTGTCCAGGCATTTAGGAAGAGCAGTTCTTGTTTAAGTGCTGCTGAGACAAAGGGAGCAGGATCTGCCTTCAGCTGCTGAGTTCAGAGCTGGAAAACATTGCCTCAGCAGCACAGCCCAGAAATGTCCTTCCTGCATTTCAAGCAAAGAGCTGCTGCCCTGACCTCAGGCAGTCCAGGAGCTGCCCCACTCCGGAGCAACCTGGAGGCAGGAGCACAATCTGCACCCCCATGTCGACACTGTCCAGGGCCAAGGCAGCTTCCTGCCCATCTCCAGGGCCCCTGAGGCTCCCAGGACTCACTACAGACAGCAATAGCTTTATGGGGTTGCAGAAGAAAGAGGAAGGGGTGACACCACCAGATTGTTCCCCATGAAGAGGGTCCTCTCCTGCTCCTTTTCTTCTCTTTGTCATGAAACTGGAATATGAACCACGTGAGCAAACCCCAAGTGTCAGACCTGCACACAGAGCAGAGGATGGACAACCTTCTTCCCCAGGAGCTGCTTTCCTGCCAGGCAGCAGCTGAGAAGGAGCATCACCCCAGGGAGGGATCCAAGCCCTGTTCCATGGAAGAGCCTCTGGCCAAGGTTTGCCCTTGGCTGGGAACACCCAGCTCAGAGGAGCAGCCTGTGGCACACGGTGAGCCCAGCCCTGAGTGCTCCAAACCTGCTCAGAAAGGGAAGAAGAAATGTCCCAGCAGCTTTTGCTCTCACGGGCAAAAAACCTGTCTTGGTGATCACCCTAAAAACTGCTTTTCATATGTTTGGGCACAGTCCTAATCTGGCCAAATCCTTCTCTTTCCAAACACTGCTAGGTCTAATTTCTCTTGATGCCACGTACCTTTCCAACCGGTGGCCCAACTGGAAGATGAGTTTCCTGGCCAGCTCTGTAGGAAGGATGAAGGTGAGAGGGTGGGCAGAGCGTTCTCCACGCTGAGGCAATGGGAGGACACGAGTCACCTCTTCAGGGGTGAGAGGATGTACCCACTGGTAGCTGCAGAAGGAGGATCTGCACAAGATAATTTACTCCCAGGGCTTCAAAAACCCATCCCAAAGCAGTGGGAACCACAGAGAGTCGACCCACAACTGCTGGATCCAGAGCCCTGCTGTGTCTGGCACCACCAGGTGGGAACCAAAGGAGTCACTGGCCTGACAGAGAGTCAGGACTCGTGAGAGACTGAAGGGATGAAGCAGAGGAAGAGAAAAGGGATTTCCTGTGTGTTTGCCATTGGCACTGCCACTCCCTGCATGTGCCCTGCTCTCCCCCACACAGCCAGCCTTCATCTGCACATCTGCCACTCACACGTGTCCGTGGGCAGACAGAGGGTCCCCCGGCCACGTGGAGCTGTCTGGATTTTATGGATCCTGCCCCGAGTGTGCAAAGGGATTGGGGCTGGAGTTGATGTGGAGAAAGGGACCTGTCACCTTCTGGGTGTAAAGCTGGGGCAGCAGAGAGGGGTATGAAACGAGGATTTCGCTTTGGTGTGGTGGGAACCTGAGAAATGTGGGACATGGGAGCATGGAGAGCAGGACAGGGAAGTGTGGGGTCTGTCAGTCCTGCAGGTGCCAGCCTTGGAGTTGTGATTGTGCTTTAAAAATTGTCCTTGTCCCCTATCTATCCCAAATTCACCCTGTGATGCTTCCTCTCCTAATGTATTTCCTTCATCCCCAGGAGCTCTTGTGATTTAGATTTAACTCTTGTGATTTAGATTTAATTTGTGATTCAGATTTAGCTCAAGATTTAGGTTTAACTCTTGTGATTTGGATTTTAGATTTAACATCTTGTGTTAGAGCCAATATTTGCCCCTGGGATTCCAGATCTGGATTTCAAAGAGGTTTTGTTTCATGTTCCCATCTCAGCCCCTCTTCAGAGGAGCCATCAGCCCAAAGGGCCCAGGAGCTGCAGTGTCTGCCACAGCACCTGCCCCTTGTGCTTTCCAGGGCTCCTGGGGAGGTGGGGACAATGGGCCCAGAGGAATGAGGTTTTCCTTGTCTGTCTAGGAAGGATCAGCAGTGGGGAAATCACTGGCATGGGAACAAAAATGAACATTAGATGACGACTGGGGAGAAAGGGCTCTCAGTGAGGACCAACAGGGAAAATTAAGAGCAAGCACTTGGGAATGATGGAGACTTTGCAAAGGAGGAGGAACAGACAAAGGTGGGAACGCTTGGGTCAGGCCATCAAAAGCACATGGATTCTTCAAAGCTGGGTGTGTGGCCATGGGCAACCAGAGCAGCCTCCTCCCTCCCCAGTGCCCTCTAACACAGCAGGTCACAATTCCAACCCCAACAGGTGGACCAAAACTGGCTGCACATCTCTGGCCAGGCCTTCTCAGCAGGGAAGTCTGTCATGAGTTGGCTCAGGAGCTTAAAGAAGGGATTTGGCCAAGTCTGGGGTTGAATGCAAGGAGGGTCCTCCCAGGAACTCCCCAGAACTTCATGGGACATCCCAGCCCATCCTCCCCCGGGGTCACTGCTGCTTTCTGCAGCTCCAAGGGATTGAGCTGCTCACTAGATAAAGAATTAGGCTGGTTTTACACCCCTGAGCTACAGCAGAGCTGACCTGCCTGGGTGATGTGGTGTGGAGCTCAGGGCCAGGGCAGGGGTCAGACCTCCAGCCCCACCACGGAGAGAAGCTGCTGCTGGGACCCTGACACTGCCCACGGCCCCCACCTGTGCAAACCCAGGCACCCCAGAGCACCCTGCCAGCCCTGCAGCCTGTCTGTGAGAGTGGGGTGTGGGGAAATCACAGAACCACGGGCTGGGGGGCTTGGGAAGGACCTTCAACATCCCAGAGCAACATGTACTCCTGCCTGATCACTGTCACTGCCCACGCTGGGGGGACAGTGAGGGTGAGGGTGTTCCCAGCTGTCCCCTGGAGCTGACCAGTTGTCCCAGCAGTGCTGAGCCCCCTCATCAGGTCACACTTGGTGGGAGCTGGAGGTGCAGAACAGCTCTGGGAACCAGTCCCAGGGCACTGCCCATTGTGCTGTTCCCTCCCAGCCACTTCTGGTGGCTCCTTCTCTGTGTGTCCCATCCAAGGGTGGGGGACGTGGAGCCCAAATTTGGCATGGAGTCTCAGGCAGGTGCCCCAGAGCTGGGCAGGTGGGCAGAGAGGGGCAGGAGAAACAAGGAGCAGGGAGCTGTGGCAGGAGACAGCCCTGGGGCAGGGATTAGAGGCAGGGTGGGAGTCCAGTCTTCTCATTCAGTGTCTTCTGCAGAGACATCTCTCCTGAGCAGGAACCCTTTACATCCTTAAAACCATTAATGTGTAATTCAAATAGGCATTTGGTGGCAGCTCAGTGTGCAGCCTGAGAGTCCAGGCTGGAAGAGCAGCTCGAGACAAGGACAGTCCACCACGTGTCCCACAAGGCAATGGCATTGCTGTCCTGGGAAGAGTTCAAATTGTAGAAGGACAAGGCACTGACAAACCTAATCCAACCTGGAAACTGGCCCTGCTCCGAGCAGGGGGTTGGGCCAAAGCTTTCCTGAGGATTAATTAATTAAGGACTATAAAATGATGGCTTCATTCACACACAATCTTCAGGTGTGGGCAGGTGTGTGAGGGAGAAACAAATGAAGTGGGAGAAGTGGTTGATACCCCAGAGCTGCTTTTGAAGGTGCTTCAATGGGCAGAGAGGAATGTGCTGCTTCTCAGCCAAGGAGCTGGGGAAAAACAACGTGGGGAGCAACAACCCCATGCACCTGTACAGGCTGGGGGCCAACCAGATGCAGAATGGGACCTGTGGGTGCTGGAGGGCCCAAATTTGAACATGGAGCAGCCATGTGACATTGCAGCAAGGAGAACCATTAGGGCTGCCCAAGGAACAGCACTGACAGCAGCAAGAGAGAGGAGATCCTTCCCTTCTACTTACACTGGTGGGATCTCACCTTGGTCCCGTGTCCACCTGTGGACTCCCAGTGCAAGAGAAACAGAATCAAAGGATCACAGAATCTCCTGAGTTGGAAGGGAGCCACCATGGAGTCCAGCTCCTGCCTTGCACAGGACACCCCAACAATCCCACCATGTCCCTGAGAGTGTCCAAAGGCAAAACTCTCATAACCTGCCCACACTGGTACCTGCACTGGGAGCTCTCTGCTCGGAGGTCGTGCTGGGATGGAGCTGCTGCTCCCTCTCCCATCTCCCCACGTCCTGCAGATAGCCCAGGCTGGGCTGGAGCCTGAGCAGCTGTGGGACTGTCCCTGTTTCTGTGCAACAGCAGCTGCCTCACTGCTTCTTTAAAAAAATACGTCTTCACCCTCCAGTGATAATTTCTGGCCAAATAAGCTGTTTGATGTCTAACGCTGGGACATTGTCAGGTCCTTGAACTGGTGGGGAAAAGTCCTGTCAGATCTGCCCCCCAGCACCTTCCCCAGTCCCAGCCCATCTGCCCCAGTCCCAACCCATCTGCCCCACTCAGCAGCCACTGCACACTGGGATCCCTCCAGGTGGAACTGTGGTGGTCCAGTCCCTGCTGGGAACACCTGTACAGGTGTCCAGCCAGCCTGGGACACGTGGCACTGGCACATCTGACCCCACAGCAGCCCCTCTGTGCGAATGCTGATCCCTCTGCTGATGAACTTGGCCCTGGACAGGACACTTCCCACCTTGGCCACAGTTCAGAGCTCTGTCAGTGCCTCCTGACAGCTGAGACACCCCAGGTTATTCCCCAGATCCAGCCCCTTTTTGAACTGTTGGTTCACTTTGGCTCATCAAATTCCCCCTGGGGATGCTGGAGGGGGGCAGCACCATCGGTGGCAGCTGTTTCCCAGCCCTCACACCATCCCTGTCCCCTGCAGGTCCCTTGCTCTGGGTCAGCAGTACAGCTCCCTGGGGTCCCAGCCCATCCTCTGCGGCTCCATCCCCGGCCTCGTCCCGAAGCAGCTCCGCTTCTGCCGCAACTACATCGAGATCATGCCCAGCGTGGCCGAGGGGGTGAAGCTGGGCATCCAGGAGTGCCAGCACCAGTTCCGGGGTCGCCGCTGGAACTGCACCACCATCGACGACAGCCTGGCCATCTTCGGGCCCGTCCTGGACAAAGGTAACACGAGGCTGGGGGCTCGGGGGGCAGCGTGGCCGGGGGGGCAGCTGGCACAGCCCCACTTGGCCTCTGGACACTCCATGAGTATCCTGCTGGGAATGCACCAGGGAATGGGGCAGATCTCCCAGCTTTCAACTCTGAGCTCCACAGTTTCTTTTGCCCGATTTTTCGTGTGTCAAATCAAAAGGGGTAACAAAGGGAGGGTCTGTTCCCATCCCAGGAGCTCAGAAGGGCCAGGGAGGACACAAAAAGTGCAGGAGGGAGAAGGTTTAGCCCCAGGGACACTCCCATGGTCTGGAATTGTGGGGTCCATCTCCCTGCCCAGGGTGTGCAGCAATTCCAAACAACAGGGACCAGCAGAGCCAGGGCAAAGCCAAGGAAAGGGCTGGGGTGGAGTGCCTTGGGTTGAGGCAGGGCACTGAAGCTCCCACTGCTGACCCCAGGAGGTGCCTGCGCTCAGGTTTCCCCACCAGTGAGAAGCCACTGTTGAAATCCATGATCCTGATCAGGCTTAGTTGGGATTTCAGTGTGTCTTCTCACAGATGAGCCCCAAACAGTCAGGGCTGGGGGGCGGAGTGAGGGTGGGAAATCGAATAAATGTGTTTTCCCTCTCCTTTTTTGCTCATTTTCATCACCCCCCCCTCCCTGAAAGGCCACCTTGCTGGGTCCACTGACACGGATCAGGCACACTGGGAGCATGTGGATGAGGCACCATAAAATTGAGATTCCCAGGTTGATCGTGGGGCATTCCTGAGAACAGTGAGGTGCTGGGCCCTGAGACACGCTGAAAGGAGAGTGTGGAGGACCTTGGTGGCAGATCACAGAATGACAAAATTCCCGGGGTTGGAAGGGACCCCCAAGGTCCATCCAGCCCAACCCTGGCCCTCCACAGACACCCCAACCATCCCACCCTGTCCCTCAGAGCATTGTCCAAACCCTCCTGCAGCTCTGGCAGCCCTGGGGCCGTGCCCACTGCCCTGGGGAGCCTGGGCAGTGCCCACCACCCTCTGGGGGAAGAGCCTTTTCCCTGAGATCCCACCTGACCCTGCCCTGACACAGCTCCATCAGAACCTCTGCCACACCTCAGATGTCCCCTTAGCAAACCAAGACCCTGGTGAAAAGAAATCCCATGAAACTGAGCCAAAAGGTGGATTAAAAACTCCCAGTGGATAAAAAGCTCCAGCCCCTCCCTGCTGTCCCATGGATTCTGCTGCCTCTGTGCCATGTTTAGCACAAGGAACACCCACAGGTGATATCTTGGTTTCTCAGCTCCACAAACACAACCAAAACCATTTCCCATTTCACCCACCAGGTCCCTGCAGCCCGATGAAGTCTCTTTGTTGAACAGAAATTATTCTTTCCAGTGATGCTTTGGAAATGGGCATCTTATGGTACAGACTTTAAGAAGCTGGAGAGATTGGGGTGGGAGCCCTGGATTATTTCCCATGAGGCTTCTGGAGAGTGCAGGACTTCTGGTGTGTCTGATAAAGCCACATTGTGCATAGAAACAGCTCATGAGCTCTTTTTCCAAGCTTCAGCCTTGCAGTAAGGGAAGGCTCCATTTCAGTTCCCTGAAATGACAGTCAAATATTTCAGTGAAAATTACTCCTTTGTGTTAATGTTCAATTCTTTGCTGGAATCAGGGTTGAAAAGTCCCATTAGAGCACTAATAGGGACCCTGACCATCATTTCCCCTCTGTATTACCAGGATGTATTTTGGGGTAAATGCTGTGTTTACTACCAAATAACTTGTCATCAAGGCTCACCACACTCTAACTTGCTGCCTAATAAAAGCCTGTCCTAAATTTCGCCACTCAAAAGATCAGAAAGTTCCAATTTTCTTTAAAAACTATCATTAAAAAACCGTCATAAAAATTTTAAACATGTTCTGAAAGAACTGTTCAAGCATTGAAAATCTCTCACCACGACTTCTGTCAGCGTGAAAGCACTTAAAGATTGGATGTGAACCATCCTGCCTGTAATGAGCAAGCTGAACTTTGAATTTATGAAGAATATTTTGGGATTCCTTCGGCTGCAGGGACTGGAGCTGAGCCTCCTGTGTGGACATGCCTCAGCATTGCCACGCAGCCCAAGCTGACAAGGAAAAATCTCACCCGTAGCTCTGAAACTCTCCTGACAGATGGAGAAAAATGAGTGAGCACATTGGTGACCCAGCTCTCCCAACCCCACCGTGAGGCACCCACCCCTCCAGGCCCCCACCCCAAACCCGGCTATTCTGGTGCCTCACTAACCTCGAAGTGGAGCAGTCAAAAACAAACATTATCATCTGCAAACAAGGACACACCAAAGCCCAGCCCAGCCCACTGTGGGGGGGTATTTACGTTTCTGAACTGTGCTCCTGTCTTCTCCCTGCTGCCTGAAAAACTAATGAGCGGAGACAGGACGGGACTCTTGTCATCTGTGTGGCAATGAGTAACACAGGGAGCCTTGGAGACTCCCCAGGTTTGCAGCAGGAGCAGTCACAGAGACAGCCAGAACCTTCTCAGCCACGGCTTCCTCAGCTGAGGGAAGAGACAGTGGGGGTAACACTGAGAGAACTCTGTGCTGAGGGTGGGACCAGCACTGCCCTCACTGCTGGGGGGCTCTGGGGAGGGGGCAGCACTGTCCTGTGCCTTCAGGGAGTCACGGGATGCTTTGAGTTGGAAGGGACCCTGTAAAGGTCAGTTTGTCCAACAGAGCATCCCCTTCTCCCAGCCTGCTGTCCCACCTTCTTAAGGTGCAGCAACAACAAGAGTCATGGAATCCTGGAATGGGTTGGGTTGGAAGGGACCTCAAAGCCCACCCAGTGCCACCCCCTGCCATGGGCAGGGACACCTTCCACCAGCCCAGGGTACTCCAAGTCCCATCCAACCTGGCGTTGGACACTTCCAGAGCTGGGGCAGCCACAGCTCCTCTGGGCACCCTGTGCCAGGGCCTCATCACCCTTCCAGGGAACAATTCCTTCCCAATATCCCACCTCACCCTGCCCTCTGACAGTGGGAAACCATTCCTCCTTGTCCTGTCCCTCCACCCCTTTCCAAAGTCCCTCTCCAGCTCTCTTGGAGAGCCTCGAAGAGTTTTGAGCCCATAACCTGGAACTGGTCCCTGGGGCATCTCGGGTGTTCCCTCTGCGGCCTCCAGCATGGACAGGGCACAGCCCCACAACAGGCTCACAGCAAAGGACAATCCCTGCTGACCCCACACTGTGCACTAATCCATGAAAAACTCCAAAGGAGTCCGAGCTCCAGCTCTGACAACTGCCTGGCTGAAATCACCTCTGAGTGTTGGAGCAACATTTGGGTTAATCTTGTCTTCTGCTCCCTCAGGTAAATTGTAACTATTCTGGAGAAACTTCAAAGGTGCAGTTTTCAGTACAATAGCATCAAAAATGATTTCTAATACCGCCTAGAAAGAAAATTAGGGTAATTTCCTTTTAAAGGAGCTGCAGAAATGTTCATCACATTGGCTGCCTTTCAAGGAGAGCTTAGTCTGGAAAGCAATGCAGCTTCTGGGCACATCGTTTAGGCTTGAGCACTGCTGGCAGTGTGGGAGCACCGGGCTCCCCTCCCTGGGATACCTGTGGGGATTCCTGCCCCCAGGTCCTCCCACAACCTCCCACCTCACTTCCCTCCCCAGTGTCACCCTACAGCTCTAACTCTCCTTCTGCAGACTCTTGCTTTGAACAGCAAACACAGCGCAGTGAAGGCCCAGGGGACTGCTGTGCCCCCCCTTGGGAGCTGCTCAACACCAACCCCACGCAAGGCTCTACCTTGATCAACCCAAATTCCTCCCACATCCCCTATTCAAAATTCAGACTCCCAATGTTTGTGCCATAGAACGTGTGGCTGCCCAGGCTTTGGTTTCGTAAGGCCACTGATTATCTTCTCCTCCAGGCTGGGAGAGCTGGAGGTGTTCACCTGGAGAAGGCTCCAGGGAGACCTGAGAGCCCCTTCCAGTGCCTAAAGGGGTTCCAGGAGAGTTGGAGAGGGACTGGGGACAAGGGATGGAGGGACAGGACAAGGGGAATGGCTTCCCACTGCCAGAGAACAGGGTTAAGATGGGATATTGGGAAGGAATTCTTGGCTGTGAGGATGATGAGGTCCTGACACAGCCTGCCCAGAGAAGCTGTGGCTGCCCCATCCCTGGGAGTGTCCAAGGGCAGGTTGGGCGGGGCTTGGAGCAGCCTGGGCTGGTGGAAGGTGTCCCTGCCAGTGGCAGGAGGTGGCACTGGGTGGGCTTTGAGGTCCCTTCCAACCCAAACCATTCCAGGATTCTAAGTTTTCTTTTTTGCACATCTTGTTTCCTAACCTGGACTATGGAAAAAAAAATCCAAACACCCAAACCCCAACCCCTGAATGTGGGGTAAGATCATGTTTTTACAAGCAAATTCCCCAGGATGATTTATACTGCAGGTGTGCAGTCTGGACCAAGGAGGGGAGAAAAACCTGCTTTCCCCTCCCTCCTCTCCCTTTTCTTCATGAAATAAGGTCAATTCTTATCTAAAGCCAGTGGCTCTTCCAGCCAAGTCCTGCCCAAAGCCAAGTCTGCTCTGGGAGGGTGGGGAACAGCCATGCTCCGGTAAAGCCCGTGGTTTTGGTTAAAGCTGGTGCCCAGAAGGAGCTGGTTGTGAGTGCAGGAGGCAGGAAGGTCCCCCCAGGCATCTGGAGACCAACTCGGGGTGGACAAGAGGTCTCTGAGCCGCAGGATCCGCGGGAGCGAGCACGGCAGGAGCCTTTGGAGGCTCCCGCGTTCCCCGCCGTGTTGAGCCCCAGGGGATGCGCTCTGGCCCTGCCTGCCCACCCCGTGCTGCCCTTTGCTCCGTGTCCCCCTCGGGAAGGTGTCCCCGGCTCTCCGGGAGGGTCCTCCCCACCCCGGCCGGGCTTGCGGGGGCTGCGGGAGCGGGGCAGGTGCGGGGAGGCAGCTGGGCCGGGGCTGCCCTCGGGGGTCCGGGTGTGCTCGGCTAAGCCCCTGCCACGAGCTGTGAAAAGGCGGACCCGCACCAAGATAACCCGGCGCTTTTCTCAGCCATGACACTCGCAGTCATTTGCATCTAAACAGGGGTGTGTGGGATCAGGGGCCGTCTTGATATAAACCCAGCAGCTTAAAGGGAGGGGGAGGGAAAGGAGAGAGGGAGGGAGAAAAATAAGCTTATAGCGATGAGAAAGAGCTAAGCTTCGTCCCCTACTGTGAGGCAGGGCGAGCGGTGCGGCCGGAGCGCCGCAGTCGTTTCAAATCGCTGCCGCATTCACACGCCCTTTACCATTCTGAGCCGGGGCGGGGGGCTGGGGAGCGCCGTCAAGAGGGATTTCCCAGCCGGGCCGGCGGGGCTGCAGGGTGACGGCAGGACAGGGGAACATTGCCCCGTTGCTACGAGGTGC
Source organism: Dendrocincla tyrannina (assembly GCA_035047865.1). NCBI lineage: Eukaryota > Metazoa > Chordata > Aves > Passeriformes > Dendrocolaptidae > Dendrocincla > Dendrocincla tyrannina. The sequence continues at coordinate 3,346,282 of JAWWMP010000080.1, forward strand.
TCCTGGGGAATGCCAGTGCTCTGTGCCGTGGGTACGCTGGCCGGCGGAAACATTCCGCATTATGCTGGTAATACAGTGTGACACCGCGGGAACAATGGCAAATTGAGTGTCCCAGCAGGTAACGGGCCCGGCTGGGACACAGTCGCAGTGGTGCACTGTCAAGGCGGCTCTAATCCTCCCTCGCCAGCCCCTCCCCTGGTTCTGGGAACGCTGCTCCGCGTTTCATCTCTGGGAAATTCTCCCAGCCCCTCGCCCAGACCCAGCCGACAATTTCCAGGCGAGGGGTTTGTGTTGGCAGCTCGCTCGCCGCCCCACCCCGCATCGTGCGGGGACACGGGGGTGCTGGAGGTGCTGGCGGTGCTGGCGGTGCTCTGGGAGCTGTAGGAGATGTGGGAGCTGCGGGAGCGGAGCAGCCCCCGAGTCTTCCCCCACGCCTCTGCCCGGGGCCGGGCCAGTCGCTGCTCAGCTCCATCCCAGTATCCCTGATCAGCTCCATCCCAGCATGCCGCCTCTTCTCCATCCCAATATCCCTGCTCTGCTCCATCCCAGCATGCCGCCTCTTCTCCATCCCAATATCCCTGCTCTGCTCCATCCCAGCATCCCCGCTCAGCTTCATCCCAGTATCCCCGCCCAGCTCCATCCCAGCATCCCGAGTCAACTCCATCCCGGTATCCCCGCTCAGCTTCATCCCAGTATCCCTGCTCTGCTCCATCCCAGTATCCCCGCTCCCTGCCTGGACTTAGAAACGCACAAACCGTGCCGTGACCCTCCTTCCCATAATCCTCCTTCCCGTGTCCATCCACATCCTTTGGATGGACAGTGAAGTCACATCAGCCAGGGGAGCAGTTCCTGTCCTCGCCCTGTCCCCGAGTTGTCCTGGTCCGGGGCCAGAAGGGCTCCCTGGCTCCTCTAATCTGATGTGCTTTGGGTCACGGGCCACCCAAAGAAACATCCCAGTCAGAGCAGGAATCTTCAGCTTGGTGGCCCCACAGCCCCCAGTGGTCCCAGCACAAGCTGCTGGTGAAAGATACCCAAGGCAAACCTCGGCAGGTGGATCCCTGCTGGCACATCGCGGGTGGGAAGGGCAAGGAGGGAAGAGTTTGAGCTAATAGAAAGTGAAAACGACAGCACAGTCCCCCTGGCACAAGCAGGACTGAGCAGCCCTGGTTTGGGACCCCATTTGGCCTGAGCTGGTGCAGAGCAGAGCTGTGGTTTCCACAGCTGGAACACCCCCACAGCACCTCCTTCCTGTGCCTGCACGGGCTGAAATCAGCTCAGCTGGGGCTGCCTGGTGTGTGGAATCCAAACCCACCCTCGCAGAGAGACTGAAACTGGAGAGAGAGATCTGCTGCAGGGCAGGGATGCAGGACACCCCAGGGGAGATGGGTCACGGCTGCTGCTCTGGAAGAGGGGATGGGCTCCAAGGTTATTTTCACAGCAGAAGTTTCTGGCCTTGTCCCACATCCACTGATGACTGTCCTGATGGTCACTCCAACCCACGAGGCAGCTGGAGCCCTCCTGCCCTGTACCCACAGTAGCCCCTGAGCACTGACCTTCAGGTCCTCCCGGCCTCCTGCACATTGGGAGGGAGGTTGGATTGACTCCAATATCTGCTCTGGATGGAGACACCTGGAGCCTCCATCCTTACAGGAGAGGGTGAAGCACCCAGGGTCACTCCCCAGGGGGCTGTGGGTGTGCAGAGCATGGCACCCCAGAGGCTCTGAGCCCAAAGGTGTCCCCAGGGGGAAAGCTGAGACTGAGACACTGACTGTGCTTGGGAGAGCCTGTGTTAGGGCAGCCACTGAGGCCAACAGTCAAACTCTTCTTCGTTTCAAAATGAGTTGCAAGAGCACAGCACTGCTTTATGAAAAATCCAGAAAATTAAAAAAAAATACCCAACCAAAACAACGAGAAAGATTTAAGAACACCCTGGCAGTGAACAGCCAGGTCACCACTGCAGGAACCCAGACTGCAAGTCCAAGGACCATCTGTCCCCATGCTGAGCAGGGACAGCCATGGGGGACTTGCCAGTCTGTGCCCTAAAACAGGAGACACCTCTGAGTGCTCTGAGCTGTGGTGGGATGTGCCCTCCTCCAGCCCCAGTCAGCCCTCAGCTGAGGGAGAGCTGGGTCCTGGTCACCCTCCTGGCAGGAGGAATCAGCCCAGGAACGATGCAGAGCTGGCAGCCAGGCTGGTGAGTGCGTGGACAACATTTTATGGAAAGACTTAACAAATATGGCTCTTTGAGCAGAGAAAAATGGAAGTTTTATTCTCTGCAAGAACCATGGAGTGAACTCAGGCCATTAAAGATATTTGAAGGTGAAAGTCAATGTGAGCACAAGAACAAGGGCTGTAACTTGGCTGGGCTTTAATCTGGGTTAAAAAACCCAAGTTGTCCAGTGTTTTGCTCTCAAATGAGGGGAGGAGCCGTCAGTCGGTGGAAAGACCAGCTCAGTTCAGAGCACGTCACAGCTTCCCCAGGAGACTCCCGAAGGATTAACTCACTGAGATAATGCAGAGAATACCCTTTCAGTTTGACTGGGGTTTGTCCACTTGTGGCGAGAGATCAGGACTCCCAAAAACAGGACTTTAAATTCACTGAGCTCACAGTAGGAAAATGCCAACACAGTCAGTGGACAAGACCATCCTCTTGCACCCTCTAAGGCAAGGCAAGGCAAGGCAAGGCCTAGGTCTGTGAGACCTTCTCAAGGTGTTTTTTGGTGCTTCCAATCTCTCTGGTTTCCTCTGGCAGCAGCAGGCCAAGAAAACCCCTCTCAGTGCTCCTGCTTTGGGTGTGTTCCCCAGAACAGCCACCCATGCTCCATCCCAGGGGTCTCCTCACACTGGTTTTGGTCATTCCTGCTCACCACCCTACATGAACAAGGTGTTCCTCTTATTTGGGGTGTCCAAACACTGAGCAAGGCAGGGCCACGGTGCTCAGGCTGAGGGGCCACCCCGGGCAGGGCTGATGGGGAGGTTCTGGTTGGTGATGAAGAGCAGCAGCTCCCTGGTGTCACTCAAGTGACTCAAGTGGGCAACTCTGGTCTGGCTTCCACGAGTCCCACCTGGCCTTGACCTTCTCAGACCCAACTGGCCAAAACACCCAGGCAACACAAACAGCTCTGTGGCTGCTGGGGACACCCCTGTGCCCATGGGCATTGTCACTGCTGCTGTCCCACAGAAGGACCAGGGAAGGGCATGGCCTGAAGGTGGAAGAGGTGATGGACAGGGATGTTCCAGCTCAGCAAACCCACTTCATCTTCGTGTGGATTTTCTGTTTTGCCCCCACCTCCTGCCCAGGTCTCCCTGTCCTGCTGAGACCTTTCCTTTCCCTGAGCACAGGGGATCCACCCACACCCCCATTCCCACCCACCCAGGCCATTTAATTCACCCTTTCTTCAGCCTTCAGCACTTTCAGGGCTTTCTCCAGATTTGCTCCTTTGCTCCAAAATTCATTCACTTCAGCCGTGTGCCCAGAGCCTGGCAATGGTTACAGAGAACCTTGAGTCCCATCTGCCCCGGGGTAGGAAAGTCCTGCTTATCCAACCTGATGATCCCGTGCAGGGCCAGGAGCTGGACTCGACGATCCTTGGGGGTCCCTTCCCACTCAGCATGTTCTGTGATTCTGCTTTGATTTCCTCCAGGATTGCTCAGGAATTAGTGAGCAACCTCAAGGCTATCCTGAAGTTGGGTTTTATAATTTATTATTTTAATTATTTACTGTTTTTATTATTTATTATCTGTTTATCTCAAGAACAAGTCATGTGCTGTTTATCTAGATACATTTAACAGGAATTAGCAGCTTTTGGGATTTGCTCTGCCACAGTTTGTCCTGCACGATCTGAAACCTTTCCCAGTGTCAATGAGCTCTTCCACCCCTCCTTGGATGGAAGGAACCTCCCGGGGTTCCCAGAGCAGGAGTTACTCCAGTAACTCTCTTCTGAGGCCCCTTGAGCTCCCACTGGTGTTTTGCTCACCCCTTGGCCCCTGTGCTGGATCAAATCCCGCACCAGCCCTGTTTGGGATTGTTCTGCACGTGGGATCCCCAGCGTTGGGGTCCCACTGCCCTCCCTCCCCTCCCGCCAGGGCGATGCCGCAGCACCCGCTCCTCAAAATGTCCATTGAAACACCAACAAAGCAGCTTTGGGCTTCTCAGTGAGGTTCAGACGCTGCTGAGAGAGGCTGGGGAGGAAACCCTTCCCTGCTGACGCCGCGGGCCGTGTCTGTCCGCAGCCACCCGGGAGTCCGCCTTCGTCCACGCCATCGCCTCGGCCGGCGTGGCCTTCGCCGTCACCCGCTCCTGCGCCGAGGGCACCTCCACCATCTGCGGCTGCTACTCCCACCACAAAGGGCCCCCCGGGGACGGCTGGAAGTGGGGAGGCTGCAGCGAGGACGCCGACTTCGGCGTGCTGGTGTCCCGGGAGTTCGCGGACGCGCGGGAGAACCGGCCGGACGCGCGCTCGGCCATGAACAGGCACAACAACGAGGCCGGCCGGACGGTGAGTGCCCAGCGAGGGGGCCAAGGCTGCAGGGGGGCTCCTCCTGGTCTAACAGGAGCACAGGAGTTCCCAGGCAGAGGCTTTCTGAGGTTGGTCCACAGGGAACAGCATTTCCACTCTCTCCAAAGAGATTTCCACTCCATCCAAACACGCCTTGCTTGCAGCACAAACACGGAATCCTGGAATGGTTTGAGTGGGAAGGGACCTCAAAGCCCACCCAGTGCCACCCCCTGCCATGGGCAGGGACACCTCCCACCAGCCCAGGGTGCTCCAAGCCCCGTCCAGCCTGTCCTGGGACAGTTCCTGGGATCCAGGGGCAGCCACAGCTTCCCTGGGCAGTTTCAGAACATCTCCCAGGGCCATGTGTAGGAACACAGCTCAGCAGGGTGAGACCTCACAGGGTGAGACCCCAGGCCAGCAGTGGCTGAGGGGCATTTCCTCCCAGCTCCTCCTCCCTGCACATTCCCTGTTGTAACCTCATCCCAGGGATTCCCTCGAGTAGATGACTGTTTTCAGTCCCTTCCAATTCAAACAGTCAATTCCCTTCCAACTCATATATTCTGTTCTATTCTAATTCCACCCCATTCCTGCTGTCAGCAGGTTCCTGGGCCCTGCCTGCTCTGGGTCATTTGGAAACCCAGCGAGACCTTTCCAACAGTGCTTGAAGCAAACACTGATATGGCTTTTCCACCCTACAGCAGGCAGAGGTGGAAGGGCAGGAGTCTGACAGCTTCCAGTACAAAAAACCCCACCAAACTCCACTAATTTTAACAGAAATCAGTGATTATTTTGCTCCCCATAGAGGAAGCTTCTGGGAAAGAGATTAATGACCACAGATTCACAATTTCAGTGTGTTCTAGTGGAAACTGCCAGATATGGGGCATAAAAGAAGGGTCATTAGGAAAGTGAGAACAAGGGATCAGTCTCCATCCATGTGGATCAGAGACATCATCCCCAGAGACATCATCCAACCCTCAGCTTCTCTGGGCTCTGACTGTCCACACACACAGGACAGGGAGGACCCCAGGGACAGGATCAGCCCCTGGGATTGCATGGTTAGATTAGATTAGATTAGATTAGATTAGATTAGATTAGATTAGATTAGATTAGATTAGATTAGATTAGATTAGATTAGGATGACAGCAGCAGCCCACCTCACACCTCCCTGTGTGACACCTGTCTGGAGACGCTCCTGGCCCACCAAAGCTCATTCCCAACCAGCCCCGAGCAGACAAGCACACCCAGGGGGCAAAGGCAGGGCTCAGAAAGCAAAGAGTGCAGCTGACCCTTGTTCTCGCCCTCCCAGACCATCCTGGACCACATGCACCTCAAGTGCAAGTGCCACGGGCTCTCGGGGAGCTGCGAGGTGAAGACCTGCTGGTGGGCCCAGCCCGATTTCCGAGCCATCGGGGACTACCTGAAGGACAAATACGACAGCGCCTCCGAGATGGTGGTGGAGAAGCACCGCGAGTCCCGGGGCTGGGTGGAAACTCTCAGGGCCAAGTACGCGCTGTTCAAGCCGCCGACGGAGCGGGACCTGGTCTACTACGAGAACTCCCCCAACTTCTGCGAGCCCAACCCGGAGACGGGCTCCTTTGGGACGAGGGACAGGACCTGCAATGTCACCTCCCACGGCATCGACGGCTGCGACCTGCTGTGCTGCGGCCGCGGCCACAACACGCGGACTGAGCGGCGCAAGGAGAAGTGTCACTGCATCTTCCACTGGTGCTGCTACGTGAGCTGCCAGGAGTGCACCCGCATCTACGACGTGCACACCTGCAAGTAGGCACGGGAGGTGCCCACGGACAGAGGGGGCTCCACGGCAGGGCGCGGGGGTGCCGGACCCCCCAGCTCAGCCCCACGCGTGGCCTCTCGGGGCAGAGGATGGCACAGAACTGGACACCCAGCCGGGCCAGGGCTGGTGCTGCGGCTCCTGGAGCTGTGGCTGCGGCTCCCGGGGCAGAGGCAGGACAGGAGCGCAGGCCAGGCCTGGGCGCAGCGGGCAGAGCTGCCACGGCACAGCCCGAGCTCTGCCCTGGGCCACGGGGATGGCAGAGCAGACACCGGGACAGGGCTCGGGGGGGAATGGGGTTCACACGGTGACGGCTGAGCAAGCACAGCCGGCCCAGCTGCTGCCACGGCTGTGCGGGTGGGCAGGAGGGAAGGAGGCAAATCCCCACACCAGCCCAGCTCCCTCCTCCCTGCTCCCAGGGGATGCTGGAGGACCAAACGCGTCTGAGCACACGGAGCCCACGGGTGGTCTCTCCTTCCCCATCCCCTCTGCTCCCTCTGGTCCCCACAGGTCCTACAATCCCCTGGGGAGGGCAGCAGGAGGGCAGAGCCCAGGGCTGAGCCTCCAGGACAAGGGCAGGGCACAGGCAGACACAGCACTGCCCCAGCCGCCTCCCCGGGCAGCTGCCCAGGACAGGGTCTGAAGGACCCGGGCAGATCCACCCAGTCCATCTATTGACTAAGCACTCCCTGACGTGACTTTCTATACCAGGGGGAGCTCAGGGATGTCTCTGGGGACAGGTCACCTGCCAGGTGAGCTGCTGCACCAACGTCTGATTCCAGGGAGACCGAGCCCATGGAGAGAGGGAATGTCTGTCCCAGCCCTCCCCCTGAGACAGAGGGGCCCAAGCAAGACACGGGTGAGAGCACACAGGGAAGGGAGACCTGACTCCCCCAGCACAGTCCCAGGCACACCCTCCCCTCCCCACAGGATTTGCCGAGTTCCCAGCAGTTGTCCATGAAGTCCCCACCAGGCACAGGGGCTCCAAACCATCAGCAGGGATTTGGGACCCCCCCACACCCCACCCCAGTGCAGAACAACCAGCACCTGCCCCCCAGGCCACCTCCCCTCCCCGACCCCAGCCCCTCACTCTGGGTTTACCTTTCCAGGGTGTAACTGACCCCTGCGATTGAAAACTCAAGCCTGTCTCTGTCCTGGTGGGCTCCAGGACCAAGAACCCCCTTCCAAGCGCTGCTCACACAGCAGCGATTCCCCAGGGAAACGTGGCCAGCCCGTCCCCGCTGAGGCTGCTGCGCCACTCGCTCCTTTCTGCGGGGGAACAGCAGCACCCGGAGCTGCAAAGAGCAATAAAGGGCTGAGGGAGCACAGGGGGCCCAGCCCTCCCACCGCTGGGGGAGAACCAGAGTAAAACTCCAGGTCCTTCCTGGGCAGAGCGTGAGGAGCTCCTGGACTCACAGGGCCAGAGGAGCCTCGACTTCATGAAACCCACAGAGAGCTCAAAACCCTCCCCCAGCCAGAGCCAAGCCGTCCTCTGATATGCATCTATTTAAAGTATATATTAAATTCCATGTCTGGAAAGACTCCCAGTACCTGACTTTAAATAAAATCCCCTTTTTGTTTGTTTTTTAATCAAGAAAAGGTATTTAATATTAAATAGAACATTTATTGCCTTGTAATTATTTTACTGTAGCCAGGTATTCTAGCACTGAATGGAAGATCTTTTTCCATCAATCTGCTGTATCCAAAGTTTTGTATAAAGTTGTAGAGGTCGATTTTTTTTTATTTTATATTCAGAAAATTTCTCTTTTTATAAGCATTATTTATTATACAATGTATATACTTGAGTTAACTAAGATTATATATTATATAAATATATATATTTGGAGAAAAATATATTTCAACTTGCATTTTTTTGTGGTACACCATTAAAGAGAAGGTAAAAAATCAAAAGTATGCACTTGCCAGCTTGTGTGGTTTGGGTCTGAGGGTCCTCCAGGTCCTGCTGAAGTGGTGGGTCATTATCCAGCTGTTATTGACGGGGCAGTCGTGGAGTCATGGAATGGTTTGGGTTGGAAGGGGCCTTAAAGACACCCAGTTCTTACAGCCCACCATGGGCAGGGATATGAATGCAAGACAAGGATGGCAAAATGGAGCCAATAAAGGAGGTTTTGCAGCAGAATGCTGAGGGTTTGATTCAGAGAGTGCCATGCACTGTGTGCACAGCACAGGAGTCAGCACAGAACCAGGGAACCATCAGGGTTGGAAAAGCCCTTTAAGATCAAGTCCAACTGTTGCCCCAGCACTGCCAAGGCCACCACTGACCCCTGTCCCCAAGTGCCACATCCACAAGGCTTTTAAACCCCTCCAGGGATGGGGACTCCCCCCCTGCCCTGGGCAGCCTCTTCCGATGCCAGACAACCCTTTTCAGGAAGAAAGTTTCCCCAATACCCAACCTGTCCCTCCCCTGTGCCACCTGAGGCTGTTCCCTCTCCTCCTGTCCCTGTGCCCTGGGAGCAGAGCCCGACCCCTCCCAGCTCCCCCCTCCTGGCAGGGAGTTGCAGAGAGAGATTAAATTAATGGATTAAAACAGGCTTTAGATTTCACACAATCCCCCCATGTACTCACAGGCTGTCATGGAATCATCTTCCAGTGGTTTGGACAGACCAAGATCCAAACTTCCTGTTACAAAAACATCTTCTGCCCAGGAATAATTGGTGGGTGTTTCTGCAGCATCTCCCACCACGTTAATGCTGCTTTTAAGTGTACAGAGCTTTCCACAGCACTGACCTCAAATACACCTGACTGAAGGGTAAAATAAAACATGAAATCACTCAGTATTCTTACCCTGCCCCAGATCACACACAGAGCCATCCCAGCTGTGCAGGGATGGTGCCCACACCAGAGTCTCTGCTGGTGGCATCACTGGCACCACGGGACCAGTAATGCCATCACACAGCACCACACACATCCTGACAAACCAGACAACCAAAAATCCTGGCCCATGGAGGGCTCTGCGCTTCACAGCTCTGTGGTTGAAGTTCTCTGTGTCTGCCCTTCTGCCCAAACCTTCCTCCACCCCACCCAATCCTCCCAAATCCATCCCAGCACATGGAAATGATCTGTCTCTGGTTAACAACTCCCTTTCAGAGACACATTTCTGGCAGATTCAAGACAAAAGGGGTAAGGAAGGGCATGAAGAATTTGGCCCTTACTGCTGGAAGCAATACTGTCTGCATCTTACAGCCACTCTGCCAGGCAGAGCTGTAGAAAACATGCTGCTGATGGGAGGGTGCTCCAGGAGACCTTCCCTTGTGCCACCTGCAGGAAACATCTCGGATGGAGATCTTGGAGCAAGCTGGATCGGGTGGATGGTTTTCCAACACAGTCTCCCCCAAGTGTGATACCCCCACCTCACACACACATGAGCATCCATGGGGCCTCCTCAGCTCTGCAAGGCCCTGAGAGCTCCAGGATCGGTTGGATCAGAGTCCTCTCAGCCAACTCCTGTGCTGGGGGTAAATTCAACCCATCCACTTGCAGACACCCCCTGAGCACCCCCTGGGAACAGCTCTGCCCCTCACACACCTCAGCCCAACCAGCCCCAGACACAGATGGCACCCAGGGCATCACAAGTAGTTGTGCTTTTTATTGAATCCATTGAATGTGCAATTAAACCAGATATTTATTCATCAATATAGTTCTGGACAAAGACATGATAAGGTTTACATCATTTGCTCTGAAATATAAGTTACTGTGTGCTGCTGCCACTCGGACTGGCAGAGGGAAGGAAGGAACAAATAAATTCACAAGATCATACACAAAATGAGAGGGAATAACCACCACTGGGACTCACAACAGTGTCACAACACAACAGCACTGCCAGAGGAACAGAGTGGGGTGACCGAAGCCCCCGACTGCTGTGAGCACACACGGAGGACAACAGCACCTGCACCTTGGGCTGGAAGGCCGTGGAGCATCCCCTTCCCTGAACACCCCTCTGGGACCACTGCGAGCCCTTACAGCGCCTCTGGGCAAGTTTAGGAAGCTACACTAATACCCCATAAATGGCTTTGATTTGAAGCCCCACCACACTGAGGTATGTTCCATGAACATTATTGAAGGAGTGGAGCCCAAGAACCAGGGGGAGCAGCCTCATGCATTGACAGCATCTCACTGAGGCCAGATGAGTATTGGGAAGGACCGTGGAGCAGAGTTTGATACAGTCCTTTATTTCAGTGCAAAAACATGGCAATACACACCTCGTGCACCTGCAGAGCTTGGCTTCCTCTCTGTCCCCAAGGAGGAATTTCAACCTTTGGTAACACGGCATGAAAATGGGATGTGAGGCTGGAGGACACCAAAGCTGCCATCTACATGAACTCAGAAAAGCTAGAGGCTGGAACTAGCATCTCTCAAAATGTTGAATTAACAACAAGCTTTGATGCCTTAAATACTGGATTTGGAAATTTCCTCTCCTCTGATCAACACTTTCCTGCTCTCTTCCAGTCCCCAATGCCACTGGCAAGTGTCTCATCGGGCCCCAAAATACCTGGACATAAATAAAGCAGGTGCAGCACCCAGGCAGTCCTGGAGCTGAGCTGCTGTGGGCACTGCCTGTGGGGTGTGGGTCTGGCTCAGAGTTCAGTGAGGGATGGGATGACACCACAAGAAAGCCTTCACCTGGCCATGGTAAGACAGAGCAGTGCTTCAATATCCCTTCACCAGACTGGCTGGTTTATTAGAAGTCAGGACCTCCTTCCCACTGCAGGAATGCTGGACACAAGTGAGCACTGGCTCCAAACTCCCAGGACATTCCCCCATGCTGAAATCAAAGGATGCAGCCTGGCTGCACAGAGACAGAAGCACAGTGTTCTAGGAGACACTTCCACATGACATCAGAATATTAAAGACAAAGAATAAAGATACTGTATTGCACTAAACATGCAGATTCCACATGGGGCTCTGGAAAACGGGGGAGCATTTCACTTTGTCCAGTGTGTTGAGCACAGAAGAGTAAAGATCCCAGTGAATGTTCTCCAGGTTGGTCGCTTTTCCAGCTGTTGATCTTGCACTTGGTCCACCTTCAGTCTAGGGTAGGAACTCTTGCAAAAGAAGCCAAATCCATCAGGAAAGCATCATGCACATGTATAAAGCATCAAGCACACACTGGAACCCACTCACATGTAGCCAGGATAGATAGTGGTGTGAGCTGCCCCAGCACAGGTACTGCCCTACATGTATTAGAAAGTCATTCTCTAGGAGATGCCACTGTCCCACTGGGCTCAACTACTCCCTGTGGCACCTACGGGGAAAGAGTAGGACATCCTTCTCTCAGACAGGAGACACAAGAAATCAAAGTTACAGATTTCAGATAAACAGCTGGATTTGAACTTGAGCAGAATCTCTTGTCATTTACTTTAGTTCATTGTGGCCCAGTATCTCATGGCAACTTCAAACCAAGGGTAAGTTAAGGCAAGCAGAGAATTCAGGCATGCAAGTTCTCAGATCCTCCAGGACTTCCCTCCTCCCAAACTGCTGTGAGAACTGATCTGACACACAGCTCTGAAAACATGGGGGCCAACAATGAGAGCAGATACCCCCCCACTGCAGGTTCCCCTCAGAGATGCTCATTTCTGAGCAGAAAAGAGAATTTTAAAGAATGTTTTAAAATAAAAGTACTTACGTTCCTTCTTCTCTCAGAAGAGCCAAGAACTTCTTCACCCGATACTCAGGATCCATCTAAACACCAAACAAACGGGTCCCCATTAGTGCCCTGCAACCCTCCAAGAGGAAACCACAGAACCATGGAATATGCTGAGCTGGGAGGGACCCCCAAGGACCACCCAGCCCAACCCCTGGCCCTGCACAGACACCCTAACCATCCCACCCTGTTCCTCAGAGCATTGTCCAAACCCTCCTGCAGCTCTGGCAGCCCTGGGGCCGTGCCCACTGCCCTAGGGAGCCTGGGCAGAGCCCACCACCCTCTGGGGGAAGAGCCTTTTCCTGAGATCCCACCTGACCCTCCCTGGCACAGCTCCAGCCTCGGGACCTGTCCCTGCTCATGCAGAGCAGAACTGGGGCCATGAAGTCTCCTGGAGCTGTGTGTGTGTTTGCTTTGTCCACGGCTGGGGCAGGAGCAGCCTGACTGTCCAGGAGCTCTGGAGCTGCTCAGTGCAGGTCCAGCCCTGCACCCTGAGAAAGGTAACTGGCACCAGCTCAGTGTGCTCACAGGGCAGGAGAGGGGCCAGGCTGGGCACACACACAGGGACTTCTGTTCCATGGCACCTGCACAATCACTGCTGCCAATTCCAGCCAGGCCCAGTCCATGTCTGCTTCCACCTGCCCGTCCCCAGAGCCAGGGCAGCAAATCAGACAGGAACAGAAGGGACTGAGGGTGTCCCCAGTGTCCCCTGTCCCCAACCCTCCCAGCCCCAGCACCAGAGCAGGAGTGTGTGAGCTGGGTCAGCACCAGTGCTGGGGCTCCATCGACCAGGAACATCCCCCCAGGGAGCAGTCCTGCCCCTGCCCCAGGACAGGGAACTGGGACAGGAGCAGGGACGTGCAAGGAAGGGCTGCCAGCAGAAGGCACGATGTGGCACTGCATCAGTCCTTTGATGCTGGAGTGTTGATCCTCTCATGGAAGGACTTTAGGGAAGTCTTCCCTAGATTTGTATCAAGTCTTCCCTAGATTTGTATCAAAATACAATGAGTGAAGACTATAAACACTTGAAAATCAGGGACTGTTTGTTCTCAGAGTATTTCTGTGTTGTATTGTAACAGTCCTTGTGTCCTGGAAACTCCACCTTGTTTTCCCTCTGCAATCTTCACTGACATCCTGTACCTTCAACACACTGTGACAATACAGGGGATTCATTCTGGAAACATGCAGCACATGGATCCAGGAAGCTGTAGGATCCCCAGCTCTGTCACCCACTTGGCAATAAACAGGCAAGTCTCTACTAAAACATTAAACTGGGACTTCTGCTGGGAGGAGGGAAGCAAAGTGTCAGCTGTGCCCTGGCCTCCCACCACTGAGGCCAAACACGGGCTCTGGGACTCCTCCACCAGGTTTTACAACCCTAAAGGAAAATTTCTTCTGATTCCAGATGTGAAGAAGCCATCCACTTAAAACCCTGCCTGCTTCAATGGAGGGCAACACAAATCTCTTCAAAAACAGCTCAGAAGAAAATAAATCCTGACCCACCATCAGCGCCCCCAGCGATGTGGGCAGGGGACAGAGCCAGGGAGAATTTCTGCTTTGTGCTAAGAAAAGCCTAAAAATTAAAACTTCCCATTGCTGTGAGAAGTGTCAGCGAGGCCAGGCACTCAGCACCAACTGCTGAGCTTCTTTTAGATCAGAAAAATAAATTCACTGTAACAAGAAGATTTAAAAGGACTTACTGCAGCTCTCTGAACTGTTCTGTTGAGTTTAACATGCAAAGGAACACTGGTGCTGGAAGAGGTGAAGAGCCACCCCCCACCTAACGCAGTGACTGGAATGTGGAATTCCCAGGGACTGAGAGGACTGTGGCACCAGATGACAGGGGCCACAGGGAGTGTCTGCAGTGTCCCTCTGGCCTAAATCTCCTCCACAATCTCTCCCAGTCGACACCTGGCTACAAGGAAAAGCTCCTCTGCCACTACATCAGTTCTCCCATTTCCAGGTGTGGATGTGGCACCTGGGACAGGGTTCAGTGGTGGCCTTGGCAGTGCTGGGGGAAAGCTGGACTCCATGATCTCAGAGGGATTTCCCAACCTCAAAGATTCAGGGATTTGACCAGAAAGGCTGAAGGGACAGGAGCAGGTGCACGTGAGCCACACCCTCTGAACCAGTGACCTGCATGTCCCCTTTCTCAGGGCTCAGTCCACACCACAGGACTCAGCATGTGACCCTCACCTGGCAAAAGGTCTCGGGCTCTTCCCCACCCAAAGGGCTCTGGTTTGACCACGGGGCTGATCCTGCTGGAGCAGGAGGGTGGACTAGATCATAGAATCCTAGAACATGCTGAGTGGAAAGGGATCCACAGGGATCATCCTGTCCAAATCCTGGCCCTGCACAGACACCCCAACAACCCCACCATGTCCAAACCCTCCTGGAGCTCTGGCAGCCTTGGGGCTGTGCCCACTGCCCTGGGGAGCCTGGGCAGTGCCCACCACCCTCTGGGTGAAGGACCTTTCCCCGAGATCCAAGAGATGACACCCTGAAGTACATTCTGACTTCATTTATCCTACAGTCCTATGGCAAATCAGTCACCTCTCTTCCTGTATTTCTGGATGTTTACAGAATGGCAACTGCTTGAAAAAGCCCTGAGCCCAGCTCCAGGCGGGCAGGAGTATCCCCACACACCAGGACAGATGGGGGGACAACTGCCTGCAAAGGGACTTCTCAGACAAGGCACACGGGGTATTTGTGGATGCTGCATCACAAACATCTCCTCCTGAAGGCACTTCCTTCCTCAGGAAACCATGGAAGAGTCACCACAACCAGGAAATAACACAGGACCGATCAGACAGTTCTGTTAGAAACCCGACATGATGCCAAACAGTTATACACAAACAAACCTCCTCTTTTCATCCTCAGAAAACCTGTACTAAAGCCACCAGCTGAAATTCAGACTTGCCAAGGCCAGTGTCATGTTTCCCAAACCGAAGGTGCTGAAGTGGCCATGGCACAACTCTGTGTCCACAACCTGCTCCTGGGGAGCAACAACATTTGCCTGCAGACACAGAGCCCTGTCCAAAAGACTAAAGCAGGCAGCTGAAAGGCCACAAAGACTCAAATTGGACCAACTTTTTAACTAAAAATGTAGGCACAAACCCCAGAGGTTGATCTGCCCAGGAAGGAGCAGAAACTGGAGTGAATGGAGTGCAGAGGAAGCAGGTTGAGGACTCTTGGACAGACCCTCTGGTGCCCTGTGAAAGGGAAAATGCTGCTGCCGAAGTGGGTGGGAGGTTTTCCAGAACACCACGAGGACAGAACACAGACAGGTGGCCAGAACATGGATGCTCCTTCCTGGGCAGTGCAGCGTCTCCAGGACATGCCCAGGAGCCCTCAAGGAACAAGAGAACTGAAGGGACTTTGTTAATCTTCAGTCCAGAGAAGGAGATCCTGCACCAAGATGTGACATTCCTGCAGGGACTGCAGTGCTCCTGAAAACCTGCCATAAACCCCAAACTATCAGCATGCCCAGGTAAAGCATTTGCTTTAAAGTAAATTAGGCAATGGTGATCCTTCAAAATAAGTTCTCATCTAAGTTAAAATACATTAAAGACAAACATCTTAGATGAAGTTTTATTTATGCTAAACAGAAGTTAGCAAATCAGGAAACCCTGGAGGTGCCAAAAGGGGCTTTCTGGAACAGTGCCTGGCTCATCCAGGTTCCTGCTCCAAGGAGAGAGGCCTTGGGTTGGGGAATGCTGCCAGCAAGGGCCAGGAGCAACAAGACAGGCAGGGAAGGGAAGCAGGAGGACCAGGCATGGAAAGAAAAGGCTCAGGTATCCAGCAGCAGCACCCAGGGCAGGGGGAAGGCACTGCAGCACCCAGAGCACTGTGAGCTGCCCCTGTACTGCAGCCAAGGACACTCCAAACTAAACTCCTCTGGATTCACACGGCAAACCCTGAGGGTATCCATGGATCAAAGGCTCTCTTTGAACAGGAACAGAACATCATCAAGGACACACAGGGTACACAAGATGACCAAGTATGTGACACTAAACATGAGCAGCTGGGCATTAAAGGAGGCCAGGAACAGTCTGAGGGAAATGAAGCTGCCAAGGAGTGTGTGGTTACACAGCTCACAAACAAGGTCACAAACAACCCAGGACACCAGAGCAGTTCAGGCACCCCAAGAAAGGACTTTGATATTGAGGGGCTGGTTCAGTGTTACTTTAGTCTGAAACAGACTGACAATCCTTTGACCAGCTTAGGAATCCCCACACAGAGCACAGGGTGGGCTCACTGCTCCAAGAGAACAAACGCACTGCGGAATTCAGAGAAAGACACTGTATGCACATTTTTTACACGGAATTCATTCACCAGGGCATCTGATCAGCTGAATTCTGACAACTTTCATCCATCACTTGGAATTTTTCAGAGATTTCAGACTCAAATCTCTTTCTGAAGAGTTGTGCTCCAGCTCAGTAAGAGAAGGAACCTGCTCAGTGTGAGGACTCATTACTGATGGCACCACAGGTCATAGAACCAGTCCTGGACTGGTGCAATTGTGCTTTCCTGTAACATCCAGCCAGATCAGAGCTCCCTGTGGGTTCCACTGCACTCAGATCCAGTGTTCTTTGCACTGAGAGCCTGCACTGCTCCCCTGTATTTATAGCAGTTCAGCAGATGGAGTCATGGAAACACCTCAGACCCTTTGGAATGGAACTTGTTCATATTTAGCTCCCATATGCTGTTGCCTCTGCTATTACACAACCACCTGAACTGAGTGTAACAGCATAAACCACCTTCCTGCCAGCCCTGCAAGCACAGCAGCAAGGGGGCATCATCACTGGCTCTGTGGGCAGCAATTCCTGTCTCTTGTTCAGTGTGTCAGAGAGGGCACAGTCACAGCTCTGTCTTCTCCCAGCCTGGCTGGTCCTGGACTCACCCAACACTGGTCTGGTTAAAAAAATTAATGCACAAGATCAGTTTGCCTGCAGAGCCCAGGGCAGCACTATGGAAAACAACACTGCTCGTGGAGTCACAGAATATTCTGAGCTGGGAAGGACCCACAAGGACCACCCAGCCCAACCCCTGGCCCTGCACAGACACCCCAACCATCCCACCCTGTCCCTCAGAGCATTGTCCAAACACTCCTGCAGCTCTGGCAGCCCTGGGGCCGTGCCCACTGCCCTGGGGAGCCTGGTCAGTGTCCACCACCCTCTGGGGGAAGAGCCTTTCCCTGAGATCCAACCTGACCCTGCCCTGACACAGCTCCAGCCCCTCCCTAGGTGCTGTCCCTGCTCACAGAGAGCAGAAATTGGAGCTGCCCCTCGGGAGAAGCTGCAGACCCTGCTGAGGTCTGACCTCAGTCTTCTCTTCTCTGGCTGAAGAAGCCAAGTGACCTCAGTGCACTCTGTGTATGCCCCTCCAGACCCTTCACCATCCTGTGTCCCTCCTTTGGACACTCCCTCATACCTTTGTATGCTTCTGATACTGTGGCACCCAAACTGCCCCCAGGACTCGAGGAGAGGGGGCCAGGCTGGGAGCGGGGCCGGGTTCAGCGTTCCCACCCACCTCCCAGTTCAGAACTGCCCATGATTTACAGAACCTTCACCTTCAGCTTTGAGAACAACCAGCACTTCAGGTCAAAGCAGCACAAGGAAACGTCCTGTGCCAGAAGAAGGGACCCATTGTGAAGGCTGAGGGAACGGGGCCACGGCAGAGCCCAGCAGTCCCCGAAGGCCAGAACCCCTTACACATGTGAGCAATGACTTACTGACTTGCCTGTAGGTATGGAATTAAAAGCCAAGGAAGAAGAGGAAGAAGTAATCTAGATAAATGACTTTATTCCCTGAGGTGACATCCAGTCAGAGCAGATCCTCAGCGCCGAGCAAGTTTTAACAGAATCGTGAGCAGCGAACAGAGGGGAACATGACTTATCTGCTGCTGCACCACATGCCTCTGCACTTCTGCTCTGCCTTGTGAGGAAGATCTGAGGACAGTTCACTCAGCTGCACTAAATCCATTTGATGTGAGCAGGGGGGCACTGGGATGTCAGGGGGGGATTAGGGCTGCACCTCACCCTGTGTCAGCACGAGCACCGAGTGCTGGCTGGCTCCAGGCAGGGTGATGTGCGGGGGAGGGCTCAGAGCTGCATATTTCTACCCTCTGCAATTATTTTCTTTAAAGTGCTGAAAGTGGAAAATAAAGAGAAGAGCAGCTGAACAGCCTGACAGATTTATCTTCTTCAGGGAAAGAGCACATACACCTGCACAGGCACCTTCTTCTTAAAAAAACCCCAGGTGATTGCTATCTGCTGGGTGGAGAGGAGAAATTCCACGAAAGGTGAGTTAATCCAACCCCTCCTGCAGCAGATGCTCCACTCTGAAGTGCAGCTCTGAACAGCCCATGGGCACGGGGGGATTTAAAGAGCTCTGAGGACCAAGAGCTGGTTGTTCCTTTGTTCAGAAAATTCCTCCTCACTGCAGCTCTTTTCCCAATCAAACCAGTGCAAAGCCTCCCACCACAGCTGAGGAGGAGGCTGCAGGGGAGTGGGAACCCGCAGGACCCCTCTAAGACCCCAGTCCTCCTGCCCCAGAGAGGCTCTTACCTGCAATGACATTTCTATCAGCATCAGCAGCTTCTTGATCCCAATCCAGACAGGCTTCCCTTTGACATTCTGTGCAATAGTGCTGCGCTCCTTGTCTTTGAAGTTACCCAGGAGCTGGGGGGAAATAATTCAAGAGAAAGTCAGCAACAGGAGACTGACAGGAGGGATAATGGCACCTACCTCAGGAGAAAGGGAATGGGAAGCTGGAAACATTTACCAGCTGAGAAGGGATATTTGCTGCAATATATCCAGACAAGGCGAAACACTGAGGCTCTTCTATTCCATAATGGCTCTTTCTGTAACATCCCTAATTCAACAGTTGGTGCTTAAAATGCTTTTATGTTGCATTCCAGGTTTCCTCCAGATCAGAGACTACAAGGACACAGTGGTTCAAGCCACAGGAAGTTTCCAAACCTGCTGCAGGAGAGTCTGTGTCTCTCAGGCTTCAGGGTTCCATCACTGGGACAAGTTTGCCAGTTTGAACAAAAGATTTGCCTGTTCAGTTTATTTTAACAGCCTTCAGTACTCACCACAATTCCCACTATGGCACAGAACAAGGAGCCATTAAGGGCAGGAATTTATAAGGAACACATAATCTCCTCAGCCCCAAACACCTTCAGTGGATGCTGTTCCAGCTCCTGAAAGCTCAGCACCCTCTGGGCATATTCAGCCTAAGTGTCCCAATTATCTTCATTACCCACTTCCATGCCCTCAGAATCTTTCAGTCCACACCACAAAGCTCTCCCCCAGACTGACTGTTCTCTAATTCTGTCTTAATTTAATGCATGAAAAAGTAATCTGCAGAAGGCTTAGAACTGCTGTTGTGGCATAATATGGAGTGGGACAGCGTTACCAAGCACGGAGCCACTGCAAACCCCCTCCTCTCCAGCAGATCTGGAGCTTGTTTGCCACCCTGGAACTGCTCCTCACCTCCAAGGCCTCCATCAGCTGCTCCCCTGTTGCAATGTTGGGCACGTGGATGGTGGTGCTGAAGGCATTCAGCATCTCCATCTCCTGCAGGACATCCTTGCGGCTCGTGGTGCCGATGATGAGGAGCTTGCGGCCCTGTCCACACAGGGACAAGTGTCAGGAAAGGAGAAACGAGAGAAATCAGCCTGGGGAAGTTTCAGCAAACCACAAACGATAAAAAAGCACACTTCAAATCAAATTGATAGGATTGAATCTGTCAGTAATTGAAGTAGCCAATACCAGCCACACAAGGGGTCAGACCTCGGGGTGGTGCCACCAACAGGGTCCAAACGTTGTGGTGCACAGAAGCCCCACCACACTCCCAGCTTTGCTGCCTCACTGTTCCTTCTGAATCCATCATTATAAATAGCTGGATCCTCATTAAATTTAAAAGCCTGAGCGAACTCCCACTCCCAAAAGCTGAATTACAAATGACTTCTCGGAGGAACAGCCTGTCTTCAGGAATCTGTGGGCACAGTGAATTCCCTGTCCCTGCACAGAGTTCCAATGGATTTCCAGCTCAGGCTTGGGAGCAGAGGCTGCTCTGAGTCCCTGGGCTCCCACTGCAGTGGGATGTACAGGACAGTCCCACCCTGGCACCCCCCAGGCCCCAACCCACAGTGCACAGACCAGCCCCAAGCTGGTCAGGGTTCATAAATAATTGAGCAGTGAGTGGAAAACATCAACTGCCAGCACAAATCCACCACTGTTCGCTCATCTTGTAGAGGCCACTCCAGCGCAATGTGAATTGCCCCACACAGAGTTCAGACACTGATCAATAATGGCTGATGGAAGGAGCTGCTGGGATTATCGGCTGGGATCAATCCCTTTTCCATCTCAGCACCCAGGGAGCCCACGGGCTGACAGGGGCCTGCCTGGCCAAGGATCCTCCTCATCTGCTCTACAGCAGTTTGGCTGATGCTCAGAGTCAGAGAGTGAAGTTCCAGTGCCCAGCTAGAGGGTGGTGGGCACTGACCAGGTTCCCCAGGGCAGTGGGCAGGGCCCCAAGGCTGCCAGAGCTCCAGAGGGTTTGGACAGTGCCCTCAGGGACAGGGTGGGATTGTCAGGGTGTCCTGGAGTTGGCCTTGATGATCCTTGTGGGTCCCTCCCAGCTCGGGATATTCTGTGATTCTGTGCAAGTTCTGTATTTCAACTGCATGACACAAAACTGTTCATCATCATATAAACCAAACAAAAACCTAAAACCTATTCAAGAATTAATCCCATAAGTGCTTTGCATTCCTTAGGCAGAGGAAGAAAACCTATTAAAACCCAGCATGTCTCTGACACAGACAACAAATCCTCCCAGTGTCTGTTTTACCCCAAGTGCTGCTGCATCCACTGGACAGGTGTTGGACACTGAGAAAGATCCAGAGCTGGGAACCAGCTCAAGTGCTCACTCCAAGTTTGTTCTTAGCCCCAGGGAGCAGAAGGAAGGAAAGAAGGCCTGGCAGGTGGAACCAGGTGAGGGTCACACAGAGGGGACACTGCACTGCCCCTCCCCTGGGAATCCCTGCCTGCAGCTCGGGAGGGACCACAGCACAGCTCAGCCACCTCTTCAGAGGGGGGAAACCTCAGGGAGACGGGGAAGAGCAGCCAATTCCTGAACTGATGAAGGAAATGCCTGTTTAAAACTGCAGTGGGAGCAGGGAATGCTTTATCATTTGACAGAACTCAGCTGCTGGCAGCACACAGACACTGGGGAGGACCCAAAACTGCCTGCAGGTCACCCTGGGAAGGCACAGTGTCCTCAGGAAGCAGCAATACAGCCATTCCAAGGTGTTTATGCACCATTCCATAGCCTGCTACTCCCACCATGTACTGCACAGCCATGGCCTCACAACTGCTCAAAATTTATCTCCTTTGTGATGGCCATTGTCCAGCAACACCAGGAAAATAATTTACAGAATTTGAGCCAAACCTGAGTAATTCAGGAGGATGTGGCAGGCAAAGATGAAAACCCAACACATTCAGTGGAGAGAAAGTGAGTGGAGTTTGATCCTCACTCCCACAGGGATTCAGGAAGCCCCATGAGGTGCCCCATTTTCATGGAATCCCAGAATGGTTCGGGTTGGAAGGGACCTTAAAGACCATCCAGTTCCAACCCCTTCCATGGGCAGGGACACTTTCCACTAAGGATTTTCAGCAAAAGCCCTTCACAGACCAACACGAATAAGAGATGCTCAGCAACAGAAAAGCTTTCTGTTTTGTCTACACAAAGACAAAATTCCAACAGCACTGGAAGAGGCTGGTAAGAGAGAGTGTAAACACAGGCCTGGGAGCTGTGAGAGATGAGTCCTCCAGAACTCCTGAACCACCTCCTGCTCCTCACCCACACAAGCGTGTCACAGACACATCTGCTCTGAGATCACCACCCAAAGGGTTCAGAGGTGCCCTCAGCCTGCAGAGGTACCCTCGGGGTGGCAGCAGAACGGATCCCTGCCCAAAGCTCCAGCACACAAGGACAGGGATTGTCAGCAGCCTTGACTGACAAAATTTCATCTCAACTCTGACTTACTTTGCTTCTGCATTTCCCCACCATAAAAAAGCCCTCACTGAGTGCTCATTCCATGGTGCTGCTGCAGCTGAGTTACAGATGCTGTAACACAGTAAAAGGTACAACCCTGAAAGAAGAATTCCTGCCATCTTATACAAAATATTCTAACCAGCCTTTCACGTGCCAGGCACCTCAAACAGCTCCCTGACTGCACAGGTGAGGTACCAGGGCACAAAGGAAGCCAAGGACAAAATCCTGACCAGGACTGAGACCTCCAGAACAAGCAGCAACCCCTCCTGCAAGTGCTGTACCATCCAGACCCATCTGCTTCACAAGCTCTAGCAATCCTCATAAAAAGTTCTTTATTACTGTTAGAAACTCAAACCCCAGAACAGCTTGGGGAAGGGGTTGTGTCAATAACAGTTTTCCATGAACTATGAGCATATTAGGGGGGAAAAAACCTGTTCAGCTGCAGCAGGGCAGTATCTGTTCCCCAAATAAAGCTCCCAGCATGTGTGCAGTGCCTGGCACAGCAGATCAGGCATCAGTCAAGGGGACAACTCCACAGTCACTGCCTGAGGGATCCCACCCGAGCAGCTTCTACATGATGGACTCTGTGCCTGATTCCAATAAAAACCAGTCTAGTTTGGGGTTTCATGAGAGACTGAAAGGTCTCACCAGGGAAGGACATGAGCAGGAATCTCACCAGTGAGGAGAGTTTTACCTCCTGTCCCTTCAGGACTGATCTCACTCTAAGGGAGCCCAGGTGCCACATTCCTCCTCCCAGAAAAGCTGCCCACACTCTGCACTCACAGAGTAAACACTTCCCAACCAACCAGCTCAGTCGTGGCACACCAGATCCCTGCCAGCCCCACTGAGTCAGCTGGACCCCAAAATCAGGCCAGGGGGCAATCACTGCACACACAAAAATGGTCCTAAATGCATTAGTACCGCTGAGAAAAACCACTGGAATCGGTCATTGTGGGAATTCTGTGAGAACACCAGCTCAGGGTTCAACCTCACTCAGAATGAGACCACTGGGACAGTTTTAGAGTGGGAAAAGGGTAAAACAGGGTCCTCATTTTGCCATGTGAACCCAGTCCTTAAGACACTGTGCACTCCTTCCTGTTCCAAATACAACCTCAGAGCTGGGGTTGCTCAGCCTGGAGAAGAAAAGGCCCCACAAAGACCTCAGAGCCCCTTCCAGTGCCTAAAGGGGTTCCAGGAGAGCTGGAGAGGGACTTGGGACAAGGGATGGAGGGACAGGACAAGGGGGAATGGCTTCCCAGTACCAGAGGGCAGGGTTAGATGGGATATTGGGAAGGAATTCCTCCCTGTGAGGATGGGCAGGCCCTGGCACAGGGTGGGCAGAGAAGCTGTGGCTGCCCCTGGATCCCTGCGAGTGTCCAAGGCCAGGTTGGATGGGGCTTGGAGCACCCTGGGCCAGTGGAAGGTGTTCCTGCCCATGGCAGGGCGTGGGACTCATCAATGCTGTAGAGGAGATGAGAGGGGAACTGCACCTTCTCAAAATAAAAAGCAGGGAGCATGAGATGGAATCACCAAACATGAGATAAAGTGAACAAAAGGGTGTCTGCTCCCTGCACACAGCTCAGCTGGACTCAGGCAAGGACAGCACTAAGGATGGAAGAGCTTAATAAGGTTCAAAAGCAACAGGACGAGTTCACAGAGGGCAGATCCAGCAGCAGTTTTTAGTTAACTCATCAGGATTCACTCCCAGGTCCCTGAACCACTGACATGGTTAAAAGCTCCTCAGGACAGAAGTGCTTCAAATTTTTAACAGCTCCACCCAAAAGATCCTGATTTTTCCCTGCTTTGCTCAGAGGAAGCCATGCCTTCAACACACTGCCTTCAACCCTGACCCACTGCAAACCAGTCACCGTGGCCCAGACTCAGCTCTGCATCCAGCACTGAGGGACTGAAAGGGCTCTGCAAACTCTCTGGCAACTTGCTCACTAAACAAGCGGAAACCCACAAGTCAGCAACGTTTGTCCCCAGCCAAACTGGAAAAGCTGCTCTCATCCAGCTGCTCTGCAGTGACAACACTCCAAGGGAGATCCTGGGACTTATTCTTATTACAGGATCACAGGATGGGTCAGGCTGGAAGGGACCACAGTGGGCCCAAACTCCCTGCTCAAGCAGGGTCATCCCAGAGCACTTGGCACAGGATTGTGTCCAGACAGCTCTGGAATATCTCCAGAGAGGGAGACTCCACACCCTCTCTGGGCCCGTTACCTCTTGTCCCATTGCTCAGCACCACAGAGCAGGGCCTGGTCCAGCCCCTTGTTCCTGGGAGATGTACCACTCAAGTGCCCCATTTTTAGAAACATTCACATTTTTGACCCTAAATTTCTACAGCAGCCACAGTGAGGGCAACATGCTGTGTGCTTAACCCAGAGAAAACCAGGATTCAAGCTCAGCTTCCAAAAATCAGGTGTAACATGAGAGTAACTACCAAGGAAGGAGGAACTTGGCTTTCCAACAGCTTGTTTGGTGTCACTCACAACCAGGGCAGTTTTAGCCCAGTTCTTTCATCACCAGAGATCAGACACAGGCACAGCACTTAGGCCTGGATTCATCCTGTTCATTTTTAGGCAAAGTGCCCCAGTGTGGAACCCACTGGAACCCTCTATGCTGGCAGGGGGATAGCAGAGAGGTGTGAGTCCTGCCCCAGTGCCTTCCAGAAGTGGGATAATCCCAGATTTCAGCCCCCTGCTACAGGGATTTTACCTGACTCAAGCTCATGCAGAGAACTCATGTGGGACTCACAGATGAACCCACTGCATTTTCCAGCAGCAGATGGATTCCTCCAGCACAGCACTAATGGCACCACAGCCCTGCCCTGCTCAGCCAGGGGAAAACAGAACAGGAGACCTGCAAGGACTCTGCTCCAACACATCACTGGAGTCTCCAGTTACAGAATTCCAGCAAATCCAAGCAGCCTCAGGCAAGGGGAGTGAGGGAGCCTGAGGTGTGCTGGAACCAGGCACTGGTGACAACACCAGTGGCTTTGTCACCCACTGGCTGCTCACTGTGCTTGAGACAACTGGGCCCCTTCATCCTTATGTTTGGGGTTTCAGCAATTCCACACATGGAAGGGCAAAAAACACAATTCCCCAGGTTTGCAAGTATAAAAGGGATCATCACTCTTGACTGGAGTTGCTCCCAATTCACACCAAGAGATGTGGAATCAGGAATGCATTTGAGATTACATCAAACAGGGAGATTATTCCCCTCTTTACTTTCATAAATCAGTAAAAGCCTCAAGTGCCCCAGCAAGGAAAGGGACTGGGGGCTCTGGGAGCACTGGAAGGGCATCCCCAGGAGTGGATCTTCCTTCAAGGAGAGGGGTTAGGGGCCTGGAAGGGCATCCCCAGGAGTGGGTCTCCCTTTGAGAGCAGGGGCTGGGGCTCAGGAGCACTGGAAGGGCATCCCCAGGAGTGGGTCTCCCTCCAAGAGCACCTCGTTCAGGCAGACATTCCCTAACCCTGCCCAGGCTGCGTGTCCCGCTCCCCAGGGGTGCTGCTGGTGCTTGCCCCGGGAGCCGATTGTTGGGAAGCAGCAGGGAAGCACATGGGAGCCTCGGCGGGGCTGAGAGCGTCCCCAGGCCCTGTGTGACTCTCATGTAGATGAAGCAGCCCCGGCGCTGGGAGCTGCCTCTGCCCCGTTCTCAGGGAAGTGCTTTTCTCCCGCTCGGCTCCCTGCTGAGCCAGCCCTTTTCAGCTTTTCCATCCCCCCAGTCCCTCCTCCTGCACAACACAGGGAAACTTGACTGAATTAAAGGCCCAAGAGAACATGGTTTATTTTCTTCTCTTCAAGCCAGTTTAGAAAAGATTTTTAATTGGTTTAAAAAAAGATGCTAAAAAAAATGCAATGGTTTTCAGTCCTCTTGAACCAGCAGTAACAGATACCACTATTTAACACTGCTGAGTGGAACCACAAGCAGGAGCTGTGACTGGGAATTTAAAGCAAGCTCAGAGAGGTTTCTAGTTTATTTAAAGTCTAAAGTGTTTAGTCTCAAAAGAAAACCAGAACCTTCAAGTGTTTGCCCTTCCCACACCACGTTCCAATAATGCAGCCTCACTAGGAAGAGGGGAGCCTGGCAGGCAGCTTCCATACCCCAATTCAACAGAGACACACCTCGATGCATAATTAATAACATTCCATCCCAGAAATGCTCATCTTCGACACAGTGACTGTAGGAGGCTGTTTGCACATCAAGTGTATCCCTGCCAGTGATGTGACAGCCCAGTGAATTCCTAATCTGGGCCACGGCAGCCGCCCTCCCCTCCCACCCGCTCCTTGCTGGGGCTCCAACTGCTTCATTGCTGGCTCTGGGCTCCTCCAACCCACAGGAGAGCTGCAGAGGGACTTGGGACAAGGCATGGGGGGGCAGGACAAGGGGCAATGGCTTCCCACTGCCAGAGACGAGATATTGGGAAGGAATTCTTGGCTGTGAGGATGATGAGGCCCTGGCACAGCCTGCCCAGAGAAGCTGTGGGTAATCCATCCCTGGAAGTGTACAAGGCCAGGCTGGACGGGGCTTGGAGCACCCTGGGCTGGTGGAAGGTGTCCCTGCCCATGGCAGGGGGTGGCACTGGATGGGCTTTGAGGTCCCTTCCAACCCAAACCATTCCATGGATCTGTAATGACTCTGGAATGAGGAGCAAAGGCAACACACGCAGTGGGAGTGAGGCAGAAGCAAAGGCTGCAGTGACAGGAGCAGCTCAGGCAAAGTGCAGAGCTGCTCATCCTGGGGGCCGGGGGCAATTCCCGGGCTCTGCACAGCTGTGCCCCCACATCTGGCACTGCCAGGGCGGGCTGGGCAGGGGGTCAGGGCACAGCCACGGAGGGTTCCTCCAGATCCTCATTATTACCTCACATTTCTCTACACTTAACAGCTTAAGCCTCTTATCTCCCACATGCTCCCAGTCCATGCAAATAGTGCTAATAAAAGCAAAGGATTCTCATTACAGCACAAATCTCCTCTCAGAGCACTCTGGTGCCCTTTTCTTCTCTAAGCACCAGGAGCCAGCCTGGGAAGACAAAGCAGCACAGCTCAGAGGACCAAAGAAAAAGACCAGCTAAGACAGAGCAAGTAGAGCCTTTAATTCAGCTCCTCCAGGGCCAGCAGCTCCATCCCTCGAGTTCAAGTTCACGCTGAGGGAGGGATTCCCAGAAGCCAACTGTGTGTGTGTGAGCAAACACATCCTCACTCCTACAGTTTAACTTTCAGATCTGAACAAAACAAGCCAAAACAACCCAAAAGCCCACCCAAAAAAAAGAGATCTGCAGCAGGAACAGACTGTTCTGTCCCAGTATCAGAGTCCCAAAGGGCCAGCAGTGAAGGAATCCAGTTTTGCCCCTGTGCTTCCTGCTGCCAGCTGTGCATCAACCCTCGTTCCCTCTGCCACTGCAGCTCTGCAGCTGCTTTGCACAGGTCTCCTTCTGCCCTTTAACCTGGGCACTGTCTCTGCACCTTTGATCAGGCGGCTGGGGAGGTTTAAGGACAATTTATGTCCTCTGGTTGTATTCCAGTGCTAAGCAGATGGAGAGCAAGAAATGTCAGCCTGTGGAAAAGGGAGGGGTTCGGGATCCAACGCCTGAATTCTCCTCCCTGTTGTGAACCCAGATGGGGATGAAACACCTTTTCTCAGTCTCCTCTTTTCCTGTAGTTCCATATCATGAACCATTCACGTGTGAGAGAGCCATGTCTTAAAATGCTCTGAGACCTTCATAAAAGACAATTTCACATCAAGCAAAAGCAGGTTTATTTTTCTGTTTTCCTATTAATTAGACCTCAGGAAAAGGTTCTTCTTCCCCCAGAGGGTGGTGGACACTGCCCAGGCTCCCCAGGGCAGTGGGCACGGCCCCAAGGCTGCCAGAGCTGCAGGAGGGGTTGGAAACCCTCTGAGGGACAGGGTGGGTTTGTTGGGGTGTCTGTGCAGGGCCTGGAGCTGGACTGGATGGTCCCTGTGGGTTCCTTCCAGCTCAGGGGATTTTGTGATTCTGTATTTAGGCATCTGCTATGCAAAATATCATCCCTCAAACTTCTGACTTGTTTCCATTCTCCCAATACTTTTGCAGCCACTGCCCTGAAGTTTTTTACCTTAGAGGAGCCATAATTTATCTGCCAACTCCAAACCCCACAGGGACAGGTTTTATTCTATATTCACCATGAGCAACACAAGGGAGGGGTTAAAAGGGGATAGTACAAAAAACAAACAAAAAAAAACCAAAAAACCCAGACAAACCGTCTGCAAGTATTCAGATTTCTCCTGAAAGCTGCTTCAGTAACATGGACATACTTAATTGCTGGCAAATAATTGCTGCCCCCTGCCAAAGGACACACACCTGCCCTTCTCCCATGTTAGCAAAGCACTGCTCTGCAGCAGCTTCAGGGTCAGATGTTCACCCCATTCCCCATCAATCAGCATTGTGATAATCAGATAATGACACACTACAAATAACCATCTAAGCTGGCTTCCAGGAAAGTTTTGCACAGATTAAAAAGGGCAGAGCAGCTCCTGGTCAATTAGAGGCCAGCAGGGGCTTGTGAGCTCTTGCATCGTTCCCTTCCCTCGCCTCAGCCTGAAGCCTGGTGGAGTCACCATCCCTGGAAGGGTTCAAAGCATGTGCAGATGTGGCATTTGAGCACATGGTTTACTGGTGGAGCTGGTGATGGGTTGGACTTTGTGATCTTAGAGGGCTTTTCCAACCTTAATGATTCTGTGATCCACTTGAAGGTGGGGAAAAGGTCCAGGATCTGCCTGTGAGCCCCCACCTCGTGCAGCTCAGGGGCTGCAGGGACATCTCAGCAGGGACCCTCCACTTTGAGCCTGTTGAGAATAGTGGGACACTTTGGGGGGACACACAATGGAAGGAAGGTCTGAAGCCACTGGAGAGTGTCCAAAGGAGGGCAAAGAGATGGGTCAGGGCCTGGAGGGGA
>JAWWMP010000080.1:3386249-3399623 GCA_035047865.1 Dendrocincla tyrannina
CCTGGCCTTGGACACTTCCAGGGCTGGGGCAGCCACAGCTTCTGTGGGCACCCTGTGCCAGGGCCTGCCCACCCTCATCATAACTGCTTTCTTCCCACTGTCCCATCTAACCCTGCCCTCTGTCCATGAAAATTCACTGCTCCTTTCCTGTCACTACAGGCCCTGGCAAAGTCTGTTCCACTCCTTTACCCCTGAGTGCCCCTTCCCAAGGGGTCCCATCCATAATTACTGAATCAATTGAAAGTTTGCTCTCCTAAAATCCAGCCCTGACTTCCCCCTTCACCTGGCCCATATTGGTCTTATAAAATGCTCCTTTTCTTTAACCAAGGTGACCATTCCCCAGTTTGCACCTTAGGAAGTCCCTTCTGAAACGCAGATACTGGAATATACAGAAAAACCTCTCCTTAAATGAAATCACAACCAGTCTGGCACATCACTCTGGCAAAGCCCCACTGTTCCCAGATCACCTTCCACTCTTCCTTCCCAGCCTTTGCTCCAAGGCCCTGGTATTTGCCCTGATTAGTGTTTGTGAAAAGCCATTTTTAAAAGTGCACAGCCCCCAGCAGTGTTCAGTTCTTGTCACCTGATCATTTATTCCAGGGATGACTGGCTCAGTCCCTGGAGTTTACTTAATTTAATTTAATTCACTTCTGTCAACCAAAGATGCAGGAACTGCACCTGCAGTACAACCCACCTCACCTGCACTCACTAACAACAGTTCCTGCTGGACATTTATCTGTTTACCAGTATGAGGCTGACAGTCACAATTTCACCTGCCACTCTAACAGGGCATCATAGGTTTTTTAGGGTTATTTGGACACTTTCTGCAATTGAAAAGAAACAAAACACTTAATACTTCTGACCTTACTGTTCTGGTTCTGTGACTCACTACAGTTTGAGTGTTTTTACCTCTGCACCACCAACGTCCAGTTCAGAACACAGACAGGATTTTGGGACACCTGTGTGTCTGTGCAGGCTTGGGGGAAATGTTTTAGGAGCTATTCCAAACTGTATCTGAAACTGCATTTTCAGTCTCTAACTTATACACAGATTTTGACCAGTTTGAGTTTTTCACTGCAAGACAGGACCATTGAGCTTCCCAGGCTGTTCCCAGGCTGTTGTTCACCCAAACTTTCTTCAGTGAATTGTTTCCTCAGCATGAGCCCCCAGGCCAGTCACTCTTTGGACTCCACCATGACCTTCACTGATCAAATTCTGATCTTAAATGCAAAGTCAGTGACTTGTTTTCATGAATCTAAGATGATCTGACCTCAATTTCTTAATAAAGCCTACATTATCAGGTACTCCCTGATTTAATCTGCATCAGGGTGAGGCAGATGCGCACAGTTACTGACAGACAGCTGCTTTTCCAGTCACCAGATGGAATGGCAAACAGAGCTCTTGGCCCACTTTTAGATCTGCTGGAAATCCAGACCTGCTGCTTGCAGAAGCCCCAGCCAGTGCTGGTTAAAAACTGCAGCTCCTGCAGTGAAAGTCACCACTGGCACTGCATGCAAGTGAAATGCCTGCACTCCCTCATGTCCAGAACTGCTGACACACTGTCCTTCCCTGCCCTGCCAGCTCAGCAGCTCCACAGCTTCCACCCAGGAATGATGTGGTGCCATGATTTGGCTCCTTCATTTGGGGTCCTGCCTGCCCAGCTCTGCCCATTCTGCAGGACAGAAACTGAGATCAGGTTTATGAGCAGGAAAGTCACAAATGGTATTTTATCTGTCTGATTAAATTTACAATTTCTGGAGGGAGCTGCATGAAGGTCAGCACCTGAGCCACCCTGGGCAGCTGCTCACATTATGGGCTGTATTTGCTCTACTCCTGCAGGCACAGGGAGCTCAGGGTTGGATCTGCAGTGTCCTTACCAATCTCCATCTTCACCTCCAGCCTCCCCGGCCTCAGCAGGGCCTCATCGATCAGGTCAGGTCTGTTGGTCATTCCTAAATTCAAAGTTAAAAACAAGGTAAGTGTTACCTGAGCTTTACTAAGTGGGTTTCCAACCCCTGGCACAGCCCACAGAGCTGTGGAGGTACCTCGAAGAGCCTCAAGAAAATAGACAGAAGGCACCCCCTGAGTGTTGGGAAAGTCGTGCCCTGAGGGAGAGTCAGGGCACCAGGGATCAAAGCTGTGCTGGTGGCTGGGTCTGCCTCTCCCTGTGATGCATCCAGGGCTCCTGCAGCAGGACAACCCTCTCCTTCACAGGCCAGTACATCCATACATCAGTCCTTGCAGGTTTTCTTAAACTGTGAACCACTCCTTACCAAAAGCTAAAGGAGGAGTTGCTGAGAGCAGCAATACCAGCCATCCACAGCACCTCTAAACCTGCTGCTGGTGCTGCTCAAACAGCAGCCATTCCCCTTGGATTAGTCCAACCAAACCCCCCCTCAGCAGTGGTGACTCAGCTGGCCTGCAGTGAGGGAACCACCAGCCCTGTTCCAGCACCCCGGGGCAGAGGGAGGAGCCTCCTACCGATCACCAGGATGTTGTTGAGCTGCTCCACGCCGTCGATCTTGGACAGCAGCTGGTTGACCACGGTGTCGTGCACGCCGGTGCTCCCGGCCATGCTGCCCCTCTGCTTGCAGATGGCGTCGATCTCGTCGAAGATGATGATGTGCACTCCACTGTTGGCTCCCAGCTGGGGGCAGAGGATGTGTTGGGAGTGCCACCAGTCACGGCTCAGAGCAACCCAAACACAACAGGGGCTTCCCAGCCAGCTCAGCCACACAGAAACACAACACTGAGGCCCCACGTGTGTTTAGTATGACATGTATGTGTTTGTGTGTATCTGAGCCCTTGCCATCCTCGCCCATCTCCAAAGCGGGGTGGTTGGTGGGCTTTGCCCAAGGTTAGGGCTTCACAGCTGACACTGGTTTCAGGCAGAGCACTAACCACACTGAACAAGCAAAGCAGAGTCCAGAGCTGGAAAACAAAAGGTCCCAGCACTCAGGACCTGGGAAACTCCTCCAAGAGAGACAGAACACAGCATGAGGAGAGAGGGATGCACCAGCGTGGGAACACCCTGGACTGGACTGAAGTTAGTGAATACACAGCTGGCCAGAGCAGCTTAGACCTCAATATTTTAGGGAGCCCAGTAAGGCCCAGAGCTGCTGTTTCCAGGTTCACCCAGAGGTGAGGCACTTGCAGCTAGTAAGAGAACAGGATACTTTTTGTGACCATATTATGAAGCTTCTTCCCTTCAAATCCCACCTGTAAAACATCTTTTGTGGCCAGTGCAGCCCATGTTAACAGTGGGTGAATGTGCTGACCCTGGCAATCTGCCCCAGACACACTCATTACATCCCAACCTTTCGGAGACCTTTCTAATCTCCTGGCCTGTCATCAGCCCCATCCCCTCGGCCAATATCAAGGGGATTTTAACAGGTGTGTTATTGCAAAGGGAAGAGCTCTCAGAGATACTGCAAGGACCACAGAGCAGGAGATTGCTCACAGGCTCTGGGCTACCACACAAAGCTCACTGACTGACTGACTAATAAACCTTTAGCAGGAGAAGTTGAGTGATTTCAAGCCACTACCAAAATCTGCGTCTTGTGAGTGTGAATAAAATTAAGGGTTCCTTTGCTAATGACTTTTGAAAAGACTCCCCTGTACTTAACTGTGACTTGCCTGACACTTCACTTTTTTACCAGAAAATCTATCAAGATGAAGTGATCCACATCAGGGAAAAATTATCACAGTACACATGAAATAAGTACTTATACACTGAAACTAAAGAGTGTTTTTTTGATAGCCAGCTAAAGTCACGGGTTAAAAAAACAAGTTTGGAAAGAACAGAATATTTGTCTCCACTTCCAGTTTCAAAGATCTCTAGTTTCACAACACTGTTCTCATCCATTAGTTTTCTGCTGAAAAAAGTGAACAGTGTATTGACTGCAACACTTCAAGGACTATAACATGCCTGTAACCCAAAAAGCTGATACCCTGGAGGCTTATTGGGAATTCATCCTGTTATGTGCCACCTTAACTTAGTAGCAAAAATTCAGACAGAATAATTACATTTCTTCCAAAAAAAAATCCAGAGAAATGAAAACCAGAGCAAAATGGTTGGAATCCCATTTTTAAGGGGTTTTGGAGCAGGTGACACCACATGACCCAAAGCACCCAGGATGGGCACTTGTGTTACTTCCAAATGACTGTGCATGGAATTTGAAGGTTCCCCACGTGTGCAGAGCTGGATGGAGCCCAGCTGTCTGTCCACGTTTGTACAACTGAGTGTCTGTACGACACTCACACTCCGTGACTCACAAGAACAACTCCAGCCAGTGACTCAGTGTTTGACTCAGAACTCCATGGCCACAGACCCCTTTCCAGGCTCTCTTGGGCACACTCACACCCCCCATCTCCGTGTCTGCCTCACCCTCCTCTGCTCCTCCTCAGCATCAGCAAACAGCTTGCGGATGTTGGCCTCGGACTCGCCCACGTATTTGTTGAGGATTTCGGGCCCGTTGACCACCTTTGGCTCCCTGGCATTCAGCATCTTCCCGATCTGCCTGGCCATCAGGGTCTTCCCACAGCCTGGGGGCCCGTACAGGAGGATGCCCTTCACGTGCTTGCAGCCTGGGATGAGAGAGAACAGGGTTAGGAAGGACAAGCAGGATGGGAACAGCCGTGGGGCACTGGGGGAATCACTGCCACAGGGGGCTGGCAGAGGTGCCCGAGCTCTGCTGGTGCCTTCATCAGAGAAATTCAAACACAGACTGGATCAGGGCATTCCACTGCCATGCCCAGGGCCAGGAACAACAAGCCCTAGAACAGCACAAGTGCTCTCCGTGCACCAGCCACACACAGGGACTGAAACGTGAGTTACAGCTCCTGGTGAGTAACACACAGCACCACAAATCCCTCGGGAAGCATGGCAATAACACAGTTCTCAACAAAAGCAGCTCTCGGGGGCACTGCTCATCCCCTGGCAGAGGGGAGCTACAGATACTCTTTTTTACACCCCCACATGCTCTGAACACCAAGTAAAGCAGGCACAGATCAGACACATCAATCTGAATCTGGAAGAGAAAACCAGGGATATTGTGTGATAACACCCTTATTTTTGCCCCTGTACTGGGCTTTAAGGAGTCCCATTTCACAGACCCAGTTCAGGCTGCATGTTCACAGGGCAAATATTGAGAAAACTGAAAAACACTTCCAAGAACCACCAGAACCATGAGCCCAAAATCCCTGACCTGTAAAGAAAAAGTCATGAAAGATTCTAATTGATTCCAACAACAGCACTTGGAACACTGTGTGTGAGCAGCAGCATTTAAATTCTCTCCTCCTGGGAAGCAGAGGATACCTTTGCTGCAAGCTAAGGCTGGACACATCCCACTCAGCAACAGGCACTTTTGTGCTGGCGGCTGCTGTTGGATAACCCAGGAACAGGGGAGCAGAGACCATGTACCAGCACCAAGTTCTAAGCACTGAGCACCAGGCTCAGGGAAAGCCTCAGAGAAGTAGAAAGCCCCCGTTTCATGGCAGAGGCAGAATCCAACTATAAAACCAGGGAAGGAGAATAGAAATTACCTAGAGAAGACAAAGGAGCTCTCTACTACCCAACTTAAGAGACATGGACCAGGGGTTCAGGAGCAGAGTAAGTTTGGATACTGCCTGGGCACAGAGTGGTGAGGAAACAGGAGGGAAATCTAGAACTTATTTTGTCAAGATCTTTGCATTTCCAGCAGAGCTCCTTTTTCTGTTTTCCAGTTCATATTGAAGTCCAAAGAGTAAACACAAAACTACAAGGAGATAGATTTATTTTCAACACTTGGGGCCCAGCAGGCATTTCAGTATCTCAATTTATTTCTTCCTGCATAATTTCAAGCACAATAAAAGTATCAGTTCCTCACTTTGCCTATGGATGAGCCAGATGGGGAGATACAAAGCTCTCAGAACGTAGTTCCGTGGGTTTGGGCCACCTTGGCCCATCACAGCACCAACATCTCCTGCTCGTCTCCAGAGTTACAATTGTCACCTCACCAGCCCAGCGAGGACATCCCAAGGGAAGAGACCCCCAAGGAAGCTGTCACTGCTGTAGCCTGTGGGAAAACAGCACATTTGGAATCTGCCTTGACAAAAATCCTGACTTTGAAGACAAGTGCTTAATCACAGGGGGAGGGAATTCAGCAGCACCTTCTCCTTTCTCTCGCTCCATCCCACTGCTGCACAAAACCCCTCACATGTGCTCTGGAGAAGTGAGGAACAGAAGATATTCCTATATTTGAAGATAAAAAAACCCTATGTTTTGTTTCCAGAAAATTTATCTAAAACCTGAAAAATCTTGATGTATTAATTGTCTGAGGTAAAAAAACAACACAATAATGAGTGGGAACAGCTCCGTGCTGTAGATGAGATTCACGCTGGCCTCAGTGTTGTGCCAAGGATGTGGTTTAGATTGGATATTAGGAAAAATTCCTCCAAAGGTGGTCGGGTACTGGCCAACTCCATCCAGGGCAGTGGTGGGGTTACCATCCCTGGAAAGTGACCAAAAAGTGTGTGGATGTGGCACTTGGGGACATGGTTTAGAGGTGGAAACAGCACTGCCTTGATGGTTGGACTCAACTTTAAAGGTCTTTTCCAATCCTAATGAAACCATGAAAATGCATTTATGTTATACTCCATGCTTGCAGTGTGACTTCTTTAGGGATGCAAACCACCCAGGAGTCCTGCAGGGCTTGAGATACACATTAAAAGCAAAAATCAGAAAGGTAGGAAATAGATGGCACCAAGCTCAGACGGAGGAGCTGAGCTCAGCTCACTCCATCCTCAGAACCCCAAGGAGGCTGGGCACATGGAGGTGTCTGTCACCCACACAGAATGACGCCCCTCCTGGTTTCTGGCTGGTCTCAGCTCCATGGTGAGCTCAGCCCAGCCCAGAGTCCTCAGGGCTGCACAGACCCCACGGCCAGTTCTGCCTTTAAAGGACAGACACTTCATTACCTTACTGATGCTCTGCTGTGATTTCACTTCTCCTGGATATCACAGCCATAAAGAACTGATTTCAACCTGAATAACTGCTCAAGACAACGTAATTCCCATGACCACACTGCGCTCTCTCTGGCTGTTCACTCACTGCAATGAAGCCTCAGGAGGACATTGCCACAAGCAGAGCCTGATCCTTCCCAAACCCCAGAGAGCAGCAGTGCTGCTCTGGCCAAGCACAGCAACAAAGCTGATTCTTCTGGGCTTCTCTGCAGATAAAAAAATTACTACAGAAACCAAGAGCTGTGACTCAGAATCCTTGAGTCAGCACTGAGGCACCTGCGAACCAAAATCATCACCAGCATCTCCTGTCAGTAAGGACAAATGTCCCAGAGGGGCAGGTGAGGCACAGGGGAAGCAAATCCCTGTCACAGCCCTGTCAGGCCAGGCCTTGGCGCCGTGGGAACACAATCACCCCTGGCACCCAGAGCACGAGGCAGGACCGCTGTGCTGAAGGATGCTCTGCAGGGGGATCCAGCAGGATGAGGCTCCCACAGCTCCCCGTGCTCCAGCACGAGGCTGGCAAAGGGCTATGGAGGGTCAGAGCTCGAGCCCACAGCCAGCCCTGGGAGCACCCTGGAGAGCAGGGTTTGGTTCTGCAGAGGAGTCTCTGTCCCAGGGCACATCCAAAACACAAACATGAACAGTCTGGGCCTATTTTTTAATTCTAGTTTTCTTTAAGTCCTGTGAGGAGCAGCTGAGGGAGCTGGGGGGGCTCAGCCGGGAGAAAAGGAGGCTCAGGGGGGACCTTCTGGCTCTGCAAGTCCCTGCCAGGAGGGGGGAGCCAGAGGGGGTCGGGCTCTGCTCCCAGGGCACAGGGACAGGAGCAGAGGGAACAGCCTCAGGCTGGGACAGCAGGAGGAATTTCTTCCTGGTCAGGCATTGGAAGGGTCTGCTCAGGGAGGTTTGGAATCCCCATCTCTGGAGGTGTTCAGGGAATGGCTGGACTCCATGCTCTCATCTGGCTGACAAGGTGGAGATCAGTTAAAGGTGGGACTAAATCCTGGAGGTCTTCTCCAAATTAAATTCTGTGATTTTTGCAGTTCCCAATCTCTCTCCTAGGAGGAGTTACATCCACCAGAAGCTTCTCTTCTACAGCCCCCAAAAAATGGGAACTTCTTGAAAAGCCCAAACATTCTGCTCCTCTGCATGAGCTGCCTCAGCCACAGCAGAGGGCTGAGCCTGTAACTCCTGCACCCAAAATCTCATCTCCCACAGTGGGAGTGTTTGGGAACCAAAGACAAACCTGGTGGCAGCTGGAAGGCTCTGGAGAAACGGGACAGGTTGTGAACAAATCTGCTTAGAAACCTCCTAGGATTTTCACTCTCTTCCTGTTCAAGCTGTTCCAAATGGAATGCAATGAAATTATCTGGAAGGGACCCATAAGGAGCACCCAGCCCAACCCCCGGCCCTGCACAGACACCCCAACAATCCCACCCTG
This sequence comes from Dendrocincla tyrannina, assembly GCA_035047865.1. NCBI lineage: Eukaryota > Metazoa > Chordata > Aves > Passeriformes > Dendrocolaptidae > Dendrocincla > Dendrocincla tyrannina. The sequence continues at coordinate 3,394,690 of JAWWMP010000080.1, forward strand.
TCCCTCAGAGCGTTGTCCAAACCCTCCTGCAGCTCTGGCAGCCTTGGGGCTGTGCCCACTGCCCTGGGGAGCCTGGTCAGTGCCCACCACCCTCTGGGGGAAGAGCCTTTCCCTGAGATCCAACCTAACCCTCCCTGACACAAGTCCAGGCCATTCCCTCAGGTCCTGGGGTCTTCCCAGCAGAAACACCAGCTCTGGGCCCAGCAGGCTCCCTGAGACACCTGACAATTCCCAATCCTGACCCAGACAAGCTCAGCCAGTGCTGGACAATCCCTGCTCAGTCTTTACCAACCCTCTGTGTGCTCCCCCCAGATGAACAGGACTGACCACCTGCTGCAGGACTTGGTTGCCACTGAATGGGCAACATTGAGAGCAGGGTCTGAGTCAGGTGGCACAACATTCCTGAACCCAAAGCAATTAGTTCCTCCTCAAATAAAACTGCCACAAGGGACTCCAGCAGAGATTTCCCTGGACAGCCACATTCACCTGGCTAAAATCAAAGTTTTAAGCACAGGCAGGACTTTATTAAAATAGACAGGTGATGACAAACCCCAAATGTTACCTCTCAAATCACAGTGGGATCCTCTGCACCACACAGGAATTTTGATTAAGTTTATCTCTCCTCTGCTGATTTCACCAATGCAGCCTAAATGTCAATACTATTATGAGAATCTTTCTAAACACAAATTATTAGCAGTGCAGACATCTCCAACTCGTTCAGCTCCCCATTAGGGCTCCAAATCAAAGGTCACTCCTGTAACCTGAGCCTTAATTATGCCATTTAATGACATACAGTTAGAGACTGAATAGGGACATTAGCAGGAACTCAAATATACCAATGTGGGAAACAAAACATCAGGGGGAAAATCACAAAAACTGGTGAGAATGGGAGAGTTACTGGTGTCACCAAGGGAAGTCAAACTCTGTGTCAACCCAGAATGTCAACTGCCTAAAGACAAGATAAAGTTTATTTTTTCAATTCTCTCTCCTCACTTTTCTTGGAAAGATCAGAAGAACTGGTTTAGTATAACAGGGATTTTCTACTTGGGAGTGTAATTCCCCTTTTAATTAAAATCAAAGCATTCTGGTGTGATTGGATCACTCTGATCAGGAACCTGCATCGATGGGTCCTCAGCACATCAGGGAGATGTTTATCTCTGCACATTAATCCTGGGGCAGGTTACAGGAAGATCAGGGTTCCCAGACTTCACCTGCCACACAGGCAAAATCTCCCCAAAAACAGAGCAGGGTGGAATTTCCCCCTCTGCTCCTCCTGGAAGCCCAGAGTCACTCCAGCCTCCCTTTAACCTCCCCACGGGATTGATGTGCTACCGACATGGAGCAGGACTGAGGGAACTCATTTCTGCCTTGAATTCAAAGCTGGGACAGGGAAAGGGCCACAGCTGAACCACAAGGGTTGTTTTCAGTGGACCCTCAGTGGGCAGGGTTTTGGACTATCAAACCCTTTGCCATTGTAAAGAAAAGACAAAGTCAGTAAGTTCTCCCTGGATTTTGGAAACAGCTTCCCCAACCACATCCTGAGGATTCCACAGTTCCATCCATCAGCCCCCTCCTGCACCACAGCCTTCAGCTCAGACCCCTTCCAACACCTCCTGGCCCAGGTCCCTCAGGAACACACCCCACAGCAGAGAACTCCCCAGAACGTGGCTGTGAGTCAGCTCCTTGTGGGTTCTGACCTGCTGCTCCTACAGCTGCTCCTTCAGCTCCTGAACCAGCACCACAGGACTCACACTATTTGCTTCTTCACTTCCTTCCAGTTTCTGTAATATGGGGGATGCTTTGGGTGGCCTGAGTCAGCCTCTGGTTTTAGGAAGGGGAGGGCAGTGACAGATGTCAGGGGCTTTTTTGCTGTCCTCCCCAAAGGAAGAGCACAGAGGTCTTGTCAGATGCAGAGAAGGAGTTAAGTGACAGACTGAGCCTCCTGCCACAGGAATCAATTTGCCTCAGGGGAAGTAAAGCACTTTGCCTTAAATCCCATGGGGAGAGAAGACCCAGGAAAGCACCAGTCCTTTCTCAGTAAGAAGATTTAACAACAGCAAGTGCTGAGTTCAAGCTGTTAAATACTTTCTGACACTGAGGAAGATGTGATGGGTTGTGTGGCATTGGTACCAGTGACAAATGGGCAGGAGCAGGAAAAGAACAGGAGACACAACAGCCCAAAGCTGTTGGATATTTGCAGATCACCTGGACATGAACTTCACCCAAGGGCACTCAGAGCAGGTGAAATCATCTCCAAGTCACTGAGAACCTGGACAGGGTGGGGGAAAGATGGTGAATGTCATCCTTGATGTTATAACAGGAAAAGAGAGGGAGCCTGGGGCTGAACTAAAGCCAGAGATCCCTTTCAACCTCAGCTGCTTCTGATTGTGTGGTACAGACCTGGCACTAACCTGATTCCTGGAAAATTCTGGCATATCTTTCTGTGCAGGTAGAAGAAAACAAGGATGCAAGAACTAACCAAAAAGCATTTATTAGATCAGCCTGAGACAACTTCACGCCAGGAAGAGAAGGGCATCCCACACAGGGTTTGAGGAAACAAAGAACGCAACAGTGGAAGGTTTAGACTTTCCTAAAGACATAAATAGGTTTTGCACATCCTCCTTGACATGCAGGAAAACCACAGGCTGAATGAAGTTAAGAGGTGGATGAAAAGCGGATAAAAACCCACAAATTTTAAAGCACAGCGAGAAATGATCCATCCTGAATTTAGTGGCATGAGGTGCCTGGAAGCTGGAACAGGTCAGAATGCTCCAATCAAACCTGCACACTGCAAAGCCAAGAGCTACAAACACACTGACAGGCAGGATTAAATTCACCTAAAATCTGTGTAACCTGATGCCCAAGTTTCTAAATCAGGGAGGAATAATGAACTGCATGTTGCAAAACAAAAAAACCATCAGAGTGGGGATTATAACCAGGCCCAGACATCGAGGCACAGCCAAAACCTGCCAGCTGAGCCAGAAGTTTCATTACAATCACCCTATTCTCAGAATAGCTGGATGAAATCCTTTCCATCATTATTCTTCTTGCAGTATCTGAGCATTTTGAGAACATTAATGTATTAATGTTTAAGGGAGCTCAACAGACAAGCCTCCACTTCCAGGCAGAATCCAAGGAAGAAAATAAAATCTGAGTGTCTGCTCTGAAAGCTCCCCCTGTGCTTTGCTGATACTTCCCTTGAACAAGGTGGGACCTCCTTCAGAACTACAGAGCTCTGAGACCAACTGACCCCAAGAGGGCAGGTTAAGATGGTTCCCAGGAAACAGAGACCACCCTGGAAAAGCCTGGTTTAGCTTATTTGTGGTACCAGGAGAGGATGGGGAGTTTGGGTTCCATTTCAGTGTCTCAGAAGGAACATGAACCTGTGACACCCAACATTTCTGCACCTGACATTAAGCCATAACAACAGCCTGCTTTTTCATCAGCCTCCACAAACATCTGTGCCATGGAAACTGGAAAATCCCTTCCCTGCTGCAAGTCAGGACTCTGTGCTTGGGGACACCAAAGGGCTCTTAAATAAGGAAAAGAAGATCAATGTGAGTGTTTTCTTTTCAGGTCTGAGAAGGGGCTTTACAGTTTTGTTGGAAGTTACAGCTCCGGGCACCAAATATCAAAAATTTTGTTCCAAATGGCTAAATATCTGTTGGAGTCAGGGGGGAGAGAAAAAAAAAAGACAGAGAACACTGTTCTAGTAAGCATTAAGCAATCACCTAAATAGTACAAGCAACTAGAGGAGCTGGATTCAAAGTCTCAGCAGAAAAACCAGCATTCCCCATGGATGGGGAGAGGGCTGATCTGCAGGGACACTCTGGAAAAACATAACATTTCTCAAATAACAGGAGGAGCTTTAGCTGGAGCAAGAGGATGCCCTGAAGTGCAGCAAAGAGTGACCAAAGCCACACTCCCTTCCCAGTGAGCTGGATGGCACACACATCCCAAAAGTGCTCGAAAAGGAGGAGGATTTCCTGGAAAAGTGCTTTGTAGGGCTGTCCTTCAGAGAGAATGGGACTACCAGGGGTGAATCTCCTTCCCCAAAAGTGTAATTCCTAGGAGTGAGGCCTCATGGCACAGAAAGGAGTGTCCTTTTTGTTTCAAGACACCTTCCTCAAGCCTCATCCAGATAAGGATTTAATTGAATTTGGCAGTCACAAGATTATCAGGAGTCAAGCAACAGCCAACCTCCCCTGGGAGGGTGGGCAGGCCCTGGCACAGGGTGCCCAGGGAAGCTGTGGCTGCCCCAGCCCTGGAAGTGTTGAAGGCCAGGTTGGACAGGGCTTGGAGCAGTCTGGGCTGGTGGAAGGTGTCCCTGCCCAGTGCAGGATGGGCTTTCAGGTCCTTCCCTTCCAACTCAAACCATTCCATGATTCTGTCACGTCCCACCAACCAGGGAGCTGATGTAGCTGAATACAAACCCTACAAACTGGTTCTATCAAAGGTATTTTTTGCTTCCAACAGGATTGGTTCTCTCCAGGCCATTCAAGCCCAAAGCCAGCACAACAGTGGTGGGAGATCCACATACAGGAAAACCAAACTGTGCCTTCCAGGTGAGCAGGGCAGACATAGTGACCAGGCTGGAGCTGAGCTAACATTTCTTTTCTTCAATAGCCCCAAGTTTGTGCCAGCAGATCAGCCTTTCCCCCCTCCCGGATGATGTGGTTAACTAACACTGATTTATGTGCTCCAAACCCAGAACATTCCTTGGAAGTTAGATCAACCACACACAAACTGCAAGTAATGCTGGAAGGGTCTACAGAGCCTCTGTGTAGTTATGGACAGAAATATTTATAGTGCTTGGCGTGGAAGCTGCAGTCTGGGAGCACTGGGCAAAGCCCAGAACTGGGTGAGCACTGGAGCACCAGGGAACAAGCAAATTCCTTCTTTTCCTTCCCCAATAAATTATTCACAAAGGTGAA
>JAWWMP010000080.1:3409528-3435139 GCA_035047865.1 Dendrocincla tyrannina
GGACACTTCCAGGGATCCAGGGGCAGCCACAGCTTCTCTGGGCACCCTGTGCCAGGGCCTGCCCACCCTCTCAGGGAGGAATTTCTTACTAAACTCCTCCTCTGTATCTAAACTTGAGAGGTTCCACTGATAATGAATTAAACCTGGAGTTCAACTTGACCTGAGACAAAAGAGACTTCTCCAAAGATTCCAGGAGCTGCCATGCTCATAATCCAACCAGGCCACAATGCAGAGACCCCAGTTCTCCCAAGCCTCAGGATTTTCCTCATGATTTCTTTGAAGGATAAGACAGATTTTAACCCACTCTGCCCACGCTCCCAGTGAAAGTCAGGATGGTTTGACTTTTCATAAAGACACCATCCACACAACAAACAGTTCCCCGCCTTTGCAGCAGTCAGTCCCTCGGCCCCCTCTAGATGTTCCCTCACAAGTCCATGGCATGTAAAGCCATTTCAGCCCTAAAATCCCAAAGCACCCCCACCTGCTGGCCCACGGAGAAGGCCTGGCTGTTGAACTGCTGGATGAACTCTGCAGCCATCTTGTCAGTGTCGTAGGGGTTGGAGTCGATGTTCTTCTTCTGCAGGAAGTCGATCTCGATGGTCATGGTGCCGATGCACTGCTTGGCCTTGTCGAAGGTGTACAAGGACACTGGAGGAGAAGAAAGAACCAGCACAGGTCAGAACAGCAGGGCCCCCCCCAGGGGATTAGCAACTGGCAATACACGTTCTTCCCTCCAGAGTAAGCACCTGCTAAAACTGAATGTATTATTCCTGAGACAGACCCTCATTTCTCTGACATCCATGTCCTACTACAAGGTCAAAAATACAGTAAAACTTCCACTGAAGATCTCTGCATCACTGTAAAAACTCTAATTAACCTTTAAAACAGGTCAAACACCACACAAGGTTTGGGGGATGAGAACAGTGAGAGCAAATCCACACATGCTGTGGCATCACACAGCTGTATCCCAAAGGTTTGAAGGACGTGCCTTCACAAAGCCCCAAACCAGCACTAAGGGTAGTCTTGCCCAACTGGCAATGACAAGAGGCCATCACTGGTTCTCTGTGGCAACAGGTTGCCAAACTCTTCCCCAGACCAGGCAGACGAAGTTAATAAATGCATGTTTAAGTGCAGCAATGCCACCTGTGAGGCATCTGCAGCCCAGAAGGAAGCACATCATCCACTGTCCTTCATCTCTGACATGTCCCAACGCCAGGGACACTGCCAGCATAGCTGAGGTCTCACAGGCCTCACAAACAGGCTGGCCCAGCAAGCCCCAAACCAGGCTGCAGCAGAGGACACACACCAGTGATCCTGCAGAGGTCTGGAGAACGTGAAAGGTTTGCTCTGAATGTGGAGAACAGTCTCCTCTGCTATAGAAGTCACTGGTACAGATAAAGCAGCAGGAGGGGAATAAGGGAAAGGTGCTTCACTAAACCTATGATTTCCTGCCCAGCCTTTGGCAGCACAAAGGCTTCAGAAGGAACCTGCAGTCCCTGGGAAGATGGGATCTCAGAACAGGGCTCCAGCACACTCAGATGGAGGACTTGTTCACATAAAGAGAGCCTGTCCCTGAATGAAGATGACACCAGAAGATACACCCAGGGCCACCCAGGGTGAAGGGTCCTCCAGGAAACAGGGATAAAGATAAAACACAAACCCTCCCTAAACTGTGGTGTATGTACAGGATGGAGTTCTTTCCAAAAGGCAGCAGGGTTATCCCTCTGGTCCTGCGAGGGCACAGCAGGAGCTCCTCTCACCTTGCAGTTATTTCCTTTTACTTGCCAAACCTCGGGCCTTTGCCAAAGAAAAGCTTCTGGGAAGAACATGAGTCCCTGGATTTGGTCACACCACAGGCCTGAGGAGTCAACTGCACAGGAGCAGCCCTTGCACCCAGGCCCGACTGCTGGGGGTGTCTGGCACAGAGGAGAAGCCCCACCAGGACCATCAGCAATGCACAGCACCAGCTACAAGAGCCTGGCCTGTCCCAGACAGACAGGATGGGAAGGCAGCAGGGAGCTCCTGGGGATGGGAAGGCACCTGGAACAGCCAGCCCCAGCTCCAGGTGTGCATCTCCAGTGGGAACATGGGAGCTGAAGGGCATGGAAGGCAGGACAAACACATCCACCCACAGCACTCAGCCTTCCCACCAGGCAAACCACTTGCCTGGAAAACCCCTCCCATATCCCTGGGGGCTCACAGGGCTCATCCCTGTTCCACTGAGCCGTGGGCTGCACTTACAGCTGGCACTTAAAACACAGTCTGCACACTGGCAGTCTGTTCTAAGGCTTTACAGCCCTTTCCAGGAAGAAATTTTCCCCAATATCCAACATAAACCTCCCCTGGCACAACTTGAGGCCATTTCCTTTCATCCCATCACTTGTTCCCTGGGAGAAGAGGCCAACTCTCATCTCCAGGTATTTGTATGGAGTAATGTATGTCCTGCCCTCAGCCTCCTTTTGTCCACATTAAAATCCTGGCTCCCAAGCAAGGTCTGTGAGGCACCCAGGTGTGCAGAGAGGCAAACAGGGCCCCCACAGCCTGTCACTGCAAACACATCAGAGTTCACACCCGACTATGATCCATGCCCACGGACCTGCTGAGACCAGAAGGACTGGGAAAACAAACATCCAGGAGTGAGCAGCCCTGACAGCACCTCAGCCACAGCTGCACCACTTCTCAGGCTCAGCCTCCTCACTTGGACACCAGCTCTGCCCACAGCCCCAAAGGAGGGGATTCCCTGGAATCACAATGGCCTAATGAACTGTTTGCTCCACCTCAGAGACCATCAGGCAGCCAAGCACCAGAGCCAGGGGAAGGAGCTGCCTTCCCAGGAGCACAGAGGTGACTCCTGACGGCCCAAAGGACAGGTGTGAGCGGGTACCTTGACCTGCTGCTGCAAAGAACACAGAGACCCTCCTGCAACAAGCTCCTGCCAGGAGTCTGGTCAACACTCCAGCAGCTACAGGCAGATTCAACCACTGCACCTGCACCTGACAGTGACCCAGTCGTTCCCAAAGCAGAGGGAACAGATGGTTCCCAAACCAAGGTGGGAGACAGCACAAATTAAAAAAGACAGAGCTAATTGCTCTCCTCTGAACACTGGCCAAGGCTTGGGAGGCTCAACTAAGACTTGATATTGAAACACAAATCTTCAATTTGCACAATGGCATCCCTGTCCCTTCCTCAAGCTGCAGAGTATTCTCAGTTATTGGTGCAAAGGCAGTGCTCACAAAGCTCAGCACTCCAGACCTGCTTCTGCCAGCTCGGGGTACTGACACCTCCCTATTCTCAAGACTCTAATTTAGATGCCAAGAATACCCCCAACAACAAGAGCTGTCCTCTGTTAGCTGCTGGGTGCTCTCCAGAGAGCCAGGAACAGACCACCCAGGACATGCTCAAGGTTCACATCTGCATGTGGACACTGATGTCCCACATGGGATCCAGCAGGAGTCAGAAGAAACAGCCAAAACAGCCAGGTTTAAAAAACGTTAAATGCAGAAAGCCTGCAGACAGCAGAGCAGTTCCTTCACTCACGAGGACCTCATCACCAGAGGAAGGGCTGAAGGCCTGAGATTTCCCAATCTGGATTCACTTCAGGATGGAATCACCAATTCAGCTTTTACAAACATGTCACGATCCCGCTGCCAACTGACTTACCATCGATCTCTTGCCCAATGGAAAGTCCAGCCCATTTTCTCTGTGGAAACAAGACAAAAATGTCAGGAAGCCAGTCCTCCAGGACACCTGCCCACTCACAGGCTGCCTCCTCAGCCAGAGGAGCAGGATTCCCACGAGAACCTTCAGCAGCAGGGACAGAAGGGAATACCCCAAAGACCCCCAAATTAACAGGAAACAAGTCAAAAACACAGAATACTGTCTTTAAATAATTCTATCCCTGACCTCAGGAGGTTGTTCTGTCCAACCTCCTTCACGTTCCTGTCTCCCCATCACCCTGGAGAAGTTGTGGTGCTGGACAGAGCTCCTGGCCAAAGCTCAGGTGCTGAGCACACCACAGGTACCAGAGCAGCTGTTACACTGAGCATTTTAAAGGCTTACACAGGGACACCAGCTGCAGGGGATTCTTCCAGAGTGCTTTAAGGTGCAATATTGTCTAAACCAAAAGAAATAGTATGAGTGAAACTGTTCAAATCCTTCAGGTCTCTCCAAACACCTCTACAAAGATTTGTGCCACACAGAACTGCAGGAGAAGTGAGAAATGGTTCAATAATGATGTGACAAGAAAACCTGTGACCTTTACAATGTCAACAGTTCTGGCATGATAATTGAAAAAATGGGATTTTTTCACAGGAATCTGTGTTACGGACTGGCTGCTGTTGATTCACAGCCCCCACCACAGGCTGTGCTGTGTTCAAGGTCTCTCAGGTATCAAATAGAGTCACAAACCACAGACACATGAAATCATCACACACAGCTCTGGTGAGATCACAGTTGAAATGCTGTACTTTGTGGTCACTCCTATTTGTCTTTTCACATGGAATAGAAAAGTTTGGGATAAGGAATACAATGACCATGCTTAGAAATGAACATTTCCCTCTTTACACCCTCTCCAATATCCTCAGAATATCCTGAATTGAAAGGGACCCTCAAGGACCATCCAGCCCAACCCCTGGCCCTGCACAGACACCCCAACAATCTCACCCTGTCCCTCAGAGCATTGTCCAAACCCTCCTGCAGCTCTGGCAGCCCTGGGGCCGTGCCCACTGCCCTGGGGAGCCTGGTCAGTGCCCACCCCCCTCTGGGGGAAGATTAGGCAGGACCTTCTCTGTGGCAGGAGACACAGCTCAGCTCCTGTGTTCATTTGGGTGGTCACAGCTTTTGGTGTTAAGACTTCAGAGTCATGATTATCACAGAGCAAAGGTGGTCAAACACTCCACATGTAGATGGAAGTACAATGAGCAGGTGTTGTGGAGGCCTCAGAGCCTGTGCCTGGACATCACATCCATGAACACGAGCAGCAGGTACACACTTGGTGTCACAGTGGTGGCAACCATCCAAGGCTTTGGGAAATTTAACACCCAGCATCAGGAACACTCAAATGAGCAGGGCTGGAGCACCTCTGCTATGGAGACAGGCTGAGGGCACACGGCTCATTCAGCCTGGAGAAGAGAAGGCTCCAGGGAGATCTCACTGAGGCCTTTCAAGAATTAAAGGGGGCTAAAAAGACAGATGGGAACAGAATTCTTTGCAGGGCCTGGAGCAATAGAAAAAGGGGAAATGGTTTTAAATTAAAAGGGTGTGTATCAGACATTTATACAGTGAAGATGGTAAAACTGTGGCCCAGGTTGCCCAGAGAGGTAGTAGATGCCCCATTCGAGGAAACATTCAGGTCAGGCTGGACAGGGCAGCCTGGTCTAGTGGAAGGTGTCCCTGCCCATGGCAGGGGGTTGGACTAGACAGCCCTTCAAGGTCCCTTCCAACCCAAACAGTTCTATGATCCTGTGAAACAAAGCACTACCAGAGCCACTCCTCCAAGGTGAGCACCAGCCTCCCCTCCTGGCAGAGGAGCTCTCCTGGCTCTACAACAACAACTGGAACCTACAAAAACCAAACCTAGACCTGAGTGCCTCCACCTGAATGCTGAGACACAAATCCCTCCTGCTGATCACTGCAGAGCAGTCTGGGCACCCCCAACCACAGCTCTTGGAGAACACAACCCCTCACCCACCCATGTGGGCAGAGCCGAGCCTGGACAGCACGTCAGGAAGCAAAATGTCCCTCTGGGGTTTGTGCCAAGACTTGTGCTGAGCAAAAAACAGGCTGTGTTTGCAGCACAGAGACTGGGCTGTGGAGCAGCTCCTGGCAGGGAGGTCAGAAAGCCCTGAATCCGTGACCACAACTGCTGCAGTTTCATGTGATGCAACTCAGCGTGAGCAGTTAAGGGCTACAAGGTTCACTTTTCAATTTAGAAGTTCATTATATGAATTATTTATTCTAACCATCATTTAATATCTAATAATGACTTAGTTAAGGAAGAGGAGACAAAGTTTGGGGTCTTTTTATTTTAGGCATTTCCTGGCTCTTCTCATCTGAAAATACCAGCAATGACTGGATGTAGTCAATAAAACCTCTGGCACGTCTTAAAAGGAGAAAAACACAGCAAAGAAACCCTTTAAATTCAAGGGAAAACAGGGAACAATAAAAATTCACAAGGAAGTGCAGACATTGCTAGGGTTTTCTTTTTCAAATAGTTTGTTTCTGGTGGGTTTTTAAAAGGTTAAATTACACCTTTTGCAGTATCTGTATCTCACCATTTGCTAAAAATAGATCAAGGCAATATAACCATGGTCACTTCAGCTGTAGTAAAAGTCTGCTTGAACTTTTGCTGTCAGAAATAATATTTGCAGGATACATTCCCTCCACTCAGGACTTCTCTTCAATCCTGATGCCAAAGGAGATGTTGCTTATTCCACAGCAAAGCAGGAAGTGGAACCAGCCCATACCTGGGGCAAGCTGAAGGCGATGCTGCCAGGGACCACGGAGTGGTGGGTTCTCAGCGTGAAGATGTACTTGTGGTTGGGAGAGGTCTTCACAACAACGTGTCTGCAAGAGAGAGCAGCATTTCACTTTGATATGTACCAGGAGGAGTTGGCATTGCTCACAGAGCTGTGAGCATTCAAAGGCAATATCCAGCTTATCTCTGGTGCTATGAAGGAAAACCAAAAGCAGCAGAGCTATGGCAAGATGCAGACACACAGCAGTGAGACAAGAGCCCACCACCTTCACTGGTATAACGTGATCTCAAAGCCCAGCTGCAAGACATTGTACCAATAGTTACTATTTACACACCCCCAGTAACCCCTTCCTTCAGCAATGGCACTGTACAAGTGTGAGGGAACCAAATTACAACCACAAACACCAAGGCTGTTACACCTAAAAATACACTGGTTTCACATTTCAGGCATTAACACCAAAGCATCAACATTTCACTCCAACACAAGCACCATCCCCAGATGTGATTCCAATCAGAAGCAGATGCAAAGCCCACACAGGGATCTCAGTATATTGTTTAGAAGTTTGATCATAGAAGAAAATGGAAGGAGTTTCTGTACAAAAAGAAAACTAAAACAGGCCCTGAGGCTGTTCCTCCTGATGACCAACTGAGCTTGAACTCATCTGAGTTCAACACACAGCATCTGAGTGGTGGAAAAAACATCACAGTGACTGGAAAGTGGCCCAGCTGGAAAGGACCTGGGGGTGCTGGTGGACAGAGGCTGAACATGAGCCAGAGTATGCCCAGGTGGGCAAGAAGGCACCTGACTTGTGTCAGAAATAGTGTGGCCAAAGGACTGTCCCCCTGTGCTGGCACTGCTGAGGCCACACCTGGAGGGCTCTGTCCAGTTCTGGGCTCCTCATGGCAAGAAGGACACTGAGGGACTGGAGTGTGTCCAGGGAAGGGAACGGAGCTGGGGAAGGAGCTGGAGCAGCAGGAGGGGCTGAGGGAGCTGGGGGGGCTGAGCCTGGAGAAAAGGAGGCTCAGGGGGGACCTTCTGGCTCTGCAAGTCCCTGCCAGGAGGGGAAATCTGGGGGTGTTTGGGCTCTGCTCCCAGGGAACAGGGACAGGAGCAGAGGGAACGGGCTCAGGCTGGGACAGGGGAGAGGCAGGTTGGACATCAGCAGGAATTTCTCAATGGAAAGGGCTGTCAGGTATTGGAAGGGGCTGCCCAGGGAGGCGGTGGAGTCCCCAACCCTGGAGGTGTCCAAGGAACGCCTGGATGTGGCACTCAGTGCTCTGCGTTGGGTGACAGCGTGGGGATCAGCCACAGGTTGGACTTGATGGCCCTGGAGGTCTTTTCCAGTCTCAGTGATCCTGTCAGAAGGCCAGGAACAGTGTTAGCAAACCAGCAATGCCAGCAGTGAGGAGCAGACACAGCAGCAGCAGTGGCGGCGTGTGCCTGTCTGTCACACTCACAGTTCCAGCTGTCAGCAACAAAGATACTCAAAAGCTGCTTATGGCTCTCCTCAGACTTTGCCTGATAGCTCTTATCATGTGATAGGCAGACTGCCTGTTGGCAGAAGCGAGCAAAGGAAGCTGGGATTTGTGTGCACTGGTGACGAGGGCAATGGTGAGATCAGGTTGCAGCTCATCTTCCTCCTCCCAGCTGCCTGCACTGTCACACCCTCGGGGTAACAGGTACCAGCTCCTGGAGTCTCTGTCACCAAGCCCAGTAGCAACAGCCAGAAACAAAGGGCAGGATGAGCTGTGCTGAGAGCAAGGCCACACTCCAGGCCCTCCTGCCTCCCTGCAGTCCATGTTTTCCATGCACATGTGATCCATACACCTCTGTTTGCAGAGGCACAGCCGACCCAGCACCTTCCAGGGGCAGATCTGCACTGGTCACACCCTGTGTGCACAACAGCTCCAGACACACGCTAGGAAGAACATTTGGCCCTTGGAGATGAGAGGAAACAGTGGCCTGTGCAGCCCGAACCAGGAGCCCTGGGCAGCTGCAGCCCAAGCAGGCAGGGCCTTGTGCAATCCCTTCCCAGGAACTGCTGGCATTCGGAGGCCTGGCAGGGTCAGAAGCACTTCCACCTCATCACAGGAACACGCAGCTCCCGGGTCAGGCAGGCACTGAGCTGGGTCCTCACTGGTCCTGGCCCAGTCACCCACCAGTTGCATAAAACCCACACACCCCCTTCTTTTACCTCCTCCTCCTGCCCCAGGCACAAATCCAGGAGGCTGTTTGAGGTGGGGATGTTCCCTACAAATGTTAATGGGGATAGCAAGGCATTTTCTGGTGCTGGCAACAGGGCAGGTTTCTGGGCACCAGGAGACAGCAGATGTCACTCCTTTCTACAAGTAGGAGTATCCACAGCTGGTCAGCCTCACCTCAGTCCCTAGGAAAGTGATGGAGCAACTAGTCCTGGGACCCAAGCATATAAAAGCCCTGGGAGTCACTTTCAGCAAGGATTTACAAAGGAAAACCCAGTCTGACTCAAGGACAGCTTTCTCTGGTGAACTGGTGAGCTGTGGGGCTGAAGGGAGAGCTGGAGATATAGTTATCCCCACGTTAGCCACCCTTTCCACACCCTCACAGACACTGCTGGGATACAGGCTGTCACTGGGTGTGCAAATCCAGCTGCAGGAGATCACTCACCCCAGGGGTCCACATGGGGCCAACACTGTCCAAGCCTTTCATTCCTGAGCAGCCAAAGGGACAGAGCTCCTCAGCCACACACACCTGGGGGTGCTGCTGTTCAGAGGGTCCTCGACAGGTCCCATCCAGTTCAACAGAGGAAAAGTCAAAGACCTTCACTTGGAGGGAACAAACCCATGCACCAGTACAGGCTGGGGACCAACTGGGGTTCAGGAAGACCTGGGATCCCTGCGGACAACGAGCTCAACTTGAGCCAGCAGCACAGCCTTGCAGCAAAGGTGGGTGACATCACCTTCATCACCTCTGGGCATCAGACAGGAACAGGCTGCACTGGCACAGGGTGCCCAGAGAAGCTGTGGCTGCCCCAGCCCTGGAAGTGCTCAAGGCCAGGTTGGACAGGGCTTGGAACAAACTGGGATAGTGGGAGGTGTCCCTGCCCATGGCAGGGGGTTGGAACAATACAATCTTCAAAGTCCCTTCCAACCCAAACCATTCTGTGATTAGGAACAGCACTGCCAGCAGGGACGGGCAGGTGATCCTTCCCAGATGGAATGCTGCTCCAAGGACTGCTCATTTTAAACTGAGCAGCAGAGAAAACAGAGAACAGTCCAGGAATCTGGGACTGAAAGCAGGAGGATTCCAGCACACCCTGAGTAATCCAAGTAAGCATCAACACACAAGGTGTGACACTGCAGAGTGCAAGAGAAACATGTCTGTAGGCAACATACAAGTGCCAGCTCTGCTACTGGGATACTCCATCACAACTAACACCCTACTGGAAGCAGCTCATCAGACAGCGAAAGACCAAAGATTAAAACTTCTCAAGTCTGACATGGATCCTGAGCAGTGAGCACAACAGTGACTTCCACATGCAGAGATTCAGGGTCCCCACAGAAAGAAACAAACTCCATCACCGCTGGGTTTCACTTACAAACTACAAGAACATAAAGATACCTGGCAAAAATACTGCAGGGGGAAGGGAATATCAACAAGGATCTGGTACAAATTAAAATCACTGTATTGGAGCATATAATTCACTAACAACATTTCCAGCAAAGCAGGAAGACAGCAGAGCCTGACAGCAGGCAAAGACATTCCAGGAAGAAAAAAAAAATAAAAATCAGCCTTCTGAAAGAAAATACTGATAAAGGTCAAATCCTGACAGGTTCTGTGAGAAAAATCTGCAAAAGGCACAAGAACATCCGTGTTTCTTCTCGAAGACAGCAGGAGCAGGCAGCTTCCAACAGGCTGGAAGCAACTTAAGTATTATAAATGTGCAAAATAAGGCAACAGCAGAAAAACTAAATGCATTTTTCTACCTTGATGTTCACCAGGAAGGAGCTCGGAGAGCTCATGGAGACACATGGGGGAAATCTCAACCTCATTAAGAGCTTCTGCTTATAAATGAACAAAAGGAACAACGAACCACCAGGGCCAGGCAGCTCCCAGGAGCCCTCCAGGTGACACTGCTGCACCACTCTGCGTGTAAAGCCTCGCCTGCAACGGTGAGAACCAAAGCATGTGATGCCAGCTCTTAGGGAGGGTTCCAGGCTGGCCCAGGGAACTGCTGGCACATTTGCTGGCCTGGCAGAGCAAAGCAACAGAAGCTCCAGCAGACATTAACCTGTGTGTGCATCAGTGTTGATGTTCATGAAGAAGGAGCATGGCTCTTGTGAGGGAGGGGATGAGTCAGGTATCTGCAGGGTGCCAGCAAGCATCTGATCCCTACAGGCAGATATTCCTCTGGTGCATGTTTGGAAACCCACAGCAATTACTCAGCAAGGCTCCTCAAGGGCTCCTCAGAGAGCTAAGCTGGCCTGACATAGGAGGGACGGTGTTCCCATGGAAAAGGCAGGAATAAAAGGGAAGAACAATTAGTCAGCTCTCAACATGGACAAGAAAGCTGCCTTTGAGACAAGCTGCCCCGCTGCTGTCCCATCACTGCCTGGGTGTGTTCAGCACTTGTTTCCCTCTCCAAACTACACCAGGAGTCCTCAAGGCAAAAGCAGGTCACGGGAACTCAAGACTTCCCCAAACACAGTGCATTGCCTGCCGTGAACTCCTCAGCCCCAAACGCTGACTCATCCTTGCCCAACTCCCAGGATGTGCCACGTGGAGCAGGAAAAGAAGGACAGCAGCATCCTGGGGTCAAACCACCTCCCCAATCCAAGGTGAAACTCCAGCTCCACAGCCTGAGCAGCAAATGGCAGTGCCAGAGCAGAGCCCTCTGTGGGACCGTCACCAAAAGCCCTGTGTGCAGGCAGGGGTGGTGAGGGACACGAGGCAGAGCTGCTGCAGGGATGGCTGGGGCTGGTGCCAGGGATCTGCAATGCAGCACTGAGTCCAGCACCGGCACTGCCGGCACACCAGGAGCTTCCTGCTCTCTGCACAGCAATTCACAGCATCTGCTCCCAACCAAGCCCGCTGCTGCCTGGGGGGCACTCACTGCTTCCACCAGGCAGCTCCCAGGAGGATCACTGCGGCCACAACCACGGCCAGCTGCTCCCCCAGCACATCTCAGGGCACTGCTCCAGGCAAACTTCCACAAATGCCACGGCAGAGGGCTCTGGGGAAGAGGGGAATGCAGCCACTGCTGCAGGTCCGCCAGCTGGGTCCCTCCAGGACACCCATATGGGAGGAAATTAAGGTTTTTATAATGCATGAGGTACAATGCTCAGTGCAGGTATTTTTGTAACTCAATTACTTTGGAAAAGAACTACCTGGGGAAAAGTATCTTTTGAACAGACCAGGACACCTCTGGGGCTTTTAGGGGGATGGTTTTGTTCTGGTTGGCATTTTATACTCAAGTTGGGCTCATGAAATCACAGGGCCAGGACAGGTGCCAGAGCAGCAGAGCTGAGTGACAGCACAGAGAGGCAAGTCCTAAACACATCCCTGTGCTCCCACAGTCCAGTACCACTGTAATCTCCACCCTCAGCAGAGTTCACCTGGGCCAGGTACTTCATCTAAGTCCTGAGTGGATCATTCAATGTGTCTCCCTTTACCATTTTTTACCCATTTTTCAAACCCAAGGTCTCCTGCCTTGTGCTGCATGTGATACTCTCTTTCTGCTGAAATTAATTACTTCTGTCTACAACCTACATCCTACAATCTGTGAGAGCCTCCCTACAGCTGCAGCAAAGCATGGAAACCAAACATGTTAATTGGCTTCTTTTAATACAAAACCCTCCTGTGTGGGCTGAGCTGAAAAAATCATCTGTTTTCTACCTTCCCCACAGAAGTAAAACCCAGAGTGCGGCTCTGTGAGCCACCCCAGAACTGCAATTAAAGAATCCAACTTCTTGTGCCCACACTCTGGCTGCTTTTCCCTTTTGTTCTGGTGCATGAAAACCCTGAGGACAAGAGGGAGTTCTCCTCTCTCTGCTCAGCACTCCCATATGATGTGAAAGCGAGAAGATGCCCCAAGTAACACAATTAAATGATAAAAATGTTTTTGAAGTAGTTGAAGTATTCTAACTATGCAACAGAAACAACAGCAAAACCAAACCAAACAAAAAAGATCACAAACAAGCCCGAAGTCCTGCATGAAAACAGTGATCCTACTGGTTAAGCAGATGCAGCTCCCAAGGAAGAAATGCTTCAGAGAAACAGAATCATTTTAGTATCTCCCATTCCAAGAAAGAGACACACAAAGTTTTGGTCTCTAAACACACAGGAGTTTAGTTAATTAACCTCCTGTATTTACCTTCCCAAACCTGAAATGTCACTCCCCATCCACCCAACTTTGAAAACAATTCCTCTGTGGTTCCAAGCTGCCAGAGCAGCAGTGCACACTTACTGCCCAGACTGGAAGTCCTTCTCATTCACCACAGCACAGTTGGTTAAGGACAGCTCGTCTGTGGGACATCTTGCTGCTTGCATAGGCTGGGAGAGAGAGAGGGGAAAAAGTCAGATAAACTTCTATATTTCTTCCATTAAGCCAGGCCTGAAGACTTCTGTAAATCCATAAAGCACAGAACAAGTCTCATGAGTCCTGGCACACTGAGAGTCCACTGGCATCAACAAGCTCCTCTTCCAGGTTTCTCTAAATGATTTTGTGTCACAGGTGCTTGTACCCCAAAGCTCTGCAGTTTGGGAGTATCATGTCCCTTGTATTTTCTACCCTACCTAAGAAAAATACTTTAAAATTACCTAGAAAAATGCCTGCAAGGCCAATGCTGTACCCCTGCTGGTGAACCCTGGTGCTCATGAAGCTTCCCTGAACACTGCCACAAGGCAGCAGGCACAAACATTCCCTGGAAGGTGTTTCTGGCCCACCAACAGGATACTGGGATATTCTGAAAACTGCGAGGGGAAAGCAGCCTGGAGCCAGACCAGCCCCCCTACAGCCCTGGGCAACCCCCTAGCACAGTGCTGGGCTGGGTCAGAGGGACCATGTGGGGAGAAGGGCGGGGCATAGAGGTGTGACCTTCCTGCTTCCCTGGCATCACTCAGAAAACGGGAATTTGAGCACCTTCATTCTGGATTAACACCTTCACACAAGGCAATCCTGAGAGTCCACAGGAAGGTGCAACCTCAGCCAGCTGCTGTCCAACCCCAGAATCCCTTTACATCACTTCTCAAAAGAAATATCACAAAATATCATGATGCAAATATTTCCTACTCTATAGGACACATCCCAGACACATAAAACACAGAAGAAAATTAAGTTAAATAGTCAGTTCCAGCCTATCACTGCAAAAAAAATTACTGCAACAAATTTGGTGGAGGCATCCTTCCCACTTCTTTCATTTCCTAGAGTCAAGGGACCAATCCTATGTCAACAGCATCTGTTCATCATTTTCATCCCCTCCACTATTACTGATGAAGAAGCAGCTGAAAACCCCAACCCCAGCACTCCCAACCCAGCCTGCCCCATCCCCACCATGAGGCAGGAACGTGGCAGAGCTCAGCCTCATCCTGCACCTCCCTCAACCCCTCTGCTTCTGCAGAATTACTCCATAAAGCAATGGCTGAGTGATGAAAATTGGGATAAAAATGCCTCCAGAAGTGGAGAAAATTATGAAAAAGGCAAAATGTTTCTGTCATTAGCTGTGAACTGAAGAAATTTAATTTGGGGAAAGCTGAACTTTTCCCTGAGGTTGTCATTTTCAGAATTAAAGCACAACTACCTGTATCAGATACAAATTTGCAGGCAGAGCAACAGAAACTATTTGACAGTGTCAACCTATTGCTAAAAGCAATTCAGGATGGATTTCTCTCTTAAGATACCCTTAAACTCCAGCAGCAAGTGCAGGAAATGCACTGATCCCAACACACACGTGGATCATTCCCCACAGGTTATCGTCCTGCTCTGCCTTCCTCCCCCAGCCCCTCTGGGCCAAGAATCAGAGAAAACCCCTGCAGGAGCGGCCTGCAGCCAGTCTGCCCCAGGGCTCACATCAACTTCCATGTCACAATGTGATTTGTCTCAAGTACTCGCTATTCAGAACAGGACCAATTCATTACCTCAGCTGAATAATGCTCCACTGCCCTTGACACAGGATTCCATTTTCAGCCTTGAAACAGATTCATCTACCTGAATGTGAAGTGCAATAAGAGACTCAAAAGTTCCTGTAATAAAATATAAGACCTCAGTGGATTTCTGAGCTGCAGAGCCTGCCTGCTGAGGCTCACTGACTTGGGGCTCTTCACAAAAACACTCACCATTTCATCACTCCTCCTGCCATCTGCAGGGCATGGCCTGGTGAAGGACATGCCCTGATAAAACGCATTACCAGGGATATTTTTGGAGAAAACTGAATATGGGATTAAACCTTTTTACAGCACCAATCCTCAACTGCATTTTTAATCCTCAGTGACAAACTGCTTCCTGCACGGAGCCCAGCTCTCCTGCAGCAGTCGTGTCTGCAGCTGGGAACACTTTGCTCCAGGAAATGCACGAACACCACGGGATGCATTTCAAACCCAGCACCCAGTGCTCTCTTTGCAAGCTCTGCAGTGGGAAGGGTGATGATGGCAAAGCATCCCTGGCTGTCTGACACGTGAAACAACGTGGCTGCTGCTGCAGCAGCACCAGCACCGACCGTGCCAGCCACCCCAGAGCCCGACTCAGCCTCCTCCTGGGGTGCCTGGCAGGAGCCCAGCTCTCCCTGGCACTGATCAACATTTCAGCTGGCAATTCTGCTCCCAGCTCTCCAGCACATGCCGTCCTCAAGCTCCAAGATTTTGCAGACCTTCAGTATATTATCAATATTCTGAAAAGGTTTTAACATCACAGAGATGCAAGAATGGGGTATCACTCTTGGGCAAGGGGCAACTTGAGGAAATCTGGACATGGAAGAGGTGGCAAACTGGAAAGCTCCCAAGCAGGAAGGAGGAACACACTGTTCTGAGGAGCTGCAGGGGTTTGCTCTTACCTGATCTCCCCAGGGAGCTCATAACCCAAAAGCTGCTGCTCACAAGGACACAGACACAGGCTGCTCCTGAGGAAGCTTTCCGGGCATAAGAGCAGCAGTCCAGGGCTGTAACATATGGCTGGTGTGTGCCACTGGTGGGACTGTCAGGAACACATGAAGCTCTTGCATTTTGGGTTCCAGCCTCCAGGACACCAGCACAAGGACTCCTGGAACCTGCCCCTCTCCACCACCCACTGCCTGCACTCACACCTCCCATCAGGGAACAGAGGCAGCAAGGTGAGCATTGCTAGGAAATCTCACCGTATATTTACACAAGCTAATTTTGGGCAAACTGGCAGGTTACTGCTGGCAACTAAGCAAGGCACAGCTCTAAAAGAGAGCAGCTCCTGCAGGTGACAGCAGGTGCCACCTGCTGCAGTCACCCTCTGGTGCTGCCAGGCTGGAGGTGACCCACATCCACCCTCACAGGTTGCCATTACATCCATGTCCACCACAGAGACAAATTAGGCTTTAAGAAGGCAAAATAGGCTTAAATTAGGTAAAAGAATCTTCCTTCCCTCAGGTATTGTTCTGGTTTATGTAAAGAGAAGCCTCCAAGGACAGAGAAGTCCTAGGGAGGAGACTGCACACCTGAGGCAGTGCCTTCCTGTGAAGGCACCCCCAGCTACAGCATCCACCACCCATCAACCCCAGGCCTATGCAGAGACCTGGTCCAACATTCCTTCTCTTTGTCAAGAGAAAAACGAGCCCACAGGATGCCCTGATAAATCTCACTCTGAGAGACGAAGGTGAAGGGCCTCACCTTTGGGGCTGTGAGAGAGCAGGAGCATTGCCTGGACTGCTCCACTGCTGAGCTGATGCTCACCAGGAAAACCCTGCAGCAGGAGGGGCTCAGTGACACTGGCATAGTTTATTTTCACAAAGAAAAGTTGCCCCAAAGAACAAACAGCTTCATAATACAATCACTATAATATCTGATCTTTCAGAGATTCTTTTTCCTTCACAAAAAAATATGAAACTAACTCACAGAATCACAGAATAGGTGGGGTTGGAGGGGCCTTCTGGAGATCATCGAGTCCAGCCCCCCTGCCAAGGCAGGGTCACCTGGAGCAGGTGACACAGGGATGTACCCAGGTGGATATGGGATGTCTCCACACTCCCCCATGGCAGCTGTTCCAGTGCTCTGCCACCTCCATGGAAAGAAGTTCTTCCCTGTGTTGAGATGAAAATTTCTTGTGGTTTAGTTTATGGCCATGTTCTTGCATGTTAGGAGGACTCAGCCCAGGAAGCAATGCTGTTATTTGAATATTTTCATACTTACATAAACCACACCTTTGGTGTTTTGTGAATTCACCTCTTGTGAATCCTTTTGGCTGATGAGAGAGGAAGCCAAGGAAAAATATCTTTCCCATCACTCAGACCCCCCAGGAGATAAGGTGGTGGTACCTGACAGAAGTGCACTGGTACCTGCCAGCTGTTACTGAGAAGAGCTAAAACACTGAGGGATAAGGCAGAGATGCTCTTCATTTGAAACAGCTGCACTTGTTTCACTTCCTAATGCTGCCCAAGAGATTATGAAACAGCCTATAAAGCCAAGGCAGATTTTGTTTCTTGCAGTTTCCATGTGGTTTGTACAAATATTGTTAGTGCTGTGCGTTTGAAATTTTCCATTGTGTAAACACAGGCACAGGTACACACCCAGGTGTACACAGAGGGAATTTCTGTCACTCAGGTGCTGGCAGACATGTGGCACCTCTGACCACCAGACATCTCCACTCCCCCTGCAGAGCCCAGTGCCAGCTGCACAGAGATGGGGATCCCAGCTCCAAACAGCATCCAAGCTTTTCTATCCCTGTGCAGCAACAAGGTCCCTCCAAGCCCAGAGCTCCACCAGCCAGAGAGGGCTGTTCCTGGGACACAGGCTGCTCCATCCCCACCAGGGCCCGAGCAGCAGTACCTGCTGCAGGCTGTGAGCAACCATGGCTGACTTAAAGTCAAACACTCTCCACCACAAGTCTGCAGATAAAATAGCTTTGAGTAGTGAAAGGAAGGACTATGATGTTAAAGGAGCTCTGAAGATAAACAGGAACTGAGATGATGATTCATAGACCCTACACATTATGTGGGACTGTGCTCCTGGTGGAAAGCAGACACACATGAAGCACCGCCTGACACGGCCTGTACCTGCAGATCCAAGGGATCACAGCACCTCAGGTGACCACACCAGCTCTGGGCTGCACACAGGGGACAACCAGCAGCACCAGCACACAGAGAGGAGCTGCAAAGCTGGGGCAGCAATGGGAGGAGACAAACCGAGCTCTCAGCACAGGGAAGCCCGAGGACTGTGACTGCCCTACATGCACACACACCCCATGGAGCTGAGTAACAACCCTGGATGAAAGGACAGAAGAAATGGGTGTAAAGCAACAGCAACACCTGAACAGCTCCTGAAGGGCAGGTGAGAATGGGTGCCTGCCCCAGAGAGGAAGCTGCTCTGTGACAGCCTAGGGTGGGAAACACCAAACACAAAACCAAAACTCCCCCAAAGAACAGTTCAGTAATATTTATGAAATGATGACAATGTATTGCCTCCATCAGGGACCAGACTCAGCAGGAGGAATTGTCCTAAATGCTGTGGACCTAAAATGTAAAAAAAAATTAAATAATTTAAAAGGTTGACTAAGGAAGCTTATTAACTTGCAGAAGGTTTACAGAAGGTTTTACTGGACATATTAAAAAAATATCAAATAAAGTTTCCACAGCCACAAGAAGAGTTCAAACACCTACAAAGAACTTTTTGGAACAGCAAGCCTGGCCAGACAGGCCTTTCCAGACCTGCAATTGCTGTGCTGGCAGGATAAACCACTGTCCCTGGAACAAGCAGCCCTGACTCCCTGCTCAGGCCAGACTATTCCACCTGTTCCACGTGACCTCTCTTTGCTTTGCTGGAAGCTTTTATTCTCTTCAGAAAGGAGCTGCATTCTCTCACTAACAAGCTCATAAATACCAGTTTTCTCCTCCTAATAAAGAGGAACACATTAGGAAAGCTAAAAATCTCAGAATTATTTACATTTTTGCAAAGCCAGGGAACTCTGGACCAGCCAACGCCAAGGCAGGCTCCACAGAGAGCCCAGAGGAGGAGGGAGGCTGAGATGCATCCCTGCTGCCCACGCCCACCGTGACACTCCCACGCTGTGAATCAGCTCCCCGTGATCTGCCACGAGCCGCCAGCGCCGCAGAAACCCAAACAGCTTAAAACAGGAGGCACGGACGAGTTCCCATCACCAGCTCCTGCATCACCCAGGGCTGGGAATGAAACCAGGAACGTTTTTGCTGCACTGCCTGTGCCACCAGGATCATCCTTCCCTGGGAACAGAGCTCTCCCCCAGCACAGGAGGGAGGCAGCAGGAGACACCAGACACTTCACTGGCCGCTTTTATCCAGCACACTCACTCCACACACTCCCGGTGTCCCTGCCTGAGAGCAGCCTGTGCCCCTGGGCAGCAATCCGGAAATTACTGCCGTCCTGGCACTTGCCAGCCACTTTATCAGGGCAGAAGGGCCTCCCCAGCAATTAAAGGATATTGGTTTCCAGGGTGGCAGCTGCTGCTTCCCCTTGTCTGCAAAGCTCAGATGAACCAGGACTGGCAAGGGCAGCTCTGGCACCCCCACACTATTTCCCTGGTGCAGCTAAGAAGGTGCTCACACCTTTGGGAATTGGGCTCTGCTTCCATTCTTTGACAACGTTATCAGAAGGTCAATTTACAGCTCCAAACAGGATTCCAAGGGTTAGCCTGATGTAAGAGAAACAAGAGTGCCAAGGCAGGGCTTCTACAAGCTCCTGGTACAGCAAAGCATTTATAATCAAAATACACAGGTTGCTCTGCCCTAAGATGTCCTTCTCCAGCCCAGCTCTTTACCAGGTGATCAGTAAATGGATTCCAGGGAATACACCCGTACCTGAGCTGCTGTGCCACAGGACCAGGGACCTGCTCCCTGACAGCTCCACCTTCCCTTTATGCAATAAAGGCCCAGGATATGTGCCTTTGTAATTAACACACCCATTGTTGGGTGGATGTTGCCTCACGTTCCTTCAGCGAGCCAAGATGACCAGCAATTTAATCACAGGGAATTGCTGTTTGTTGTGTTTCATCTAAACTTCTTAAAAATGCCAAGGGAATGAACCAGCAGCAGCCAGTGTAGAGTGTCAGCCAGGGATGCAGGTCACAGGATTTTGCCATATGAGCTGCGAGGACACCCCATGGATGCAAATTACTTCCCATTTATTCAGAAAAGCTACCCAACAGCAACAGGGACAAGTTTAAAAATAACCCCCTAAACCTGGAATTTGCCTTCTGCACACGCAGGATGCTGCTGTACCTGAGCATTTACAGCTCAGCCCAGCACTGACATGGGGCAGCACCGGGCACTGAGCTCCCAGGACTCGGACTGATGGCCCAAACACCGCCCACTTATGAGCAATTTGTGTTTAAGATGCAACAGCTTGTAAGTATTTCTCTATTTTCTACAGAAAAGGCACATGACACCACTCCAGGGCATCAATTACTCCAGATTTTTTGATAGAAGGTCACTGCTTTATTGCATCCCAGGAGACCAGAGAGACCTGCTAAATCTTTTTATGCTGCAAACCTTTGACCTCCCTGGAGGGAGGACGTGCCTGCTCAGGAATGAGCACAGCAGTGGGGCAGCAGTGCCTGAGGAACTCATACCCAGCCTCGGTTTTACAGGCAGGAGCATTATCAGATGGCTCAAACACAGTTACAGGGCACTGCATCAGAAGCTTTTCCACTAATTTTAGCAGCTGTGTCCCTTGTTCAAATGCTTCTATTCACAGACCTTCTCCAACACAGCTCTACAATTCCTGGAGGTCAAAAAAACCTCCTGAAAACGGTCAATATGGGAATTCTGTTGCAAAACTCTGGTCTCTGCCAGAGAACTCCCCTGATCTGAGAAAGCATCCCGAGTGCATCATGCAGAGCCCCCAGCCTGAACATCGTGCTTCCAAATCCAAGATCACTGTCCCACTGCTCCAGCTCTCCCTAAAGCTCACCTGCTCTCCCACTTGGGGGCACCCAGACACAGCCACCACCTCCTGGACCACAAGAAGGTCACAGGGTGACCAGAGGACCTGCATTTTAGTTTTCATGTAAAGAATCAATGATAGTTTCATTCCACTGAAGTCACGTCCTGCCTGGTGGGTAATTCAGCAAAACAGAAGTGTCACTACTTTCCAGGGCCTGTTTTATTGTGGACTCAAGCAGATCTGATTTTATGACAGAAGTTCCCCCAAATTCATACTCAGGTCTGCTCCTGAATGACCTCCTTGTCCTGAGGCACAGGACACAGAACAGGAGAGGAAGAGAGAAGATCTTACTGTGCTATGGAGGAAAAAAAATTAAAGTAATACTTAGTAAATTCCCACTTGAAATGATCCTCAAAACGATTCTCTGATTTTTTTAATTTTTTTCCCCATAAGAAAAATTCTAAACTAAATTTAATTATTTTGGCCTGTCCACATGAGAAAAGAGGTAGCAGCCCCCCAAAACTAGAGATGGGGAGGCAGCACTGACATCTCCCTTTCTGCATTGACTTTTTAAGCACAGGCTGTGGACATGCTGCTTCTGCAACACGGAGCCAAGCAACAAATTAATCAAAGATGACAGGGCCAGATATCCTGCGCCCACAGACATTCACATGGTCACGTAGTTGTCAGGATTTTATTTTAAATCATTTTAGATTTTTTAAATCTAATAATCTATGTGATTTTATTCTAATTCAACAAGGGCTTTCTGAAGGCAGGAGCCCTGTAGGAAGGTCACAAGTCTATCTGAGATAATTTCACAAGACAGGTACAAGGTTGCAGAAGTGCTCTCAGAAACAGAGACTGAGATTGAGTTATCTCCCATCTCCCTAAAACATTGCTACAAACCTATTTCTTCATATTACACATTAGGAAACACTAAAAAAAGCTAAGTGACGATGGCAGGCTCAGCACAGGCTGCAAGAGGGAACTAAGTTGATTCACAAACGCTTCCCTAGTTGCCTGACGACGCCCGCAGCTCTGCAGGCTGGTGCCATATGTTATCAGAAACCAGAGCTCACAGCCTCAACCCATAAACATGAACCCCAACCCTCATTACTTCGACGTCTCCACCAAACCACCCAACCTAAAACTGTTCTGTTTCGGTTTTAAACATTTTTAAATAACTTAAGCAAATGATGAAGCCAAATGTTATTGTCTGGTGCTGCTTCAGGTATATTGTATAATTAGATATCAGGAAGAAATTGTTCCCTGTGAGGGTGGGCAGGCCCTGGCACAGGGTGCCCAGAGAAGCTGTGGCTGCCCCAGCCCATCCCTGGGAGTGTCCAAGGCCAGGCTGGACGGGGCTTGGAGCACCCTGGGCTGGTGGAAGGTGTCCCTGCCCATGGCAGGGGGTGGCACTGGGTGGGCTTTGAGGTCCCTCCCAAGCCAGACCATCCCATGATTCTGTGATGACTGCAGGAAGCAGAGGAGAGCAGGGCTAGTCCAGCAAAGCCTTCAGCAGCCTGGAACACTGAGGGCCATGGACTGTCCTTCACCACCTTCCACTCCTGCTACACCCTCAGCAGTTGACATCAGCAGATCTCAGCAACACCTCCTGCTCCTGGAGGAGTTACAGCCCCGCTCTGCAGGGTGAGAAAACAACACCCAGCACCTGAGTGAAACCAAAACCACTTCCAACTCGACTCAATGGGAATCCGAGAAGCAAACAGGGCAGTGCCTGCTGAGACTGGGCTAAAGGCAGCACTGCTCCAAAGTAGCCCCAAGGAGCAGATAAAGGAAATGTGAAGTGTTACACTGATGATACCACATAAAACAACCACAATTTCTAGTCATGAACTGTTACACAAATTCAGCTATTACAAATCTAATAGTCCTTAAAGGAAACCACAGCAGTCTCTCTGATGGGGATCCACACTGCCACAAGAGCACCCAGCACACGTGGCTGCCCTGGGGAGCAGCAGCCCTGCTGGTCAGAGCGACCTGCCCCACTCCCTGTGCCCCACCAGCTCCCACAGAGCTCTCCAGCCTCCTGCTGGACCCACAGCTTGACTGGCTGGAACCAGGCACAGAAATCACCTGGCCTTTCCACCTTCCTTTGGGAACTAATTCCTAATGAGGTTCACATTAATTAGTTACAGACAGTACCAGCAAACTTCCAGGGGTCCTATTGGTACAAGGGATCTGTAACCAACTACAGACAAGGCAGCTTCCCAACATTCCCTCTCCTGAGCAGACTCTGGCTGATGCCCTGGCAAGCCTCCCTGCTCTGCCTGCGTGCCTAATGATTCCCATGCAGAGAGATACAGAATAAATTATTACAGAAACAGCCATTATTTCTAATCACCATAAACTGTTTTTCCTGTAAACTTCAATCACTGCTAATCACCATCTCTTCCCTGCCATGGAGAAACCCGGTGCAATTAGGGGAGCAGAGTAACACACCTGAAACAGCACCACACAACTAATCATATTGGCTTATCATTCCCCTAAATTATTCCAAATGTTACTGGAAGTTTAAATATTTTGTCTCTCTTGTACATCAGGAAAGCCATTCATTTCTGCCTGTGAAAGTGTACGTGCACAAATCAAATCACACCAGTCCAACAGAAGAGATTAAGCTCTAAATCACATTGCAGGACAGATTTTCAGGGCAGGAGGAGTCACTGATGCTCCTCTTCCCATCCTCCAGGTTTAAGCACCTGTTAAAAATGCTGAAAACAGAACAGCATCAGTGTTCCAGCATCAGCCTCACCTGTTGTGCCCAGGGATATCACACACCCCCACCCTCCCACTGACTGTTCCTTATTTACAGCCGAGGATCGCACAGCTCCAGGGTCACATCCGATGTGGGTGCTGCTCCTGCTCTCCCTGACTCCTCACCCTTCCCAGGGCCAGCTGGAGGGAGCAGGCAGCTCCTTTGGGAACCCACATCAACGGCCTTTGACAGTCCAAAGGATCGGATCCAGCTCAGGGACTGAGATGGAACACTCAGCTTATGAGAACCCCCTTCACACTGCTAATAACCCCATAATTCTGCAACAACTGTATTTGTAGGCAAATCATGAAAACACTGAATAGGAAGAAGCTTCCTGGTAACCCAAGGAGAGCATCACCCATCAAGCTGCCAGATCAGAAGGCAAGTGAACACCAATCTTTCCCTTCAATCTGCATTAAGTCCCTCTTTTCTCCACCACGCTTCCAAACTGACCACGTAAAGGCACTTCTTTTCAGTAGCACCAAAGCTCACGGCAGCAGGAGAAGTTGGGGCTGATCCCTCTCCTTCCTCCTCACACCCCTAGTCACCAATGCCAGCACTCAGTGTAGGAAAACTCATGAACCCACACAGAGAGGGTTCTCTGATGACACAGCACAGCTGAGGAGGCCTCAGGAGGCAGGGGACAAGGCAGGACCACTGCAGCCAGGCTGGCTTAGGCTACAGGGAGCCTCAGAACCACATTCAGTGTGGGTAAAATGATCTTAGCACTGACCAGAGCACTGGGCTCCCACTGGGGCCACAGAAGGCTAAAAAAAGCCACCCAAGGCACACACATTTCCCTGGGTTAGCGCAAAGAGTGAGACAAAGTAAAAAGGTGCAAGGAAGAAAGTGAGACCAGAAATCTGGAGCAGGGATGGAAAAGCTCTTAACAAGGGACAGACCACAAAACGTGGGTTTTTTCCCAATTACTCAGCAGATTTCAGAGGTGGCACTGGAGCACCTGTGATGCACAGCACGTCACTGGGCCAGATTTCTCACCCCTGCTCTGCACCACAGCCCTGCAGCAGCTGCCCTGCACTCACCACCCAAACACGGCACAAAAACACCTGCAAAACTGGCCCCTCCAAGATTTCCAGCACTGAATTACGTGGCCAAGAGACAGGATTTCAGCTGGGGGCAGGCAGTGATGAAAAATGTGACTTTCCCAGGCTGATCTGCAAAGCATGACTGAGCTCCTGGCAAAGAGCAGAGCGATCCAAATACATCCTGCAGCACCTGGACACCTGAAACAGAGGGGACATACAGGGCACCACAGGAAGGGATTTCACAGACAAGGCTGTTCCTTCACACTTTAAGGCCTTTCTGGTCACTTGCTGATGTGATCTATCACCAATAAGGGATTTATAATTTTTCAATACATATGGAATAAAACCATTGCACAACCCTTGAGGTGTTTCCACACAGCACAACGTGGACCCACATCCCAAAATGGTGCCTGGCTGGTCCCCACTGGGCAGAGGAGCAAATCTCCCCATATCCCACAGCACCAAGGGGTCACCAGGGCCTCACAGCACCCTTAGGGGACCTCAAAATCTATTCCCATGGGGACAAGGGCACCCCAACCTCACAGAAGCCCATCAGGGAACCCATAAACCTGCCCCACATCCCAGAGCACCAAGGGGTCACCCCACTGCCACAGCAATCCTAGAGGAACCTACCCCACAGGGAGAGAGGTCAGCACAGCCCCACAGCACCCCAGGGCGCCCTAAAATCCTGGCAGCAGCACCGAGAGACCATGAGGGCTTCACTGCGCTCTCAGGGGCCCCCACGATCCTGCCCCGAGGAAAGGGCTCACCCCAACCTCAGGGTGCCCCGAGGCAGCCCCAGACACTCACCCCACAGCACAGAGGGGTCACCACGGCCCTCACAGCGCCCCCAGGACACCCCAAAATCCTGCCCTGCACCCCACAGAGCACCCTAAACCCTGCCCCCCGCACACGGGGAGAGGAGCCACCCTGCACCCCCCCGTGTTCCCGAGGGATCCCGGGGTCCTGCCCTACACCCCACACCACCAGCCCGGCCTCACAGCACCCCTGAGGGACCCCAAACCCTGCCCCAAACCCGCCCCACAGCGAGGGGCCACCCGGCTCCTGAGGGAGCCCACGACCCGTCCCACACGCCACATCACCCAAGAGCCACCCCCGGGGCACACCGGCGGGGGGACACCCCGAGCCCCCCACACGGCCGGGGGGGACACCCCGAGCCCCCCACACGGCCGGGGGGGACCCCCCGCGCCCCCCACCCGGCCGGGGGGGACACCCCGAGCCC
>JAWWMP010000080.1:3443657-3468787 GCA_035047865.1 Dendrocincla tyrannina
GCCGACCCTCGGCGCTGAGCGGGCGCCGAAGCCCGGCCAGGGTCTCAGCCCCCCCTCAGGAGTGTCCGAGCCCTGCTGCCTCCCCCCCAACCCCGTGAGGGGGTCCCCGGCGCCTTCCCGGGGGTGTGAGACGGAGCTCAGGCCTGTGGGGAAACCCCACCCCGAGCGTCCCGAAAAACACCTGTTTGGGCGGAAATAGGGGAAGGTGTGGGTTTGGGGGTGTCCCTGGACGTGTGGGATCGCAAACCATGCAAGGGCCGGGTGTGGCTGTGAACAGGGATCGCTGAGGGAAAAACAGGGCCCGGGAAGTGGGCTGAGCTCCGCCTTGGCTCCGTGTGTTAGTGAGTTTGGAGAATGGGCCTCAAAAATTCAGAAAAGTACGTGGGTGGGGCTGACTGCGGTGTGAATGAAGATCGTGCGGTAGGTCACATGGGTTTGGGGCATCCTCGGGGGGGCTGTGGAAGAATCTGTTTTTAGAGAGCAGAGCTTACTCGGAACACTTCAGAACCCTAACCCTGGGAAACCTCAACTTCCTCCAAATTCAGTAGTCATTCCAAATGAGCTGCTATGGCAGTATTATGCCAAGAGCTTCACTTTGGTATTTGTTAGTGAAAGGAGTTCTTAGCTAGCCAGATTGAGTTTTCCTTATGTACGTCACCCTCTGGAGAAGGGAAGGAGACCCCTCAGTTTTTGTTGGTTCCCATTTCTGGCTCCTGCTGGCCAGAGATTTCTGGCACTTGCAGGGGCTGATGGGCAGGGTGTCCCTCAGGTGGGAGTTGTTTCTCCCATAGTTCCAGAAGGGAGCAGATCTCCACAGCTCCCAGTGTGTGTATTATAGTAAAGTTGTAGCTCCTGACATCTGGAAATGCACCTCCTGCCTGCGTGTAACATAAACAATGTGATGGGAGCAGTGATGGAAGGGTGAGAGGTGCCCAGGAATCCATGAAAGGCTGGATGACTCCTGCACTGCTGTTGGTCAAAAGGTTCCCTGCCCACGGCAGAGGGTTGAACAGGATGGGCTTTAAGGTCCCTTCCAACCCAAACCATTCCATGATTCTATGAGCATTCTCCTGCTTCTGTGGGTGACGTTCCTCTCTGGTGGCTCTGATGTTGGGAAGCTCAGCTTGTGTAAACAGGGAGAGTGCAGGTTTCCTCTTGATCTCTGAGCACCTTTTGAGTTTCTCGTGCTTTGGTGGGTTCAGCTTGTATCCCACTGTGTCTGTGTGTGCCACGATGGCTCAGTGTGTGCCTGTGATGTCCCTGTCCCTGCAGCACGGCGTGGCGTTCCGAGGCAGCACCCGCGGCTGGGGCAGCACGGAAGGCGGCGCGAGGCCCACGGACGTGTTCGGCGCCGCAGTGCCGGGCTCGGGCTCGCTCTATGGCTGCTACAAATCACAGGTTCGGGGGGCTCCCAGCTATTCCTTATGCCTCTGTAAGAGTTTGGGTTGCTTGGAAAGAAAATGGGCTAAACGTGTTTCTAAGGTTGTGCTGGTGAACGTAAATCACTATGTTTTGCAGTGATAAATCTCCACGGCTGTAATGTCCCTCAGAGAGGACAGTGGCTTTCCAAATACAGTCACAGGTGGAGCAATAAGGGATATTTGTAAAATGGTTTTTCACTGTGTTCTTTGTTCTCCTGTTGGCATAAACACTTGCAGACAAAGTGAGGGGCAAAGGAGTGTTTTGGGGAAACTGGGAAGTTGGTAAGAAGGAGAACCTTAGTTATTTCCACAGATATTTCTGTGGCATACCATGGGTGTAGAGTCCAAGTGTTCTTAGTCTGACAAGTGGAAAGTGCCAGAACAGTGAAATATGTCAGATCTCTCCTGGAATTTTTGCCTTTAATAGCCTTAAACTTACACTGAAACGAGAGACTCAAATGAAAATACATTCCCAGTACCTTCAAGACCAGACCTGCTACTTAGTCCATCCAGGACTTGTAGTTTTGCCCAGCACCTGAGCATCTTTGTGTGCTTACAGACATGGGGAATCCAGATATGCAGCAAAGACACGTGTCCGTGGTTAGACAGAAAGCCTTACTAGGATAAAACCTGGCTTTGTGGGAGGCTTCCTGTTGCTGCCAGACTACTCTGCTCCACAAAGGAGTTATCCTGTGTCTTTAACATTTAACCCTGCAAAAGCACCATTAATTTTTTCACTTTCTAAAAGCTAAGAAGGCTTATTGTATTTAAACCAAACAGGCAAATGCTCTTTTTCTCTTAATCAGTAACCTTTCCTTGCGAAACGAATTGGCTCTAAGTTTTCTTCAGTAGCTTAAGTAGCCTGTAGTGATGGGGAGAAAGGGGATGTCTCCCAAGTCCTGTCAGGGATCATCTATTAGAAACTGGAGCAGATGTTTTAGGCTGACAATGTTGCCAATTTTAGGAACTCTCTAAATATATACAAAGAGTCAGGCTTAGAAAGGAGACATTCTCTTCTTCAGTTATTCTCTGAAGGGTGCAAGGTGGAAGTTTTCCACAAATCAAGCACACCAAGGAGTAAAGAGCGAGATAATTTATACACTAAAGTTTACATAAACCTGCCTGCCTAATCCAGAGTTCCCACCTACCTAGTGCAGAGTCACTGAGCTTGCACAGCCTTAAGCAAGACTTGTTACTGTGCCTCCCTGGGCCTCTTCACGGGGTTTCTGGTGGTCTTGAGGTGGTGCCTCCTCAGTTTCAAGCCAAGCTCAGCTCAGGATGTGCAGTACCCAAGGCTGAGTGCCAAAGAAGGTGTGAGCTGCAGTTCCAGGGCCACATCTTTCTCCAACAATTGCCAAACAGGATATAAAATACAAAAGCTTTCCATAGGCATCAAGCCACAGCTGTTTAACACACCTGAGAACATCTGTTTGTATTCAAAAGAGGGGCTAAAAGTGAGAATAATGCCATCAGCTTCTACCTGCAACAGAGAGCAAAGGAAGGGACAGAGAATTCTGCTTAAAGACATTGACGTGGTGTGAAATTTTTGTGTTCCAAATGTGTGGATTGCTTGCTTCTCATGCACTGGCTGCTCCAAGAGTTAACTTGGTTATGACCACACAGAATGACAAAATGACAATTTGATGTGCTTAGTATTAAATCAATGCTTTTATTCACATTAAATGCAGAATGAAGATAATGTGGAGTTACCTCCGACCTACAGTTCTTCCCTTTCAACATCAGAGTACTCTGCACCCATGGACCCTTCCCTCCTGTACCCCCCCTGGTCTACGTGTGCAGATGACCCCAAGCAGCCTGCTGCTTCCCAGATTAACCTGAAGTCCAGGTAGTTATCCTTGGCAGGGAGTGCACGTGTGTTGGTGGAGAAGGTGCATTAGATTTTTTTGTTTAATTTAACTTGGAAATCCTTTGGATGAAGGAATTGTTTTAATTAATACACAATTGGTTTTCAGGATGCAGCCTGAAAGGAACGATTATGGCAGTGAAACAGATTTATATGTACTCGTGTCAAACATCCTGGAAGAACAAGACAAACCACAGCCGTGCTTTGCTGAGGGGTGAGTGTGGTACAGGTGCTGCTGCTGAGCTGTTCTCTGACAGAAGCTCCCCTTGCTGAGCTCACTGTGCTCATTACTTGGCTTCACATCTGCCGCTGCCCCGGCCGCCTGCTCTGTGTGCTTTCCCTTCCTTCCCCTGATCTTCCAGCATCTCACTTGGGATACTTGGAAACTTCTCAGGGCACTCAGATTGCCTGGCAGCTTCTGGCTCTCTGGTGTTTACAGAACTTGTTAATTGGCATTTTTTATATAAGGCCTTAATGAGTGCTGTGGACTTGCTGTATTCAAATAAATCCCTTGAATGTACACCTTGACCTGTTGTTTTTTAAATCAAAACTGAATTCAGACTTTAGGTTTCTGCCTTAATTAATGTCAATTCAGAGAAAGGATACACAATCACACTCCACACTTTTCCTGGACTGGCAGGAGAGAATTCCATGCAAAATGAATGTTTCTTGCTGTTAGTGCTACCTAAGCAATATTTTCGTATCTAGATGTCAGATTAATTTTGCCTCTATTCCTTCACCAGAAGACTGACAATTAGATTGTCATAATAAAATGACACAGAAGGATGCAGGTCCAGCATCCCTGAGGTACTTACAGAGTTCCCTATCTTTTCCTTTTCCAGGTCTAAGAGACAAGAGAGGGAACCCAGCTCTCAGGTTCCTAATCCAGGCACTGCTTTTCCCTTCTGTCTTCCCAAACAATTCCAGTGATTTCTGTGTGCCAAGTTACGTGGCTGAAATGAGGGAAGACTTTAGAGAGTCAGTCTTGATCACGAGATAGCTCAGTAATTGCTTTGCTTCGGACAGGCAGGACTGGAATTCTGTTTTCAGTACTCCCACTTTTGGCCTGCAATGACTTCCAGGCTCAATTTGCTGTTTACTTATTCTGTTCAGAGTTTTCTTTGTCAGACAGGGATTGATTGTCCTGTGTTAATTCATGGCAGTTAGTGGAAGGAAAGGAAGTGAGCTGGCATGCTGCCTCTGGCTCTACCTGCAGGAAGCAGTGCAGGCCAGTGTAAGGCACAAGCGAGGTGAGAGAGAAGCTTTCTCTGGAGTGCTGGGACATGGCTGTGGAAGGCTGAGGGCAGTTTGGTTACCTGAACATGGTGCCAAACCGGGAGTATTTTGGTGGGGATGGACAGTAAGTCTGCTGAGAGCACTAAAGGACCATGACGTGGTGTGGACACTTCCCTTGCAGCTTGAAGGTGCGTCCGCAGCTCCTGAGCTGTGAGGGTGAGTTTAGACAAGGCAGCATCAGCTTTCTCAGCTGGGTAAAGGAAACTCAAGATGACAGGAGCAGGTAAAAGTTGAAGTCAGACATCTTGGAATGATTAGGGAAGAATTGGATTCTTAAGCTTTCTTTTGTGTTTGGGAATGAAGAGCAGCACCACAGATCAGACTCTAACCATGTATTTCTTGTTTCCCAAGGAGCTGCCCTCCCACCCTGAAGTCAGTATGGCCAGTGAATGCGACCAGAATCGACCACCACGACCTGTTGCCAGAAAACAGGCGGGCAGTGGCTGGAGCTGTCCCACAGCAGGGTTTCTACAGCAGTGAGTCTGTCCCTGCTGCTGACAAGCAGTTCTTGGGCAGTGCCACGCTGGTGTCCCAGCAGAAAGCAGATGATTGTTACCGTGGGTTTGCCAGCGTGGAGCTGGAGGAGCAGAGCCTGTACCCTGCCAGGGGTGAGCGTGCCAGCGCACAGACCAGCGAGGGTGTGAAGACAACACCTGCATATCAGAACTACCTGTACCTGAAAAACACCTTTGCACCCCAGGCTGGGTTCTCAGATGCAATCAAAGACTCGGGAACTGATGCTTATTCTTATGGAAGGGAGAAGGTGTGTCCCAAGGGAGCAGACGCACAGGTGCACTCAAAGCGGGCAGAAACATTTCTTCCACAGTGTCACAGATACAATGAAAACACAGATTTTAGCAAATACACAGAATATTCTCATGCTGGTAAAGCAAAGCCCAACAAGAGCACCAGTTGTAGCCTCCAAGAAAATAGAAAGGTGGTAAATGGAACCCCCGAGGCACCATCTCTGGATGCAGAGCCCTATGCTAAATTATTTCAAGTTAAATCAGGAACTCAGAAAAAATTTGAAGATACAATTTCAGATCAGCACGACTTTACCTTTCCCAAGTCTGTAGGACTTGTATCAGAAAAACAATTTGCAAACGAACCTTCCTTCAGCACTGATTTGGGGCAAAAATTTGAATATGGACCAAAATCTTTTGCAGCCTGTCCAGGGAATAATGGTGTGGAAAAGCAGCAGTTTTCCAAGGCTGATCTTCAGAATCCTGAATTCTATAAATCACTTCCACTGTTGCCCAACACAGCAGTGCCTTCAGGAGGCTCCAGTGCAAGGCCAGCGTGGGTGAACATCCAAACCAAACCTGCTGCTTCTGGCCCCTTCCAGAATCCAAGTTCTTTGTTGAAGGTGAATAATCAGTCACCTGCATTTCCAAAAAGTTCCAGTCATTCTAATGATGTTTTTCAGTTACCGTCTTCAAATTTGCCTCTAAATTGTAATTTACTTCACAAGTACTGTCAAGACAACCCATTTCTCTCCAACCTTGACGTGGGTTACAGTGCTGTGGAACGAGCTCGGGCGGCTGTGTGCATGGAAGCCCTGGCTAGGGGTGGGGAGGAGAACCTCATCGAGTACCTCAGTGAGAAGAAGTTGAAGCAGCCAAACGGAGTGTGTGACAGTTACTTGGCTCAGCAGTTTCGGATCATTGACAACCTGAACAAACAGCGTTTCCAGCTGAAGCCACAGAGCGAGCCCTGTGACCTGGACGGACAAAACCAGGCGGATGGGGGCTTGCAGGACATGTACCAGCAGCTCCTGGAGTCTCAGGGGCAGCTCCATCTCAGGGCAGGATGCGGGGACAGCAACCCCATGAATCCTGGGGGCAGCCTGCAGGCTCCGGGCATGCCCAGCCCCGTGGTGGGAGACTTCAGGCGTAACCGGCAGCTGGGCTCCAGCACCTTCCCCGTGAGACCCGCTCACCTCGTGGGCCGCTCGGTGGTGCCTCTGATGGAGCCTCAGGCCCTGTTCTCCCAGGATGATCTGAAACGCCTCTACCCTTGTTTCACCGATAAGATGTTCAGTGACAGTGCTCTCTCTGGTTTCGTGTCAGCATTTGGATTTCAAAAGCAAGTGAAGAGCCGCAGTGGGCCTGCCAGCGAGCTGCATGTGAGACTGGAGGAGTGTTATGAGCAGTGGAGAGCTTTGGAGAAAGAAAGGAAGAAGGTAAAAAGTCCCAAATTAATATCACAGATTTGATGTAGCTCTCATCCTGCTCGGTGCAGTCATAAGTCATGGGTAGTTCTGCTGTTAGGAGCTGAAATGCTTCATGGGACTTTAAAAGTTACAAGTTTGTTTCCCTGTGTGTTTGGGACTGAAGAGCGAAGGTGTAGAGGTTTGTAGCCTGGCGGGGAGAGTAACTAATGTTGTATGGAAAGTTGCACTTAAAGCTGGAATTCAGGGACTTTTCCAGTCTCAGGGTTGGGTTGAGAAGGCGTGTTCATGAGTAACAAAGATGTGTTACAGGTTTTTAATTAATTCAGTAAATACAGTTTCTTTCTTTGCAATTTCTTAGGTGCTACAATGAGTTCTTCTCACCTTCTCTTTCCCTGAAGCCTTAAACTCAAGGGGTGTGTGAACGGGCTCTTGTTTTTCCCCACAAACAGGGGCTGAAGAAAGGGTCGGTTAATTAAAACCCTTTAACTAAAAGGCTCAGGCAGTGCTGTGTGAAGCCCTGCTGAAAGCAGTTGCTGTTTTTTGTCAGCAGCAGTAGGAAAATGTTTTTATTTCACCAGTTGGGATGGGGTTTGAATTTCAGTACTTGAGACTGTGTGGGGGAAGCTGGGCCAAATGTCACCTGGCAATAGTGGGGCCTTTGGGAGCTCTCCTGTGCCAAAGAAACCTAATTCTGAGGGGATGTATCACTGCAGGGAGGGGGGGCAGGGGAAGGAGGGTCTGCTAAAGTGTTTCCTGGCAAAAACTTGTAGTGGTTGCTTTGACTGAAGAGGCTGGGGGAGAGTGAGCCCAGCTTGAGGAGGGGAGGTAATGTCTGATGGTAAAGTGCAGGAGAGGAGTTGGAATGTGCATGGCCAGGGGGATGGTGGGGAAAATTCAGCTGCAGCTTTATCATAGAACCACAGGATAGTTTAGGTTGAAAGGGAGCCTAAATCTCATCTCATTCTATCCCCTGCCATGGGCAGGGACACCTTTCACTGCCCAAGGTGCTCCAAGCCCCGTCCAACCTGGCCTTGGACACTTCCAGGGCTGGAGCAGCCACAGTTTCCCTGGGCACCCTGTGCCAGGGCCTGCCCACCCTCACAGGAAGGAATTCCTTTTCTACTATCCAGTCTAAACCTGCTCTCTCTCAGTGTGAAGCCATTCCCCCTTGTCTTGGCACTCCATGCTCTTGTAAATAGTGAACCACTATGAAACCATCCAAGAAATGCAATTTTAAAGCAGATTTAGCTAACTATGTTTTGTGATAGTTGTTTCAGAGTAATATAACAAGGGGGTGAGAGAGATTGATATTTGAAATCTTGCAATCAGTAATCAAAGTAATTTTCTGATGGCTTAGTAAAATAGAGAATCATGGAATGGTTTGGGTTGGAAGGGACCTTAAAGACAATCCAGTTCCACCCCTTTGCCCTGGTCAGGGACACCTTTCACCAGACCAGGGTGCTCAGACAAAAAGAATCATCTTTTTGTAGGTTAAGTAATCCTTACAAAAATTAGATTATTTGCTGACTGAAACAGTTTTAATTTATATACGAGATCCACATCTGTTTGGTCATTTTTTTCCCTGTAATTCTGACTTGCCTCCATTTTATTTCCAGGCAAAACCAGTACAGGCTGTAGTCAGAGTGAGCAGACATAGCACTGCTGGAACATGATTGCTTTAGTTGAGTTGCTTTGAGTAAAGCAGGTGATTGTCTCACCAAAGGGTTAAATCCCAAATGCCTGAATCCTCATTATCTCCTTTCAAAAAAATCCAAAACCCTGAGGAGAAGAAATCGAATATCTGACGTTTTTTCTTGTTTCTGTAACAAAGCACACGCTGCACGTACATTCTGAGTGAGTTGTTCTTTTGTTTTCCTGCAGACTGAATCAGCACTTGCTAAGAATTTCCAAGGGAAAAAGGTTTCCAGTACTAACAACATTCCAATTCCAAGGCTGACATCAAATCCATCAAGAGTTGATCGCTTAATTGTGGATCAGCTACGGGAACAAGCCAGAGTGAGTTGTAGGACTAAAAAAATCTATTGAACTTATCCTACAGAACTTAGAGTATCGTGTGAGATAGGTAAGATGATCAGAGCAGCTTTTCCCAAAATAGCTTTGTTCTGTGCAGGGAATAACATTTCAGCAGATCCTGCTAGGGTTTCTGCAGCTCCAGGTTCACTGTGCTGTTACCAGGGAGCCACGGAGGGGCTGAGGCTCACAGTTACATCCCCACGTGCCCAGAGGTTGTGGTTTCTGGTGCAAAAGCTGCAGTGGTGCCAGCATCCAGTCCTGGAGCCTGCACAGCTCAGGTGTGCTGCTTTCTGAGCAGCTCAGCAGGGAAATGTTCACTGTGGATTCGTAGACACTGTTGGAAGAGATGTTTGTGGGAAAAAGCAAGTTTAATTAATGTTTGGAAAACTGATATATGCTTGCTTGAGAGTCTAGTGGTTTTTTTTTAATGCAGAATGGTTATTTGATACAACTTCAACCTGAGTTTCTGTTATTAGTTTGTTGCTTGATCCAGGGAGCTGTGACCTGTAGGGCTGGTGTAACTGGGGTCTGCTGGGCTGCAGGGGCTCTGTGCAGCCCCAGGGTCCTTGGGGAGGCAGCAGCTGGCAGGATTCTGCAGAGGGTGAGCACAAACCCACCTGAGCTGCCAGCAGGATGGTGAGGGGCTGCTGTGCCCCTCCTGAGGCCCAGAGCTGGGGTGCTGGTGCTGCAGGAGGAGGAAGAGCAGAGGTGAAACCTGTCCCTGCCTGGGACTGTGGCATGAAAGGGTTCTCGGAAATACTTCATTTAGAGGCAGCAGGGCTGAGCAGCAGTGTGTCCTACCTGCCTCACACTGGTGAAATAATCCATGGAGCTGTGTCTGCTCACTGCCTGAGGCACTGCCTTGTGCAGCTGCCTGGTGCTGGTCACCCAGCTGGGAGAGCACACTGAGAGACCTCTGGATGGGCTCAGCATACGTTTTTTTTAACTCCTGCTCTGTGAATACCAAAAGAACAGGGTTGGGAAGTTTCTGTGTTTGAAAGGCTTGCCTGTCTTTGTCCTGGTACCTTAAACCTGCCTCTAAAACAGGACTGAATCCTCTCTAGCCATTTGACAAACCAAGTTTCAGGGTATAGAACCTCAAACCCTGGTTAGGTGGCAACTGAGAAGTAGCTTTAAGGATGCTTAAGTACAGAGGGGCTGTTGAACCAGGGTTCTAATGTCAGACAGCTCAGTGATGGCCAGAGAGGAACATGGGTACAAA
Source organism: Dendrocincla tyrannina (assembly GCA_035047865.1). Taxonomy (NCBI): domain Eukaryota; kingdom Metazoa; phylum Chordata; class Aves; order Passeriformes; family Dendrocolaptidae; genus Dendrocincla; species Dendrocincla tyrannina. Next base: position 3,453,668 of record JAWWMP010000080.1, read on the forward strand.
GGCTGGAGTGGCAGCTGAGTTGTCTGAGTCTGGGATTAACTGCAGGTAGTGTGGAGCATCCAGTTAAATCCTCTGGGAGGTCGTGCCCTTGGTTTTGGTTACTTTAGGCCATCAAGTGTAGCCATATCCCAAGGAATATTACAATTTGGGGATTTTCTAGTTTTATCTCTTTCTGCAGAGCAGTACCCAGGTCCTCAGTGGTCTGTGAATGTGGCTGAGGAATTGCTCACCATGGGGAAACCCAGTGATGTGACTGGTGTAAGATAAGACAACAAAGATGCAGATTTTCAATGGACTAAACAAACCTGAATTATTCCTGAATGTTTGTGCTCAGCTCCTCTAGTGTTGAGTGTTCCTCCCAAACGCCAGCCCACACGTGTGGTTCCACAGCGACTTTCCCTTTCCCAGTCCAGCTGCCCTGCACAGGACAAGGGGATCATCGGGGTGAGGACTGGCCTGTGTGGGATTAGTTTTCACCCAGGAATTGCAGCAGTGCTGCGGGAAGGGAGACCCCAGTGCTCTGGATTCAGGAAAACGCACGTTGTCATGGAACCCCCTCCTGCTCCATGGGTGTCTCCAAGCTGTGCAGATCTGTTATCAACCAGTAAGGTGGGGTTCCTCCTGTCAGGGTGTTGTAGCTTTGCTGGTGTGCCACAGCTTTGGGTTTGGAGATTAACAAAGCCCAGGTAAGAACTCAGGGCTGCTGCAACTTTGGGAACTGTTCTCAAAGGAAAATAATGGTTATCATTAACCTGCTCGTCCTATTGAGTTAGTTCTCTGGTAAGTGTAGGTGAGCCCAGCGTGACCTCCTGTAACGTGGGACTTGTCTGTTAGGGGGTGACTCTGCTGGGGAAGATGGAGCGCCTGCGCAGTTCCCCCCTGCACGCAAACATCTCCACTGCTCTGGACAAGCACCTGGAGGCCATTCACGTGGTGCAGGCTCGCAGGAAGGAGGAGATTGTGAATGCCTCCAGCCGGCAGCGGCACGGCCCGCCCCGCTGCCAGGATGAGAGAGGTACGGCTCTGCTGGTCTGCATGCGGGGGCACTGGGAGGTGGTGCACACGTGGCAAGGCTGTAAACAATAAGTGAGGGAGGTTGTGCTCAAGTTTTAATTTATTTTTCAGTGTTAGAGCTTTGCCAAAGGCAGACTGGGTGGGATTTGGATGAGGGTTTGAGTAAAACTGGGGTTTAGAGATAAATGGGTTAAATCAATTTGGAGTGGGCTTATTCAATTAATAAACTAGCAAGCAATAGAAATTAGTGGGGGGTTTTGGTAACACACTCAGGGTTTGGAGATGATGCTAAGATATTGCCTCTTTCTTCTCCCTGTCCCTCATATTCCTGTTCCCATCAACCCTCCAGCTCTGTCTTTGTGCAGAATTTCCCTGGTATTTCCATGCCAAATCTGCCCAGACAGACATGGCCTTGGGTTGTGAACGGATTGCCTCTTCAAGCATGTTCTGTCATAGACTGTCATAAATACAAATCCTATTTTGGATGGATACACAAAAATACTTATATTGGTCAGAATGTTTTCATTCTTAATGGTATCCAAAATAAGCCAAATACTCAGCTTCATTTTTCACTAGTACACAGGCAGAATGGTAGGTTCCCTTGTCCCTTAGGTGGGAGTCAGGATAAATTCCTGCTCCCTGTGGTGCTCTGACCCCCTGCCTTGTGTCAGCAAGGGAGAGGGAGAGGAGGAGGAGAAGAGTGGGCCTGGGGCAGCATTTGGGGAGGCTTTTCCAAACAGCAAATTACTGAATGTAGTAACTGTCTTTGCTGTGTGTCTGGGAAAGCCTCGAGGAAAAGGCCTGAAGCTGCACAGCTCCTCTCTTTGGCTGAGCTTTCTTGTTAATGGTTTTGGTTTGCTTGGAGCAGGTTTTCCCCATCCCAGCCCTGTTCCACAGCACCTCTGTTCCCTCTGATCAGATGTTAAGCATCTTCTCATGGAATCACAGGATGGTTTGGGTTGAAATGGACCTTAAAGCCCACCCAGTGCCACCCCTGCCATGGGCAGGGGCACCTTCCACCAGCCCAGGGTGCTCCAAGCCCCATCCAACCTGGCCTTGGACACTTCCAGGGAAGGGGCAGCCACAGCCCCTCTGGGCACCCTGTGCCAGAATAACGGGACCACTTCCCACTTGACCCTTTACAGCACTGGGGTTCAACACCCATTCACAGAAGGTGACCTGTGTCCTTCAATCCAGTGCCCCAAACGAGCTGTTCCTTCCCCTGTCGTACAGATTTCTTGGCAGGACAGGTGAAGGACCCACCTGTGCCCCAGGTGGGAGGGCCCAGCTGCCCTGCTGCTGTGTGTGTGTACACCGAGCACCCCCCAGGTGTGCAGGTGAGCAGGAGGGGCTGGAACAACCTCAGAAGCTCAAAGCCACGCACCCACCTCACTGTGTGAGGGCAGGGAGGTCCAGGTCCGACTCTGAGACACTTGTAAAGAGCCAGAGCCGGTCAGAGCCCGAGGGGGCCGCAGGTGGCGGGTGGGGGAGCCCCGCAGTGTTGCCGCACTAAGGGCCCTTTCCCTCCGCAGTGGTGCTGGCGCTGGCCGTGGCGCTCCGAGCCCTGTGCCAGGCCACGCGCAAGGTCCGCACCGTGCTGTGGTGCGCGTTCCAGATGAGCCTGCCCAAACCCTCCGCGGCGAAACGCGCCCGGGACAGACTGCCCCAGGAGCCGGCCCCGCCCGAGGAGAGGAGAGCGGACACGGCGCGGGCGGCGGCGCCGGCCCCGCGGGGGCTCCGGGAGGCGGGCACGGAGGGGAGCCCCGTCCTCTGCACAGACCTGCTGCGCAGTGTGTATGAGAGGGGGGACGCGAGCGCCTCGTAATTTGGGATTCTTTTTAGTTACTTTAAAGTTGCAACTGCTAATGTTCGTATTTAAAGCTGTATCTTGATGAGAAGTGGGATTTGCCTTAAGGGGTCTCAGGTTAAGCTGTTAACAGGCAGGGTCAGAGTGTTGTAAAGCCAAACTGGTGAATGTTAACTTAAAAAAATAATCACACTAATTCATTAACAGTCAAGACATTATTTATCTCCTGTGGATGAACCCTGGTGTCCAACTCTCCCGGTAACTCCTTTAAGTTTTGCTTTTAAAAATAGGTTTTTAAATAATGACTCTTAGAGACTGTCGTGTGATGGGGTGTGAGGTTGGTGTCAGATCAGATTGTGATGTAAAAGTTTCCTTGTCAAACTAAAACCTGGAAACAGGAGGGAAAAAGGCTAAGAATACCCAATATTCATGTCAAATTAGATACTTAAAATACAAATATTTATGAATTTGAGATTTTAGAATCTGTGTTTGGGAAAGGAGATATGCACCAGGTTCCACTAAATTAACAGTACAGCAGAATCGCTGTGTGAAACCATGATTGTAGTGAATGTGTTGGGGTGTTTGGGCATGCTCTTGGGAACAAAGGAGCCCCTGTTTTAAAGTATTTAAGCATAATCAAACTACGACAGGCACACAGGATTGTCCTGCAGAGCTGTGCAGCAGCTGCAATAATGACCGTTGTTTTTAATGAATTTAAATTTGGAAGAGGTAGCGCAAAGTTCTGAAATTTCAGTTTTCTTAAAGTTACTCTTTCACTAGTTTGGTTTGCAATTTGATTGTCAGCTTTTAGACTTCTTCATTCCCCTCTGCCTCTGGGCAGCTCCCAGCACTGGTGTTTGCCTGCAGCTCTCGGTCTGTAGGAACAGGGAGTGGCTGATTCACCGTGTGCTGAAGGAGGAGGAGGATCGACCCTTGGAACATCGTGGGTGTGATGTGTGGGGTAAAGTCACTGAGCTGTCCGTGCCTGGGCACCCTGGTACTGACATGGCTCTGCTCTTCCTGCTGCTGGGAATGCTGGTATGCAGAAAGGGTGATGGCACCGTATAAATTGTCGTTAGATGACGTGACAGAAGCGACTGAGAAAGGCTCAGCAGGAGGTGGGTGAGCGTTGTGATCACTGCAATGACCAGAAGCGCTGCCAGGGTGAGTGTTCTGGGGCAGAACAAGCACAGCTTCAAACCAGTCGCTGCACTGGGCTTTGTTCAGTTCAACCCAGGCTCTGTTGATGTTAAAGCAAAACTGACTGTACTGGCTGGAGTCGTCTGTAGGAAATAAATTCACTTTTGCTGAACAGCTTTTGTTTTGTCAGTGTGTTTTTGGGCCAGGCTCCTCGAGCCTGAGCTGGTACCAGAGGTGAAACATTCGGTCCCTTATGGAAGTGTGTTCAGGGGGACAAAGCAAAGGGGATGCTGAAATCATGGAGAGAGCCATGACACAATAACGTTGGACACACCAAGAGGGGCCAGAGTGGGGAGTTTTTTCCCGTGTCTCGTTGTCTCCAAGCTCTGCATTGCCAGGGAAAGCTGATACAGCAATTCCAGCATCTGCACTGGGATTCTTAGGGGTGAGTCCAGAGTATTCCTGCTCTATAAATAACTGCCTGGTGATGGTGCCAGCCATGCACTGCTGACTGTCCTGTTGGGCATCAGTGGAGCAGCAGCACTCGAAGCTCCAGAGGCCAAGTTGGTGCCTACCCAGGAGCCCAAATCAATGGCACAAACTGCTGGCATGGGAATGGGGGACCATTCTGAGGGACATGGGGACAACAGCCCTGGGGGGGCAGGGGCAGCACCCTGGGGTGGGGGAGCTCCTTTGGGGTTCCCAATGCCACGGGCTGCTGCCGTGGATCCACTGCCCCAGGGCCGCTGCTGCTGGAAGCCAAAGGGCTGGGCCTCCCCTCGCTCCCGGTCCCTGGCAGGGCAGAGGCCTCGGCAGTCGGACACACCGGCCCAGCCCGTGCCTGGCGGGGGCGCAGGGGACAGCGGTACCCACAGAGGGATCTGCTGGGGGCCAGGGCCCACTGTGACTGTGCCCTTCTTGCATCCGTACAGACTCCTCTGGCATGCGTGTCCTGTTGTTCCTGGACGGGCTCTGGAGTGCAGCAGTGGGCACAGGGGGCTCGGTGCCTCCTCTCACGGGGAGGGGACGCTGCCAAAGGGCTCAAGAAGCTGTGACAGGCTCGGCTGTGCCGGGTCTGTGCAGGGGGGCAGCTCCAGCTCCGGGCTAGTGTTTCCCTTGGGAGGCAAGGGCTGGGCAGTTCAGTGCCAGTCACAGAGCCCTGGGTACCCAGCGCCAGAACTCCTGTGGCAAGGTTGGGCAGCTGCTGCTGCCACAGCAAGTGAGGTGCCGGAGGGAGCTGAGATCGCCCGGCCCCGACAGCTCCTGAGCCCCGCGGGCGGGCAGGGCGGCCTCAGGGCAGGGTTTGTGCTCAGGGCTGCAGGGGGAAGCAGGGCCGGCCCGCGGGGCTGGGGCTGAGTGACAACCCCTCCCTCCACAGCTGCCCCCGCCCCGTCCCACCCAAAACCCCGGGATCCAGAGCAGGATCAGAGCAGGGCGCCAGGCTGGGCTGGGACACGAGCCCTGGGGAGAGGGGCACCACAGCCCTGGGAAACGAGGCATGGATGAAGCAGGGCCTGCACCACGACAGCAAGAGGTGAGCCCTCAGAAACGCTGCTGCTGGGCAAGGGGCACTGCAGGGCACTGCACCGCGGGCACCAGGACACGAAAGGCCACGTCACTCAGCCACAGGAACCATTTCTTGGCCAACCAGGTTTATTGTTCAAGTCCAAAGACAAAGCAGTTGCAGAGTCACACACGCAGCAGTGGGCTGAGGGCAGACCAGGCCCTGCAGTCAGAGCGCTGCCCAAAGTGGGTGCTGGGTCAGGCACCCCGGCAGCTCAGGAGTTCAGGAGCACAAGAGCTCAGGAGGAGCGCAGGAGCTCAGGAGGAGCGCAGGAGCTCAGGAGCACAGGAGCTCAGGAGGAGCGCAGGAGCTCAGGTCACCCCACAGCCAACAGGTGCCCGAGCAGGATGCAGCACAGGGCCAAGGCACACCTGCTCCTCCTGCAGCCCCTAAAGTGCTGCAGCTCCTCCTTCCCCCCCTTCACAGGATTAGTGTTTTCCTTCCCAAGATGGGCAACACCGTCACAAAAAAGGCTGGCACAGCAGGGACGAGCCCTTTGTGGCAGGAGAAGCATTTGGACCCTGGTTCCTGGCAGGAGCTGCCCCCAAAGAGCGCAATGGGCTGGTGACTCCAGCGCATGCCCCTGCTCAGTGCCCAGCCGGCCTCAAAGCTTCACCCTGGCAAGAGCCATGGAAATGACAGTCCACATTCACCCCCCTGGAACACTGGCGAGCCTGGGAGCACCATTTTCCAGCTACCTGGAGTCTTAAAATCCTGTAAGTAGCATGGTTTGCCAACGCAGAGGCCGATGCTCCAGCCCGCGGGTGGTGCAGTCGTGTCACTGCAGCTCACCTGTAGCTCACACACTTCATGCTCTGCTGCAGAGCCCACACTGAGCTCAGCCCATCCTGCTCCCCCAGCCCAGCCTCGGCAGGGCCACAGCGCTCTTCTGGCAGCACAAACACAGGCATTTGCAAAGACGTTTTTCAAGGCTCGTGTAAATAAATCCATGTCTGCCCCGGAGCAGCGTGTCCCTGAGCAGGCTCCTCCACCGTGCTCTGCTCTCGGGGGGTCAGAAGTAAAAGCAGATCCAGCTGAACAACACGGACATAATCACTTCACCCTTCTTTGGTACAGACACAGCCACGAGCACCGACTGGCACACTGACACTATAAGCACAGGGCACACGAGTCCAGGGCCTGCTCAGTTTCTTTTCTATGTAACAAATCAAGGAAAAAAAAAAACACAAAAAATGAAACACTTCCCAAGACCCACTCCCAGCCACGTGCCCAGAATTCCTGCTGCTTTTTGAACACACACCAGATCAGAATTAATTTTATGCCTTGAGAGTCCAACTGGAAATCACCAGCTACCGCTTCCGCTCGCCTTTCTGTGTCCGCTTCTTCTCCTTCTCCTTCCGCTCCTGCTTGGCCAGCTTGTCCTTCTCCCTCTGCAGTTTATCCTGCTCTTTCTTCCTCTGGAACTCATCCCGCAGCAGCTCCCGCTCCAGCTTCCTGGCGTTCAGCACATCCTCCACGTTGGTGTTCCGGAACAGCGCTGGGGGGTCAAGGGCTGACAACGAGCCAGAGGCTGCAGCACACGGGGAGGGGGTTATTCTCCCTTCCCCCTCACCCTCCAACTCCCACTTCTGCTGCCTCACCAGGCAGGTAAGGAACAGGGGAATGAGGAAGGGAGAAAGGGAAAGGAAGCTCTGTTCTTCTGGAGAGAAAAGTCAGAATAAATGCACACTCTGTGAGAAGGAAGGGGCTGGAGCAGCAGGAGGGGCTGAGGGAGCTGGGGGGGCTCAGCCTGGAGAAAAGGAGGCTCAGGGGGGACCTTCTGGCTCTGCAAGTCCCTGATGGATCCAGGCAGGGATTGGACTCTGCTCCCAGAGAACAGGGACAGGAGGAGAGGGAACGGCCTCAGGCTGGGCCAGGTGGGATAGGTGGGAAAATTTCTTCAGGGAAAGGGTTGTCCAGCCCTGGCACAGCTGCCCAGGGCAGGGTGGAGTGCCCATCCCTGGAGGGGTTTAAAGGCTGTTTGAATGTGGCACTTGGGAACAGGGGTCAGTGGTGGCCTGGGCAGTGCTGGGGAATGCTTGGACTTGATGATCTCAGAGCGTTTTTCCAACCTGAATTATTCTATGATTTTTTTCCCAGAAAGATGAAGTTGCTTCAGGTTCTTAGGATTGATGTGTAAAAAATGCATCAAACCTCTACAAACCTGAGAGGAAGAAAACACCCAGGGTACAGCCCCCTCGAGTGGACTCACTGCAGCTGTGTGACATGTTCTAACATACACACACGTGCATAGCTGCATGTATGTGCAGTCAGACAGGTACACACACGCTTCTAACACAGGGACATGAGTAATTTATGTTTCATATTTAATTATGTGATAAAACCAGCTTCCATCTTAACCTTGCCAGCTGGAAGCTCAAGGTCTGTCCCAAATCACTGTGCTGGGTCCTGCCCACCCTGAGCTGCACCATGGCCTGAGGAGCCTCATTCCTGATGGGATTTCCCTCTCTGGACACCAGTTAACACTCACCTGATGTGCTGGGAGAACTGTCCTTGTCAAGAAGTGTGTTCTGTGAAGCTGCAGGGAGGTGGAAGAGGGAAGGAAGGACAGAGGAGAGGAAGGAGAATGGCAGGGTTGGTGTGAGCGCTGGGCACGAGGCACTGTCACTGCAAGGTTGGGTTACACAGAGAGAAAAACCACTCCCCAAGCTGAGAAGGTGGCCCAAAAGAAACAGGGAGATGAGCAGAGCAGGGAAGGAAGGATGGGAAACTCCCCATGGGGCTGCCAAACAGCTGGAGACACCAGGAGTCCAAAGGATACATTTTTCAGATCCAATATTTACTGCTGTCCCAGTTGATCCATCCTGGTCATCCCCACCAGTGAGAGAATTAAGGAAACATGGACATCAGTAATGAACTTGTGCCTGCCTACAGTCACACTTCACTCAAAACTCCTCAAATAACAACTTTATCGAGCCAGGAGGGGGCAGCTGAACTCACACACAGAGCAGGAAGGCACAACCCCCACCCTCAGTCCTGCAGCTCCTGGGCCGGGTACAATTCCCTCTGATTCTCTCTGCTGTGCAGGGAACAGCTCCCTCAGCACCATGAAGACTGAACTCCAAACCCTCCCATTTCACCCTCTGTAAAGGATTATTTCAGCAGATTTCTGCTCAGAAAGCAAGACAGAAACTCAGCATCATCTCACAGAGGGACAGGGGGTCACCCCCTGCTCTCCAGCCACACCTGGGCCGGGCAAACCTTCACAGCCACGGGTTGGTGGGAGAAACACCCTCAAAGGAGCATCTGCTCGTGGCACTCCACAAACTGGGAGCTTCCATGCTGTGTCCAGGGAAGCTGTTTTATCGTGGAGAAGGACGACTGCAAAGTTCCCCCAGCTCTCCCCAGCAGACCCTGCAAAGCTGGGAAGGTGTGGCTGCTCCGGGAGGTTCAGAGCTGACCCTGCCCCCCAAAGCCCCGAGTCTCGGCTGGCACAGGAAAGGATATTCCTCCTCGTCAGTCACGTTGGCGTACTGGGCCAGGAGCGCGGCCTTCCTCTGCTTCTCCTCCTGGGAGGAGACCTCCTTGGGCTTCACCACGATCCTGGCCTGCTTCTCCATCATGCTGGCGATGGCCTGGACCTCGTCTGGCAGGAGAGGAGTGACAGGATCAGCTTGTGCTGCTGGCACGGCCCCGAGCCCCCAGGGCCACCCACCCTCCTCCCTCTGCAGCCCCAGCGTGTCCTGCAGGGACACTGCCCTGCTGTGGACACCACCACACCACAGGGCTGTGGGCAGCTTTGGCCTTGAGTGGATGCAGCTGTAGGCATGGGAAAGCAGAAGAGAAACACCTGTGGCCTTGTACCAGGCATGGAAAAGTAAAAGAAAGGACAAAAACAACTGAGAAAACCAAGTGTGAATAACAAGATGTGTTTTGAGATTTACCAGCACAAGGAGAGATGCTGATCCCCTATCAGAAGATGATCTAAGGCTTGTGGACAAGAATACCTCGCCAATGAGATGTAGCATATGTACACATGGACAGATAAAAAAGACTACAAAGACAAGCCTGCTATTAATAAAGTTGCTGTTAGTTGTTACTGCCAACAGCCTGAGTGTGAGTGGGTGTCTTTGTCCGTGGCACCCTGGGGACAAACACATCACGCACAGGGAGAGCCCTCACCCAACCACACCCCCTCCCACCCGCTGCTCCCGAGGTGCTGCCAAAGCTGGCTGCTTGGGGCAATCCCAGCTGGCACCTCAGAGAGCTGAGAGAGCTGCTCAGGAGCCACAAAGGGATGGCTTAGGCCAGCGTGGGGGTGACACAGGGACATGGGGGTGACACAGGGACATGGGGGTGACAACAGCTTCTCCCAGTGAGGGGGAATTCCCTGTGCTGGGCCCAGCCACCAGCAGACACTTTTTCCTGGAGCAAGGGAAGGTTCACAGTGAAAATGGAATCACTCAAGCTCTGCCTAATGAAAATTCATTTGACTCCACATCACATTCCCTTCTGCTTCAAAGCAGCTTAGTAAGTTTAAGTACATACTTAAAACCCCATCACAGAGAAAATTCTGGAAACCCAAAGTGAGGGATCAGTTCCATGGCCTCCCTCTTCTCCCAACCAAGACAGAACAACAGCTGATTTACCTTTAACACTGAAATTCTGCTGCCCATTCCCTAAAATGACATCTGAGTTTTGACACCAAATTATTTTCCAATCTGTTAATCACTTCTCCTCAGGATTCTGTTATTCTGAGTAGAATACCGACTTCAGTGGGGATTTATCCCTTCACTGAACCCCAGTGAAATAATTAAACCCTTGAATTTCATGAACCCAGACACATTCTGCTGCCCTTTTGTGACAAGCAAAATCCCTGTGGGTGAGCACTGGCAGGAGCAGGAGGAGCCCAGCAGCAGCTCCAGCAGTCCCAGTCACTTGTCCCCAGGAGGAATTTATTTTATTTATTGTGTGGAACAGTGTAACCTCTCCCTGTCCCCTGCTAAAGGCAAGGCCAGGCCAAGAATTTCTGGGGAAGCCACTGATCTCTGTGTGGTGGAGCCGCCGTGCCTGTGCCCGTGCCCAGGGGTGAGGGGGATGCTGGAGCTGGTCCTGCTGCCAGAGCCACTCCTGGGTGACACTGGGCACTGACCACGTGCTGTTTGCAACCAGAACAGGAACATGCAAGGCAAACAAAAAGCAGGATTTAGCCCCAAGGGCCGTTCCATTGTCCCAGGCTCTGGCCAGGTCCTGCTGCTGGAACGTCACTCTCTGATCCCAGAGTGCTGAACCAGCAAATCCTTCGAGTCCACGGCTCCTGCTCAGGGACAGCACAAACCTCCCTGCGAACGAGGACAAGACGAGGTCTTGGCTCCCAGGGGAGGATGAGGGATGGATTCAGGGGACACAGGAGCAGTGGGGCTGTACACACAGGGGGGGAAGGAGCAGTGACAGTTCATCAACAGCCTCACAAAGCTGCCTCCAACAAGCATTTACGTAAAAAAAGGGAGTTTTAAGAGAAGATGCTGTAAGAGGAAATAAGGATGCTTTCCTGGGGTCAGCAGCAGGGACAGCCCCGTGCTCCAGCTGCAGTTGTCCAAACCAGCTGCCTTCCAGACTGGCAGGAGCTGAAGCAGCACAGGTGTTTATACCCAATTGCTGCATCTGCCCCCAGAGTGCAGCTGCACTGCCAGTGCCAGGCAGAGACAGCCCCGGGCGAGCTGGGAAAGAGTTCTGAAAGAACCCCAGGATGGTTCAGGTTGGACCTCAATGACCATGTCATTCCAACCCCTATCAGAAAAAGAGATCCCACAGAAAAAAGGAAGGAAAAAATAAACAAAAAAGAGCTTTTCCCCTGCAACATGATGAACCCAAAGAGCAGCAGAGGCAGCCCCAAGTGGAACTGCTCGTGCCCATTCCATATCTCAGAGGGAAACAGAAAGTGGGCAGTGATGGGATCACACACACACATGGGCAGCACTGGTTTGACTCCCGCCAGGATAGACACACAGTTCTCACTGTGATGAGGCCCTGCAGGTCCCCCCCACCTGAGGAGTGAGGCACAGCACCCTGAGAGCACAGTACCTTCTTTCTCCTCTTTGGCATCAACGACCTGAGAGTCAGACCACTTCTCCACGACCTCCCGGCACACATCATTCAAGAGATCTTCTTCCTAATGAAGGAAAAGAGATTCCTCAGTCTTGGAGCAGAGTTGGCTGCTTCAAACAAGCCTGAGTCAGACAGGAAAAGCAGCAGCTGCAAAGGACACAGCTTTTCACCCCAAATCACACGCAGGACTCTGGTTACCCTGGGATGCCACAATCACACCGTGACCAGTCCCTTTGCACATGAACAGCTCTAACACATGTGGGTGTCACCACCGTGGCTGTGCTGGTGCCACACCAAGGAGGCAATCTGGGATCTTTCCTCCCAAAATCTACTGTCCAGAATCCTCTCTATTCGTGAGCAAGGCCACAGGGAAGGGACTCACTGCCACCTCCACGCCAAGCTCACTGAAGGGAATAAATGACACCGATAAGTTGCGAGCTGGGGCCAGCGCGGAGCTGCAAGTGCTGTGGTGGCACTGACAGATCATCTCCTCTCACCAGCAGGGACATCCTGGTCCACCCTTGACCTGCCAGGAGCATCAGACATGACCTAGAGGTGCCAGTGGGACACATCCACACTGTCCTTCCCTACTGAGCATCCACAGGTGGTTTTTCCCCCTGTTGTCCCAGAGGCACTGGGCGTCTCACAGCCCCCTGGCACTGGCTCCACTGCACATGGGGAAAGCCTCCAGCAGCTTCTCACAAAAGTCACCCCTGCACCCCTGCTACCAAACCCTGGCCAGGCAAACCCCTGCCCCTGCCTGTGCCAAAAGCTCCGAGAGGCCTGATGAATTCTGCCCAGAATAGAATTTCTTCTGTAGCTGTGCAGGGACCGGAGCTCCACCACCCACCCCTGTGCCCACCTCTCCCGGCCAGGTGGGCAGTAACTGACATTGCAAAGGTGCACAAAGACCCACCAAAAGGGCATCCGGTTCACAATCCTCATCCTAAGAACTTGGGCACCTAAAACAGCACCTTCAGGTTCCAGGACAGTCACTGAAAACATCTCCACTCCAGCACAGCCCAGCCCAGCTCATCTGCACAGTGCAAGGACACGCAGAGGCCGTGGCTGCTCCAGCCCTGGAAGTGTCCCAGGCCAGGCTGGACGGGGCTTGGAGCACCCTGGGCTGGTGGAAGGTGTCCCTGCCCATGGCAGGAGGTGGCACTGGATGAGCTTTAATGTCCCTTCCAACCCAAACTATTCCACAATTCGCTGATTCTAAGACAGGAAGGTTTTTAAGTGCCAAGAACACTCATGGCAGAAGGATCCTGTGAATGGATGGGCTCCCCTGAGGGCAGGGAATACCTGCCCACAGGAATCAAGGCTGGCAAAATGATAAGGAAATTTATATTAAGCCTTGAGGGAAAGCTGGGAAAGACACGTTCCCTGGGCCCCTGGTTTCAGCATGCAGGAGAAAGGAAAGCAGGGAAGTGATTGCCAAGATACAGGAATGGCAGCAACTGGGAAGGGAAAGGGAGGGCAGAAGATTCACCACAGGGCAGTGACCAGCACAGGGGAGGCTGGTTTGGAGTTCCACAGACACAGAGAAAAATTAACCATGGAAAATACAACTGAGCTGGGTTCTGTCTGGTTTAGAGACCAGAAATCAGTTTTAAATTTCTTGATTAGAAATGGTGAGACCTGAATAAACTCAGGAACTAGTGTGAGGCATGGCCAGGACTGAGGAACCACAAACACGAGTCCAGATGCCACCTGAGCTTTACTTTGATAAAGATTGTGAAAAACAAATACAACAAAAACATGGCCTGGAATTTGTGTACAGAACTAAGAGAAAAGACTTGGCAAGGAAGTCCCTAATTCACCAACTAAAAGATTGTTTCACAAGTCAATACAAAAATAAGCACAGAATCTATAAATAAAGAAAAAGAACATACGAAAAAGAGTAATTACAAAGTCCAACAGTTCAACAGACAAAAACGTTTTACAGGAATTGCAGACAAATCAAACTGAGCTGGAAACTGCAAAGGAAGAGAAGGAACAGGCTGTGGTGTGCCAGGGACAGGGCACAGACAGCCCTGGACACAGAACCCAGAGCAGAGCTCAGACCAGGCAGAAGAGAACCCAGGACTGAGGAGAAAAGGGGAAACAAACCCTGAATGTCAGGAAGGGGAATATCAGTGGCAGGGCCTCAGCTCGGCCAGGTCTGGCAAGGGTTGGACACAGGCTCTGCTCATGGTGACAGAAGGAAGCTGGTCTGGTAACTAAAGGGAAGTTAATTAACCTTGGCTGCTCCAGAACAGCACCTTCCAAAGTTGCTCCATCCCCAGCACCAGCAGGACACACTTTCTGTTTCTGCTGCTGTTTTAGGCCCAAAGCCACAGTTAGAGCTGCAGGAAGGACCTCACTGCCAGTGCCCCCGGAGGGGAGGGCAAAGGCACAGAAGGTGCTCTGACTTTTGGAAACCCCGTCTGCAATGGCTCAGTGAGGGAGCAGAAGGAATGATGTGACACAGTGACCTGTGACAGCAGAAACCTCATCTTAATGACCAAGCCCCTTTTAGGGTTTAGTGCTCCCACACTGCTGTTTTGGCAGGAAACCAACAGTTCCCAGCAGCAGCACCACTCACTAATTAACACTTCACACTCCGAACACCCCGAGATGCAGGCACTGTAAAAATCATTCCGGAGAGGGCTGTGGAAAAGAAATCCCTTCCTGCACCCTCCTGGCTCTCTCCCAGGAATGTGGCAGGGGCAGAGACCAGCGCTGAGCTCACCCACGGCTGTTCCTGCCTGTCCCAGCTCAGCCGGTCCCACTCCTGGCAGCAACACGTGCTGTGGGAACCTCCCAGCGCCGCTCCCGGGAGCCTCGCCGGGGGGATTTGTCCTTCAAAGTCCCCTCTGGGAGCACACCCGGCACTGCCAGGGGGCCGCCCGGCCCGAGGGGACCCCCGAGCCCCCGCACGAGTAAAGGGGATCGCTGTGCCCGCCCCAACAGCCCCATCGCAGAGCCCGGCACAGAGCCCGGCCAGACACAACCCCCGCAGCAGGGGAGGGGGCAGAGGGGCCCACGGAGGGGTGAGCCCTCCGAGAGGGGGGTGATCCAGCCGGGAAGGGGGTGATCCAGGCGGGAAGGGGGTGATCCAGCCGGGAAGGGGGTTGTGCACCCCGGGAAGAGGGTGATCCTGCCCAGGGCTCGGGGGCAGCGGCCCCGCCTGTCCCCCCGGGTCCCCCCGGGATCACCTGCCGGGCCGCGGGGCAGCCCCGCCGAGCCCCCCCCGCGCCCCCCGTGCCCCCCGGCCCTCACCAGGCAGGCGGCGAGCACGGCCCGCAGCGCCTCCAGCCGCTCCTCGTCGCTCTCCTCCTCCCGCAGCAGCCCCTCGATGTACGCGCCGTACACGGCACGGTCCAGCCCCAGCGCGTCCAGCCGCGCCGCGAGCCAGGCGGGGAACGGCGCCGGGGCCGGGACCTGGTTCGGGACCTGGCTGGGGATCTGGTTCGGGACCTGGCTGGGGAGCTGGTTCGGGACCTGGCTGGGGAGCTGGTGCGGGAGCGGGGCCTGGTGCGGG
>JAWWMP010000080.1:3469309-3486276 GCA_035047865.1 Dendrocincla tyrannina
GGCCGCCGTGCGGGGCGGGGCGGGGCGGGGCGGGTTGGAAGGAGTTTGAACGCGGAGCGGCGGCGGGACCGGGCCCGCCCCCCCCCAGCCCTCAGCGCCGCCATGGCGGGCCCCGGCCCCGGCCGCGCCCGGCCCCTCCGCGGACAGTCCTTCTACCTCGACCTGCACGGCGGCAGGAGCGCCCGGGGCCTGGCCGAGGCCATCGAGCGGCTCGGCGGGGTGAGGGGACACCGGGGGACACCGGGGGTGAGGGGGCATGGTGGGGACACGGTCCTTGTGGGGGCCCGGGGAGGGAGGGCCGGGACTGGGGGGGACTGGGGAGGGGGTTCCCAGAGCCCGGGGGGTCAGTGGGTCTGGGCCCCCGGGGTGACCCGAGTGGCCGGGGCTGCCGTGGCCCCTACACCCTTCTCGCACCGTCTCTCTCTCTCTCGGCTCTTTTTTTTTTTTTTTCTAATTATTTTGTCCTGATTTTCTCGCTTTTTCTGGTGGTGGTTTGGTGTCTGCTTTCCTTCTCCCCCGCAATCCCTTCTTTCCCTCCCCCCCCAATCCCTGCTTTCCCTCCCTCCCCCCTCAATCCCTGCTTTCCCTCTGTTCCCCCCAGTTCCTGTTTCCTTCCCCCCCAATCCCTTCTTTCCCCCCCATCTCCCCCATCCCTGTCCCCTTCAGCCCCCCAGGCCCCACAGGGGTCCCTGGGTACCACCGTCCTGCTCGGGACCAGCTCCATGAGAACCCCTCCCTTCCCTTTTCAGGAGGCTCCCGGGCTCAATCTGGGGGGTGGTGACACCATGGGAGCGACTCCCAGGCAGTGGTCACCAGTGCCCTGGCCTTGGAGGTGCTTCTCCAGTCAGGGGTGACTGGTCACTTGGTCCTGGGAGAGTCTTCCCGTGGATGGAAACGGGTTGCCCAGTCACTTGGGCACCTCTCTGGTGGTGGTAACTGGTTCCCTGGCCGTGGTAGCATCTTCCAGTCAGTTATAACTGGTTCCCTGGCCATGCAGAGCTCCTTCCAGGTGGTGTAAACTGGTTCCTGGTTCCCCCTTGTTGCTCACGGTAGTCTGTGGCAGCTTAATTTTTTTAGGGACGTTGCGGGATTTCCAAAGGGAATTCAACACAGAGTAAAGCAGGGAAATGCCAGCCAAGGCTCCTGTTATGGAGCTGTGTGCTTGTCTCACGGTTTTTCCAGAAAAGCCATCTGGACCCTGTTCCCTGGGAAGCTGTTGTTTGTGTGGATCCTTCATGGCCTCCAGGCTTCCTTGCTGCTGATATTCCTCACAATTCCTTATATCCTCTCTCAGGACCCTTCAAAAAGTAGCATCACTTCATCCAGTTGCTGAGCTGGAGCTGAGCACGAGGGTTATACCTGATTGCTCATCAGGTTCCTCTTTTAGTTTCCTTGTGACTCTTACACACTGTTTGGTCCTAATAGTTGTTGCTGTTTGTTTTCAAACTCTTTAACCTCTCTGAGATGATCATCTCGTGTCACCCCAAAATTTAAATCCTTCAGTGTACACATAGGTGTAAAACCTTGTTGCTGCTGTGTCTCTGCTGCCAGGACCACATGTTGGCTGCACAGACACGTGGGGAAGGTGGCTTGCACTGTTTTCCCTCTTTTGAATGGCACCATCATCCTGAACTTGCTGGTTTCTCTCTGCCCTCCCCAGGCTGTGCCATCCACACTCAGGATCACTGCTCACAGCATCTCTTGTGTAGTTGTGCACCTTCAAATCTGAGAACCAGCAGTCAGTTATGTCTCTATGTAGCTGCCACTTGGAAATAATTTTAGCCTTTGCTCTTCTGGTTCCTATCAAACACTGTCCTGGGTCACCTCCCTCTATGAAATGAGGTCCCCAGGGAGTAGAGTTCTTATTCCTCTCACTCCTGTGGAGATACTGAACTCAGCTACACCACAGGCACTGTCTGTGGAGCAGCTCTTTGGTAGCACCATCCCAGCCCAGGTCCTGTGTGGTGTTCAGGACACCATTAAGGGCATCCTCTGGCCTTGGACTTGCACGTGGCACCTTGAGCTTCACCCTGGAGTGGTATTTGGAGGGGGGTTGTGATTCCCCCTGTTCTGTGCTTGCAGCCCCGTTGATGTCCTGTAACGTGGGTCACTGTTGCAGGACAGCCTCCAGTGGCCCTTGTTGCACTTCCCATGGGTGGGTCCAGGACCTTGATCCACAGGGATTCTCTAATGGAGCAGAACCAGCTTCTTCTGCTGTGATTTTGGACAGCCCAGATCTGCCTTCCTGGGGCCTCATACCTGTGTGTTACTACCCTTTGAGTCTGCCTTCTGCTCAGCTTCTGAGAACCCAAGTCATTACTGGTTTGTGATGCCATTAGTGTCCCAGCTTCTGTTTTTCCACCCCTTCCTTGGTTTGTAACTCCTGTGCAAAGGTGTGTGTTTGTGTTTCATCTTTCTGGTTCCCTCCTGCCCTGTTCTGTGTGGAGCTGCTCATCCCAGCTGTTCACTTGCTTCTTTATTTTGCTGAAACATGTTCTGTTCTTCTGAGGACAGAGCTCCTCCACACTGATCCATGATGCCCAGGACCTTCCTCTCAGATATTGCTTTTTTCTGAAACCTCTGTTAGAGGAGCAGGTGATGGTGGACAGTCATGGACATCTGGATCTGGAGTCTCTGGTGACTCTTTGCTGTGCATCTCTGGGGCCTGTGCTCCCTGGGCATCCCAGGATCTCCTTCTGGGAGACAGGAATGGAAGAAGGAATGCTTGTAGACATGAGTGCTTCCAGCAGCCCCTCACTGTGTGTGGAATTAGACCAGAGGCAGTGGTTTTGTTTAGCAGAGCTGCTCTGTCCTTTCTCGCTGCAGGTGACCGAGAGCTTCCTCAGCAAAGAAGTCACCTATGTGGTGTCCAGCAACAAAGAGGCCAAACGGGACAGAGCCAGGGCTCAGGATGAGAAGCAGAACCAGCCACCCCCACCTCCAGGAGATACAAAACCCACGAGCTCAGGGCCTGCTGCCTCCAAAGGGAACCCACCCAGACCTCGCCAGAAGCCACCAGACACTGTAAGAGCTATAAAGGCTTTGGCCACCTCAGAGTTTGTGCCAAGGGTTCTGTAAGGTACAACCTGGGAATGCTGCTGGGAGGTGAAGTCAGCCCTGCTCTGAGCAAACATGTGGGTCTTTTTCCTCCTGCTTTGGCTGTTCCCCTTTGTACCCTTGTTCCTTGTACCTGTCATCACTGTCCACTCAGATGTGCATGTCACAGCTTTGGGCTGTAATCAAGGACATCTGCTGGAATGGCAAAGGAAATGGAGGGCTTGGCTGGCTTCCCAAGGGAATGGGCAGAGGTATGGCTGGAGAAGCCAGAAGTGTTGACCAGATAAAACCATTGCAGGCTCTGGATGTGTATTCATAAGACTGCTGTAACCTGGGAAGGGATCCACAAGGGGTCTCCTCCAGGAAGGAGCTGCTCTGGATCTTGTTTGTCCTGTCAGGGCTGGGCTTTCTGCTCAGTAGTGCTTGTGGCCAAAATCCAACATCCCTCCTGGAACATGGGAAATCCCAGCTGCAGTGGGAAACCTGAGCTTCAGGGGTTTCACCCAGTGTTTGTCCCTGTCCTGCTCACAACACTGTCCCCTTGTCTTACAAAGAGCTGAACTGAACTGCTGAGACCATGGGCTTGCAAATAAGACTCTGTTTCCAGCAAGGGAAGCAAGGGTATTCTTAACCCTTGCATGTTGGAATGCCTGGGGAAAAGGAGGATCAGTGGGGATCTCACCTATCTACAACTCCCTGACAGGAGGGTATAGCAAGGGGAGAGACAGTTCCTTCTCCCAGGTAACAAGTGGCAGGACAAGTTGTGCCAGGGGATGTTCAGGTTGGGTATTTGGGAAAATTTCTCCACTGAAAGGCTTGTTAAGACCTGGCATAGCTGCCCAGGTGGGGTCCCTATCCCTGGAGGGATTTAAAAGCCGTGTGGATGTGGCACTTGGGGACATGGGTTAATGGTGGCCTTGGCAGTGCTGGGGGAATGGTTGGACTCTGACCTGAGAGGGCTTTCCCAGCCTGAGCAATTCCATGGTGCAGCAGGCCGTTTCCAAGCTAAAGCACTGCTTCCTCTTGGCTCACTCCGGAGCCCTCCCTGCTGGTCGATGGATCCCAGCCTTGGCTGGTGCTGAGAGTGCAGAGCCAGCAGTGCTCTGCAGTCTGTGCTCCCTGGAGATGCTCACTCCGCTGGCTGTGAGGTGAAACAAGCCTTGGCCAGGCCCTGCTCCCCAGGAATCCAGTGTCCCCAGGAATCACTGCCACTGCCCTGCTCTCCTGTGCCATAACCTGCTCTGTGTCCCCTCTCTCCGCAGGCCCTGCTGAGCCGGGGGAAGGAGCTGCTGCACAAGGCCATGAAGAACCAGGTGAGCAGCACGTGGCTGGGCTCTCCTCAGGCTGGGTGTGCTCAGGGAACTGCTGAGCAGTGCAGAGCCAGTGCCAGCTCTCCTGCAGAGCCCCTGCCCTGCTGACAGGGCACATCCTGGGATGGGGAAAGGCTCGGAGCAGTTCCTTGTAACCTGCAGGATATTGTGTAACGCTCCTGGTCACTGCTCCTCATGGAGCTGTGCCATCCATCCTGGGTGGGTGACATCCAGCCTCTAAGGCCTGTCCCAGCCATCTGGGTGCTCAGCACAAGAGAATTATTAACACGAGGCCTGTTGTTAGATCAATTTTTAACCTAAATAGGACTAAAGCCATGTAGCTGGGACAGAATGCTCCCTGCAGTCCTTTCCCTGATGTCACACCAGACCAATCTCAGTGCCCGCTTAGAAGCTCATGCTCAAGGATTAAAAATTTGCCCCAGGTGCTACTGTTAATTTGGGATTGATAAAGCGTGAGTTCAAACCTTCTCTGCTGTGCCCTGATTTCAGTAACAGCTACGCAGTGGTGTGTCAGTTGGGCAGCAGGAGGAAATGTAAGTGTAAGCTCAATTTAGAGCTGCTTTGAGCTGTGCCTTGCCCTCTCTGTGCAGGACACCTGCAGGGGCAGCAGCATCCTCGCCAACGCTCGCCTGTGGGGAGTCCAGATCCTGCACGTGGATGGTATCCTTAACTGGGGAGTGGAATGAGGCTCTTGGCAACCAGGGATTTTTGAGACAGGTGGAGCAGAAGTGATGTAAGGAGTGTGGAACAGAAGGGAGAAGCTGCAGGCAAACATACTGGACTGATGCCGTCCTGGCTGGGGTTGGGTCCACCCTCTAACACCAGATTAATTTTGTGTACAGAGCATCCCATTGTCAACAGCAAACATGGGGAACATTGTGATGTACTGAAGCTGTAACATTAAAAAATGTTTGTATCTTGGTAGGTGCATCAGTTTGGTCCAAAAAAACCCCATTTTTTCTAATTAACCTGGAAGTCTAGACCGTAAGGCTTAGGGTTGGTCGGTTTTAATTAGGAAGTGCTGGTGTTGGAGGACCTGTGCTGGAAGGCTCTCCCTGTCTCCATGATGGATGGGGAGGGGGTGATGGGAAAGGCAGATGGTGGAACTCTGGTTCTAATAATAGATCTGGAGTAAAAGGTTCCTGAGTGTCCGGTGACAGTGACATACAGCCGTGGCTGAGCCTGTCTGGATCGTGGTGGAGGCAGCTGCTGCCAGCCCGTGTCCCTGAGCTCTGCTGAGCCACAGAGCCTGTCAGGGCTGTCACACCTCGGGGGCTGCACAACTCCTGCCATTGTCTCCCTTCTGCAGAGCCTCCAGCTCTGCCGGAGAGCAAACAGGGGGGCTGTCCCTCAGTGTTTCCTTGGCTTCATCTTGGGCCAGTTCCCTGGTGGGGGAGGAACTCTCTGCCAGGGCCTTCAGGCTCCGGCATTCCCAGTGCTATGAGGGGCTGCAGCTAGGGGGGACCAGCTCCTGGCCTCGCTGAGCTCTGGCTCCTTGACATCCCACCTGCACAGACATGCTGTCCTACACTCAGCAGCTGCTGCGAGCCATCTCGGGAGCGAGGAAACGGTGCCAGAACACAGAGGTAACAACTTCACTCTAGCCAACTGCAGGAGCTCAGGGTAGCTCTGAACAATCCTTGTAGCTCTTCCAGTGCCAATGGGCTAGACAGCAGGGTGATCTGAGTGCTGGATCCCATCCAGCACTGGGCAATCTGGTGCTTCTGTTTGGTGAGGGAGATGACAAAATTCAAAAAATGTTTCCTCTTATAAAGCTGGTGGTAAAACCAAATGCGAATGAGTCAGCTGTTGATAACTGTCAACATCTGTAAAGCAGTTAATACTGATTTTGGCTCATAAGAAACTAAACTATGTCATGTTCTAACTCCAGATGGCAACTCAGCCCCACACAGTCACTCTCATCCCCTCTGGTGGGATTGGGAGAGAACTGGGAGAGGAAAAAGTGAGAGAACTCATGGATTGAGACAAAGATGATTTAATAAGGAAAGCACCAGCCACACACACAAGCAAAGCAAAATAAGAAGATGATGTGGCTGGTACACTGGCTTCCTGAAGGATTTTTAATGCCTCGGAGAGGGCAGGGGGAAGGTGGGGTGTAAGGTCAGAGTGTGGCAGCCTGTATGGTGTGTTAAACTAACTTCATTGGGAGACAATGAAGGGAGGTGCTATGAGTGGTGATGGAGGAGCTCTGAGGTGGTGGGTGAGGCTGCTGCTGCTCTGGGTTCAGAAACTGCAGCTCTGCCTGTGCTGCTCCCATGCTAAATATGTCCCTTTCTCCTCTAGGTGAAATGCCTTGCCTCCGGATCCAAAATTCACAAAGGTAGGCTTGGAAGTTGTGCTCCTGTTTATGCTCAGATGTGGAACTGCTTGAAGAAGCTCATTTAGAATTTGAAATCCATCTGAAGCTATCCTAAAATATGCCTACTGTTAAGGCAGTTTCCTTTGAATGGGTTCTGTAACTCCGTGTTGGAGTCTGGCTGCAGCCTCCCAGGACAGCTGAGGACCTTTCATTTCAGGCAGTGCTCTTAAAAATCCCATAAACCCTTTGCTGCCAGCTCTCAGGATCCCGAGGCACCTGAGAACTGTGCTGCTGCACACTGAGTCCACCAGCTGAGGGGAGGTTTCGAGGAATAATGCATCCTACAGAGGAGAGCGTGTTCCTCCCAGCCCACTCACTGCTGTCGGGCTGAGATGTGCTGCTGAGACACCGATCCGGGGAGAACGCTTCCAAGGGAGGAGGGAGGGAGGGAGGGAGAGGGGGAACAGCCAGGTTCTCATCTACAATTAGACAAGAGCCAATTGTGGGGCTGAGATTGGCACTGCTGACGTCAGTTCATCTGTGGCTTGGTTGACTCCGCTAGTTGGAGAGCGAAGGCTCGGTAATGTCGAAGAGCAGACTCCGACCTGGATTGTGTGTGTGACACTTGGGAGGTTATTCCCCAGTTTGGGGTGGAGGGGAAGGTGCTGAGAAAAGGCTCAAGGAGCTGTTGAATGAGGCAGATTGTGCTGCAGGCTCTGAGCTGTGGCACACTCTGAGCCCAGCCTGGGGCCTCGCAGTGACAGCAGAGCTGTTTGCTCGGCACTGCCGGGAGAGCTCAGGACTGTGCACCCTTCTGAGCTGGATGTGGGGCCTAAACACGGCCTCCCTCTCAGAAGTGCTGAGCATTTGGCAGCATTTACGCAGGAAAAACTTGATCCAGTACTGAAATAGCTGCTTGGGTGACGTAGCAGCACATTTGATGCAAATGGAGGGTGAGGCTCGAGGAGCTGCTGGTGAGGACAGGTGGGCTCAGCCTTTCTGGGGAAGGAGGGTGAAATATCTTTGGAAAAAATAGCACTGAGTGCCAGGATCATGAGAAAACAAAACTCCTTGCCCTTCAGAGGCAATGGGGGAGGCAGGAGAGGCTTGGTTTCAGGGTCAGGCAGATGCCCTGTGGGAACATATTGGTGCTTATTTGTTTCTTAGCCAGATCAGTACTCGGGTTTCCAAGGTGAGCGTAATGTTATCACTTGTGAGTGGAACATACCTGGGAGCTTCTCCTTCCAGCCTGACTCTGAAAACCATTTCCTTCAGTGCACTGCTGAGGCTCTTCTGCTCCCTTCATATATTTTATGCCTCTGTAGGAAGCAAAGCTGCTGTTTGCCCTCCTCAGGGACTGAGTGAAGGCCAGATACTGCTCTCGAGTAGTGTTCTGATGCCAGGCTTGGCCATGCAGCACCTTGGTTTGTCTCCAGCAGCTCTTGCTGCTTTGATTTCACCATCCTGGCCTGAGCCATTCTGAACTCCAGGCTCTTGTGTGAGGGTGAGTGGAGGAAAAGGTGAGGGAAGGTGGATGCAGAGCTCCGAGCTTGTGCAGCTGCTGCTGCAATTTGTTTGTTGTGACCTCCTCCCTCGTGCTCAGCAGCCACTTTGTGGTGAGGATGTGACAGTTCTTAGGGCTCAAGTCAGAAGGCTCAGGGTTGGGCCAGTGTCTAAGACTGAGGAGGCATTAAGGATGTGAGGGGTTGGCTGGTTGCTCTTCCAAAGCTGGAAATGTCCCATGGTTGGGCTGCCTTGGGGTTTGGTCCCCTCACTGCAGACTCTGGGGCCAAGGGCTGTTGAAGGTCACCCAAGGAGCTGTTTGGCTGTGCTCAGCCATCACTTGGTATTCACCAGAAGTTCTGATGAGCTCAGCTCTGTAGCCCAGTTCTGTTGGGGAATGAGTAACTAAGTAGGGAATTTGGCCAGGGAAACTTCTAATGGCATTTCTCTCTAGCAGGAAAATTGAAGCCCCCTTTTCTGAAAGTTGAAGACCAGAGCAGGTAAATGAGACCTTTCTAAATAACATACCTCAAAACCTTGGTGTCTCCCAGGGGGAGAATCCTTCACTGGTTTCCTTCCCAGTGACTGTTCTGCCCACGAGACAGAGCCTGGCTTCCTTGCAGACCCTGCTCCACACTGGGAAACTGACCCTCTCCTAGAGGGAGGCAGATGAAGTTTAGAGAAACAATCCACATGGCTCGTGTGTCAGGGGGAAAAAAGGTGTTAAACGAGACTTGACAGCAGTTTCCTTCCTTGCTCGGATTCCGTGTGTGATCCTTGTCAGGTCACTTAATCCATTCAAGCCCTGTGCAGGGAGGAAAGAGATTGAAGCACAGGAGGTCAGAGCCTGTAACTTGATTACAGCCCTGGGCACAGGGGACCTGATCCTGTGGTGTTTCTGACAACTCTGTAACTCTAACAGTGTCCACAGGGCCAATTAATTATCCTGCAGGCACCACTTAAGGCAGCTCAGAGTCAAACACTCAGGTTTATGTGCTGCATGCAATGAAGTGTGAGGAGAGATGTGGCCTGGGAACCAAAAGCATCCCAGTGCTGGAAATGCTGCACTGCTGTGCCCCGGGGAAAAAGGTGGGGTTTGGCTGAGCAGGCAAACCTGCATTCTGTCCAAAATATGCCCCATCAGGGCTGTTACTGGGAATTGGGTTTAACACTTCCAGTGTGAAATGGGAATTCTGGCACAGCCAGAGGAGAGCAGTGGGGTGTCTCTCTCCGTAAATGAGATGGCACCTTGAGCCCCTCTGTGGGAGGGACAGCTCTGTAGCCAGGTCATCACTGCCACGAGCCTGATGTCCTGATCTGCTGCTTTCAGGCAATTCCGGCCCTTCCACCACCAGTTCCAAAGCTTTCCCAGCCTGAACTTCCTGGCTCCCAAAAGCTCCAGCCCATTTGAGCCTCTGAAAAGCCTCTCCAATTCCTTCCAAGCCAGGTAGGCTGTAGCTCCTTCTGTGCAAGTTTTTAACCCAACTCTCCTGCTCGCTGCTGGTTCCTGGGATCTGGGAACCACCTGCCTTTTGGATGTGGGCACAAGGAGCCCTGTCCGGGGTTCCAAGGCAGCCCAGCCCCTGCCGATGCTGCCAGGTGAGGGTGACCCCTTTGCTGTCCCTCCCAGGGGGGCAGAAGGCTGTGCCCTGCGCAGCGATGGAGGGAAGAGCCCCCGCTCCACACCCGTCACCGTGCCCAAGAAAAGGAGGGGGTTTTGTGAGTGCTGCCAAGAGACCTTCGAAGAGCTGCAGAAGGTAAAGGTTTCCCCTGGGATCTGATTCCTTGCAAGAGTTGTGGGAGTCACTCAGTGCCTTTTGTTAATCAGGTAGTGCCCATTAGCACTATGAACTCCTTCAGAAGGAACTGTTGTATCCATTGTGGTATCCAGTAGGATCTGCATTTGTAGATGGGAACATGGTATATCTGTGCTCTGACCTGGTCTGGGCACACAGTGGGTTTGGAGATTGGAGCATGACATGCTCCTCTCTTGGGCTGGGAGAGCCTCAAGGGATCATCCTGTTACCTGATCCATAAGGTGAGGAGCCTGTTCCATGGCAATCATGGGGCACAGATGGATTAAAAAGGTGCCAAAAGGGGGGTTTTTATCTCCTGGAAGGTGCCAAATAATGTGGCTTGCAGAGCCCAGCCCTTATTGCCAGAGAGTCGAGTTGGAGTGTGTGTTTTCCCTGCTGCTGGGAGGCTCTGGGCTGCTCTTGGGTATGGGCACAGCCTCCTCAGCAGCGGGTGTCTGGGAACGGGACAGCCAGGGGGGACAGTGTGGCTGGTGGTTCCCAAACCTGCTTCCAAACAGCGGCTCTGTCCGTTTGCCCTCTAGTCTGTCAGGCTGTGGGAAGTGTCTGTTACTGCAGATTTCCCTCCTGGGAGGGCTTTAAGTGTTGCTAAAGGGCCTCTGCCCCCTTCCAGCACCTCCAGAGCCCCCAGCACCAGCAGTTTGCCCAGGATGACTCGCAGTACGTCCATGTGGATCATGTCATCTCACAGCTCACCAACAGCATTGTGCAGCAGCCAGACAGGTAAGTCTGGAGGTCTGGGAACTCCTGGAGCCCAAAAGCAGCAGGTTGGTGCATGGCACACTCATGGGAATGGGGCCTGAGTCCCTGTGCTGCTGCAGAACAACATCCCTGTCCCAGGAAAAGGCAGCAGGAGCAGAAACTGCAGCAGGACCAACCTGCCACCTGCCAGACAAAGCTCGGGCAAGTCATGGGAGATGTTCTTGCATTTCCATGAGTTTTCTGCTTCAGGGAACTCCCCATGGACTCCTAATGCCTTTTAAACTAGAAAGGGCAGCTGAGCCCACCTCTTCTCTCCAACACAAACCCAACTGCTCTGTAGCACCCTGTGCACAGACCCTGGGCTGTGAGGAGGCTGAGGTCCCTCGTGCTGCCCATCTGCCCTGCCAGCAGCAGGGTCACTGCTGAGCCTCACCTGCTTCTGAGCAAGGGCTGCAAACACCCTGTGCTGCAGGAGAGGCCTCCTCTCCCTGGGGGAGAGTGTTACTGGGTCTGGATGAGCATTAACTGATTATTCTTTCTCAGGGTGCCAAGGTCCTGCGTGGCTGGTGAATATTTAGTGCCTCAAGCACATGGTACTGGAGGAACGGAGGTGGTGGCAGAGCTGGGAAAGGAAAAGGAGCAACCTGAACAGGGTGCTGTGGAACTGGTAATGGATATGGAGCAGGACTGTGGCCTGAAGACTAAGCATTGTTCCCCCTGCCTGCCCTGGAACAGCAGCAGAGATCCCAGAGGAGGAGGAGGGGGGCTGGCAGGGCACGGCTCCATGGGGCTGCTGGGGGGAGCAGGGCTCAGTGGAGGGGCCTGTGCTGCCCAGGGCACCTCGGAGGAGGCTGGGCTGGGGGGTGCAGGTTTGAACTTGGCCAGTGCCCTGGGCTGGGGGTCTTGTTCAGCACCCACTCCTGTCAGACAGGCAATTGCTCCTTCACCTGAACCTCATGAGCAGCCAGTGCTGGGGTCTGTGAGCCACCCCCCACAGGCACTGCCTGCCTCCAGGAAGCGCCAGCTGTCCTGCAGCCAGAGCTCCCAGGTGGGAAAGAGGCCCAGGCTGGAGCAGGTGAATGGTGGGCGGGGGACACAGGGTGCAGGACAGATGTCTGAGCCAGACTTGCCTGGTGTGACAGAGGCTGGCAGCCTGCCCCTGCACACAGAGCTCTGCAGTCCTTGTGGCTCCCTGGGTTTGGATCTGTGCCTGGGTGGGAGCCCTGGGGACGCTGCATCCCGGCCGGGATCCCCGGGGGCTGTGGCTCCTGCTGGAGCTGCTGCAGCCAGCACTGTCAGCGAGTGTGGCCCGAGCGGGGCAAGTGAGAGATCCCAAGGGAAGCAGCTCAGAGGGGAAAGTGCCACTGCTGGGAATGTGAGTGGGCCGGACCTGGAGAGCACAGTGAGCAGCAGGAGCAGCTGTCCCGCTGGCTGCCTGCCCTCTCCCACACCGCCCGTGGCTGAGGCCAGATGTTGCTGCTCACTCGGTGTCAAGGCAGCAGAAAAAGCAGCCCCCGAAGCTCCTGAGCTCCCTGGGCACAGCAGAGAGCAGGCACCGTGCCCTGGGCTCCCTCCCCCTCCTGCACAGAGCACACAGAGCACACAGGCTGCTCACAGCTTCGGCAGAAACTCCTCGGAGTCAGACTGGGATATGCAGCTGCTCCCCCTGCTAACGGGTGCCCAGGGCAGCAGGACTGTGGCTGTGGACAGGGACTTGCTCCAGAGGACACACGGCAGTGTGAGGGACAGTGGGTACGAGTCCCAGCTCTGCTCGGTGCTCAGGCAGGAGTCAGAGCTGGGCTGGGCGGGCCGGGGCGACGGGAACTGCCGGACCTGCTGCACGGACACCAGAGGAGCCTCTTTCCCCATGTTTGAGACGTTTTGTGGAAGCTGGACTAGCTAAAACCACCTCCTGGCTGCTCTCTGGACCCACGGTAGGGGCTGGGAAGGGATTTGCTGAGCCACCCTCTGTGTCAGGACCAGGAGGCACATCGAAGAGCTGGAGTGAGGGCCATCAGTGTGAAGTGGACACCACTGGCAGCCTGGACACTTCCTTCTCCTGTTGGGAATCGATGGGAATGCAGTCTTCACTGTCCTTGGCTCTCTTCAGGGCTGGAATCTTCCCTTCTCTCTGCTGGACATGTTTAGAGCCAGCAGCTTCCTCTAGTTCCTCACAGCTGCTGACACAGTGGTCCCTCTGGAAGTCGATCTTCAGCAGGAATGTGCTCTCTGCCCTTCCAGAGTGAGAGCACGGCCTGTTCCTCCTCTCACCCTGTCCTCAGATTTGCCAAGATTTGGGATAGGAAGGTCATGGGGTGTGAGATGTTTTGCTCCTCACGTGGTTTGAGCATTTGAGTATTTACAGATGTTTTTAACTGGTGCTAAGTTGTTTGGGATTTTTTAGCAAACTTTTAAACTTTGTAATAAAATGGAGGGTGAGATCCTGCTCTGGGTGCACTGGGTGGAGTGTGTCTGGTGGCCAAAGCACAGCCAAATTCTGTGAAATTTCCAGCTGTAGAGGCTGGATGGAGAGAAGCCTTGCTGGAGAGGGTCTGTGGGGGGTGGGCACCAGGCTGAACATGGGGCAGTGCTGTCTCCAGCCACAGAACATCACCCCACACGTGGTTTACTGGGGGAATGGGGGCAGCAGGCTCTGAGAAGCTGTTGTGCTCAGGGTGGGGGTGACCCCCAGTAAGGAGGGATGTGCAGAAACTGGAGAGCAGTTGGTAGGAGCCTGTGGACCTCTCCTGGGCAAAGGGTCAAGGCTGGGCTGGCCAAGAGGTTCTGGGGTGCCTGTGACTTCTTGAAGGGCAGTTTCAAGCAGGATAGAGCCAGCCCTTCTGAGCTGTCAGGTGTCCCAAGCTGGGGCTTCTGTGTGCAGGTTGGGAAAAGGGAACACTCACTGCCCAGGAGGGTGGGACAGCCCTGGGTCAGACACCCAGAGGGAGCGGGGTCTGTCTGTCCTTGAGGTGTTCAATCCTTGACTGAAGGACAGCCATCCCTCCTTCACTCAAGGCTGGAAGGGAAGCCCTGAGCAGTGGGATCAGGTAGCCCTGCTGGGAGCAGCAGGCTGGGGAGACACGAGGCTTCAGAGGTTCCTCCTGAGCTAAGTCCTTCTCCAGTGCAGCAGCCAAGCTCCAGTTGTTTCCCTGCTGAAGCCCCTGCACAGGTAACAAAGGGCTGATCAAAGCTGGACCCTGCCCAGCACAGGGCTCTGCTGTGGAGATGGCCCTGTGGCCACTGGCTGGCCCAGGGGGAAGGTAATTCCTGGGAGAGAGGTAGAGAGGTACTCAGAGAACCAACCTGCCAGCACCTTGGTGTGCTCGGCCTCCTGGAGGGAGTGGCCACTCCCCCTTGGACAGTGAAGAGGGTGCCCTGGGTGACCAGAAATGGCCCCTCCAGGCCATTGGCCCCGGTGACCAGAGCTCCAGGTTGTCCCATGTAGAGACAGGGATGCCACACGGCAGCATTCCTGGGCCCTGGGAGATCAGTGGGGAGGGGACAGGGGTTGTCCTTCACCAAGCCTGGCCTTCCTTGGAGGGGAGAGAGCCCCAGTTGCTGCCTGCCCCCTCCTGACTCTTATCAGTGACTTGTTATAGGGGGTCCCTGGGCCTGGGGGCTGTAGCAGCTGCTTCAGGGCCCCTTGGGGCCCCAGGAGGCCTTGGGTCAGTTGTTCTTCCTGGAGATACAGAATGCTGGGATGGTTTGGGTTGGAAGAGAACCTTAAAGATCATTCAGTTCCAACCCACTGCCAGGGGCAGGGACACCTGCCACTAGACCAGGTTGCCCAGATACTCATTGTCACCTGCTGTAAAGCCCCTGTGGCTGAGCACCCCTTTGTTCCTGTGGTGCTGGGGACCACCAGGAGGGCACTGAGAGAGGTTGTCCCCCTTGGACTGCAGCATCACAGGTCTCCTGAGGGGCTGGGCAGGTTCTGGGTTAGCTCTGCTGTGCCTCATACTGCAGGCTCCTCATCATGGAGGAGAAAGTGTCCAAGGGCAGCAAGTCCCATCTTTGAAGCCTTGCCTGCCCCATGCCACCATAGAGGGAGGTGTGAGGCTGATCCAGGCTGAGTGTGACCTAAAAACCAGGCTGAGATGAACCTGCCCCCCTCCATCCCAGGCTGCTGCAGGTTTGGGTTCGTTAAAGCTCTGCCAGTGCTGGTGGAAACAGGCTGAGCTGCAGAGCTCAGGAGGGGAGAGGAAGGGGCTGGGACTTGACCCCCTCCATGCTCTCTGCCCTGTCCTGCCTTCCCTCACACCCCTCCATCCTTCTGCCTCCCAGTTCTGCCCAAAAATGATGGAAACCAGAGCAGGGCTGGTATTGAGAGTGTCCAGGTGGGCTCTGGCATGGGCAGGAGGGGCCTCTGTCACCCTCACTCTGTGACACTGCAAAAAGCACCTCACAAACATCCTGGCCAGACAAAGTTGGGTTTGTCCATTCATGGACGGGTTTGGGCTGCAGACCTGCCACTGGACACCCAAAGGCTTTGTCACCAGCAGGTGTGGGAATCTGGGGGTGAGAAGGGTGTGGGCACAGGGCAGCAGCTTAGAGAAGAGGAGGGTCTGTGGGGGACACACACACTGGCGTGGGTCCCTGGAGCCCCATGGGTTGGGGGCTGGCAGCCCCTGGATTCACCGTGGGAGGGGGAGCGGGTGTGAGAATATCCCTGGGTGATGCTCCAGCCCACCTGAGTGCTGACTACACCTGGACGGGGCTGGAGCCTGATCCACTGATCCCAGGCGGCACAGGAGGGACTTGCTGGAGGGGTAACACAAAATATGCCAAAAAGGTCTACATGGAGGATGAGTCGTCCTGGAGGAGAGAGGGTGATGTGAAATGGGGGTTCAGGACCCTCAGCTTGGTCTTTTGATGGTCTCCAGGGTCTTTCCTGGGCCTCTGGGATCAGCTGGGGCCACTGAAGCACATGGTGGCTCAGCTGTGGCCCTCGTCTCTGGTCAGACACGGGCAGGGACTGCCCATCACTGTCCGTGGGAGCCCCAATACCCACCCAGGGATGGCTCTGGGCACCCCTGGGAGGAAGAGCTGGGGTTGATGGTCTCCAGGTCTCTGTCCTGTGACCAGCCCTGAGGGATGAGTCCCCCTGTGCTGGTTGGAGCACCCATCACCTGGGGCTCAGAGCCCCTGGGCAGCCCCTCTGTGAGTGCCTGGGGCTGTGTCACCTTCCCCCCATGGGATGAACATCCATCTCCACAGTGCTGTACCTCCCCTCCCCCAAGCTGCAATAAACAGGAGTTATCTGGGCTTGTCTCTCCAAAAATTGTTCCATTATCCCCAGGGGGGAATGTAGCCTTGCAGTGTCTCCTGAAATCAGAGCAACCTGTGGGGGCTTCTTGTCTCGGGGCCTTCCTGAGACTGGGGACCCCACAGCACCCCTGAGTGCCACTGGCCACCCGCTGGGGCCAGAACTGGCCCGTGCCCCCAGTGCCATGGGCACTGCCCCCCTGGTTTCAGCACCGGCCCCTGAAACCTCCTTGGCTCCCACAGCCAACACCTGCACTGGAACAGGGACCAGTCAGGGGCTCAGGCCCAGCTGGGGGGTGGTACTGGTTGGGGGGCTCTGATAATGGCCAAGAGCCCTGGTACTGGTTGGGAGTCTGGAACCAGTTCCAGTCCAGTCTGGAGGGGCTCCAGGGACTCAGTACCAGCTGAGGGAGGCTCTCTATAGGCTGGGGGGCTTCAATTCCTGCTGGGGACAGTGAACTGGCTGGGGAGCCTGGAAACGGTGTGGAAGGGTTTGGTACAGGGGCAGAGGATGGTACTGGTGTGTGTTGGGAGGGAGTCCTGCACCGGCTGGCGTGGGGGGGCCATTGGTGACTGGGGAAAGTCTGCTTTTGGCCTCGGGGGTCCAGACCTCGGGGGGACCAGTATTGACTGGAGGGGTCCGGTATTGACTGGAGGGGTCCAGTCCTGGTGCTCCTGCACTGTCTGGGGTGGGGGAGGACACAGCCTGATACTGTCTGAGGGGGGGTCTGGCACTGGCTGGCCCACTGCAGCTCCAGTCGGGGTGGGGGTACCCAGTGCTGGTCGGGGGGTCTGGTACGGGCCGGGCAGTGATGCTGTCCCGGGGGATGATGCTGTCCCGGGGGGTGATGCTGGACTGGGGGATGATCCTGTCCCGGGAGGGTGATGCTCTACCAGGGGGTAATGCTGTCCCGGGGGATGATGCTGTCCCGGGGGTGATGCTGGACTGGGAGTGATGCTGGACTGGGGGGTGAT
>JAWWMP010000080.1:3488731-3501390 GCA_035047865.1 Dendrocincla tyrannina
GGGGACCCTCCAGCACCCCCACCCCACCAGGGCACCTGGGGAGGGGGCGATGGGACACGGGTGCCCACCCGGTGCCACTGGGGGGGGGGGGGGGGTCTGATGGGTTTGAGGAAAGAAACCCAGTGAATTCCTTTATGCTGAATTTTTGGGGGTTAAAAATAAAAGTGCGGCTTTACAGGCTGCGTACTTGGGTTGGGGTTTTAATTGCTATTTTAGTCGTCAGTTTTGGGGGGTGCTGACGGCCCTGGCTCTCCTGCAGGGGCTGCACCTGGCGCAGGTGAGCTTCGTGGTACACGCCTTCGGCTCCGCCTTCACCCTCGACCTCCGGCTGAACCAGTGAGTGAGCCCGGGGGTCCCGGTGGGCGAGGGGCACCCACCGTGGGGCGGGGGGCACCCACCGTGGGGCTGCTGCTGCCCCCCAGCAGGAGGGAGGGGGTGGAGGAGCTGGGGGTGCTCAGGGATGGGGGGTTGTGCAAAGCTGTCCCAGCTTCAGTACTGGGGGCTGAGCCCGGGGGCAGAGGGGTCCACGGGGTGTCAGCACCCTCCCGAACCAGGGGGTCCCACGCTGGGGTGATTCCATGTATATGGATGGTGGGGGGGGTCTCCCACACTGGATGGGTGGTCTCCCACACTGGATGGGTGGCCTCCCACACTGGGGTGATGCGTGCCATGGATGGCTACTGTTGTCTCCCTCTTCCTCCTCTTCCTCCCCACCTCATGGCCTCTCACCCCCCACCTGCTCCCCGCAGCCACCTCCTCGCCTCCCACTACGTGGAGCGACACGTCGGCGCGGGCAGCAACGGCAGCCACAGCACGGTAAGCTGCATGCCACACCGTGCCACACCGTGCCACACCGTGCCACACCGTGCCACACCGTGCCACACCATGCCATGCTGTGCAGTGCCAGCACTGGGGGCGTGGTGGCAGGTTTATAAAGGAGAAGCCCACGACTGACCCCTCAGGGTGCCCCTGGGTGCCCAGGCCGTGCATGGGGTGTTGCCATGGTGATGGGGGATGCTCTTCATGGAGGGGTGGTGATGGGGACCCCACGGTGCCATGGGCGCACCCCGAGGGTGCCAGGCAGTGCACCCCAGAGCCCCCAGCCTGGGGTGCAGCCCCTGGGGGTGCGGGCAGGATGAGCCCCCGGTGCTCAGCGCTGTCCCCGCCCCGCAGGGTGCAGGGGAGCACTGCTACTACCAGGGCCGGATCCGGGGGCAGCCCCGCTCCTTCGCCGCCCTCTCCAGCTGCCAGGGCCTGCGGTGAGTACCCCCCACTGCCAAAAGGGGAGCTCGGGGGGGGCTGCACCCCCCTGCACCCCGACACCCCCATCTCTGCTTGCAGTGGGGTCTTCTCGGACGGCCGAGCCACCTTCCTGATCGAGCCCCGGGTGGGCGCCGAGCACGGGCTGGTGAGTGGTGGCACCGGGACCTGCCATGTGGCTGCCTCAGTTTCCCCCCGGCAGCATTACAGGCTTTGGGGGCAGCCTTGGGGACACGGGGACAGGGCAGTGCCCCCTCCACACACGGCCGTGACACTCATCTCATTTCAGGGCCTTCGACCGCACGTCATCCAGCGCGTCCCCAGCTGTCCCCGCCTGGGTGAGCCTCTGTGCAGAGCCAGCACTTGTCCCCAGGGACTGGTGGCAGTGGCCTCGGTGGCCCCGTGGCCTCGTGTCCCACCAGCTCTGTCGCTTCCCTCCAGGCTGCCTCTTCCCTGAGCTGAGCCAGAGTGTCACGGGTGGGATACCAAAGCTGCGGCGGCGGCGGCAGGTTAGCGGGGACTGCAGGGGATGCCGGGCAGGGGACAGAGGACACGGGGGAGGGGACACAGATTCTTGACCTCAGCTGGTCTCTGGCTGTTGGCCGCAGGTGCAGCCAGGCTGGTCTGTGGGTGCTGGTATCGTGATTGTGGGGTGCTGCTCCTGCCTGGGCTTAGGGATGCCCAGAGGGCCCACTGGAACACTGGAGGGGCTCCATCCCAAGCCCACCCAGTGGTTCTCCCCCCTCCCTGCATCCCAAACATCCCCGGCGGGCCCGAGAGCCCCCTTTGGGTGGCAGATCCTGCCGAGCCGGCTCAGCCGCGGGCTCCCTCCCTCCTCAGGTCCGCCGAGCCCAGCACACGGTGCACAGCGAGACCAAGTACATCGAGCTGGCCGTGGTGAACGACCACCAGCTGGTGAGCCTGGGGGTCCCTGGGCCTGGCGGGAGGTGTGGGGGGTCGGGGTGGGCCCCCCACCCCAGCCTGGCCCCTGGTGTCCCCCCAGTTCCTGCAGCTCCGCAAGTCCGTGGTTCTCACCAGCAACTTCGCCAAGTCCGTGGTCAACCTGGCTGACATGGTGAGGGGGGAGGTCCTGGGGGTGTCTCTCGGGGGGGTTGTCTCTTGGGGTGGCTGTCCCTTGGGAGGGGTGGGGGGTAGTTCCTGGGGGGGGCTTATCCCTGGCACGTGGTGGGTTTGTCCCTGGGGAGTTTATTCCCAGAGAATTTGTCCCCAGTGGGCTTATCCCAGGAGAAGGGATTTGTCCCCAGTCCCTGGGGGTTTGTCCTTGAGGAGACTGTCCCCAGCAGCTGGTGGGTTTGTCCCCAGGGAGTTTGTCCCTCGTTCCTGCTGGGTTTATCCTGGGGGGTTGGTCCTCAGCACCTGCTGGGTTTGTCCCTTGAGAGTTTATCCCCAGGGTGTTTTTCCTGCTACCTTTTTTCCTCTGGCACCTCGTAGGTTTGTCCCACTGCTGGTTTGTCCTGGGGAACTGTCCCTGGTGACGGGTGTGTGTGCCCAGCTCCCGGGGGATTTGTCCCCAGGGGTTTGTCCCCTGGCAGGGGTCTCATCCCCAGCACCGTCCCCACAGATCTACAAGGAGCAGCTCAACACCCGCATCGTGCTGGTGGCCATGGAGACGTGGGCAGCAGAGGACCGGATCCGGATGGGCCAGGACTCCCTGGAGACCCTGAATGAGTTCGTGAAGTACCGGCGCGAGGGGCTGGCGGAGCACAGCGACACCGTCCACCTCTTCTCGTGAGCGCCACGGCCACGTGTCACCCCCCGGCACCCAGGGCCGCGTCCCCCCGTCCCCACCATCCTCTTCCTCGCAGGGGTCGGACGTTCCAGAGCAGTCGCAGCGGCACCGCCTTCGTCGGGGGCATCTGCTCCCCTGCCCGCGCCGGGGGCGTCAACGAGGTGGGTGCGGAGAGACCCCCGCGGGGCCGGCTGGGGACGGGGCCGGGGGTCCCTGCGGTGACACCCCGTCTGTCCCGCAGTACGGCAACGTGGCTGCCATGGCGGTGACACTGGCACAGACCCTGGGGCAGAACGTGGGCATGATGTGGAACAAGCACCGCACGGCCGCAGGTACCCACCGCCCCCGCGGGGGTGGGGACAGTGGGGACACACCGCGGTGCCACCGGGCTGGCACGGGACAGCCAGCACCGCCAGCACCCTCAGCACCTCTCCTCTCCTCCCAGGGGACTGCCGGTGCCCGGACTCGTGGCTGGGCTGTATCATGGAGGACACAGGGTGGGTGCCCGCTCGGGGTGGCACTGCCACGTCCTCCGCACCCCCTGTGTCACCGGGGAGGGCAGTGCCGAGGGTCCTGCCCCGGCCTGGGTGCCCCCAGGCTGGGCAGGGGGTGGCAGTGACTCCAATCCCACAGGTACTACCTCCCGCGGAAGTTCTCCCGCTGCAGCATCGACGAGTACAACCAGTTCCTGCAGGACGGCGGCGGCAGCTGCCTCTTCAACAAACCCCTGAAGGTAACGGGCCCCCCGTCCTGGGACTGATGCTCCGGGGGTGGCTCCCGGGGTCCCCTGGGCCCTGTGGTGTCCCCAGCCCCTGTCACAGCCAAAGTAACGGTGCTGGTGTTGAACGCGGGGTCACCGGTGGGGCAAAGAGCTGGACCCTCACCCTTGACAGGGGTTTGGGGGTGCTGCCCTTCCCCGGGGGGGCTCATGGCAGCACCTGGCTCGGTGACCCCCAGCCGCTGTCACGTGTGTGTGTGTCACGTCCCGTCCTTGCTCCTGGCAGCTCCTGGACCCTCCGGAGTGCGGGAACGGCTTCGTGGAGGCGGGCGAGGAGTGCGACTGCGGCTCGCTGGCGGTGAGCGGGGCCGGGGGGCTGCTCCCCACCGCTGCGGGGGACTCGGGGGGCTGCCAGGGCGCTGATGGCCCCGGCCCCCGCTGCTGTCCTGGCAGGAATGTGCGAGGAGCGGGGGGAACTGCTGCAAGAAGTGCACGCTGACCCACGACGCCATGTGCAGCGACGGGCTCTGCTGCAAGGGCTGCAAGGTGCGGGCTGGGGCAGCCAGGGGGCTCCGGGGCTCCGCATCTGGGGATCCACTGAGGACCCTGTCCCATTCCCGATGTGTTGGTTTCATCCCCCGGGCAGTATGAGCCGCGTGGTGTGTCCTGCCGGGAGGCTGTGAATGAGTGTGACATCCCTGAGAGCTGCACCGGGGACTCCAGCCAGGTGAGGGGGGCTGGGGGACACTGGGGGTCGCATTGTGGGGCCATGTGGCATCACCTGTCCTCTTCTCCGTGTCCCTGCAGTGTCCCCCCAACCTCCACAAGCTGGATGGATACTTCTGTGAGAACGAGCAGGTGAGTCCAGCCCTTCATGGTCAGACACGGGCGTGGAGCTGGGCATGTCCCCGTGGGCTCCAGCATCGGGGCTTGGGCATGTGGGAAGCGCATTGGGACTGTTTAAGGCCGGGTTGGATGGGTTTTGGAGCAACTTGGTCCAGTGGAAAGTGTCCCTGCCCATAGCAGGGAGGCGTAATGGATGGTCTTTAAGGTCCCTTTCAACCCAAGCCGGTCTGTGTGGGTTTTGGGGTGAGCCGGGGTCCCCGTGCCCCCATTGGTGTCCCATGGCTAAGCACACGTGTGGCTCCCACTCCCTGCACCACACGGGCCGGGGTGGTGGCCCCGGGGCCAGGAACGTGTGCGAGGGGCTCGTTCATTCACCATCTTCACAGCCATGCACATGTATGAGCCTCCCTCCAGCCCCTGACCCCTCTCCAGCCCCTGACCCCTCTCCAGCCCCTGATCCCTCTCCAGCTCCCTGACCCCTCTCCAGCCCCCCAATCCCTCTCCAGTCCCCTCATCCCTTTCCAGCCCCTGACTCCCCTCCAGCCCCTGACTCCCCTCCAGCCCCCTGACTCCCCTCCAGCCCCCTGACTCCCCTCCAGCTCCCTGATCCCTCTCCAGCCCCCTGACCCCTCTCCAGCCCCCTGACCCCTCTCCAGCCCCCTGATCCCTCTCCAGCCCCCTGATCCCTCTCCAGCCCCCTGACCCCTCTCCAGCCCCCTGATCCCTCTCCAGCCCCCTGATCCCTCTCCAGCCTCTGACCCCTCTCCAGCCCCTGACCCTTCTCCGCTCTCACAGGGACGATGTTACGGTGGGCGCTGCAAAACCCGAGACCGTCAGTGCAACGCTCTGTGGGGCCGTGGTGAGTGTCGGCCTGGGCTGGGGGGACACGGGGAGGTGACAGGCGGGTGACACTCACTCTCCCCCAGGCTCAGCCGAGCGCTTCTGCTACGAGAAGCTGAACGTGGAGGGGACAGAGCGGGGGAACTGCGGGCGGGAGGGCCCGGGCTGGCTGCAGTGCAACAAGCAGTGAGTGACGCTCGTCCCCGCGTCCCCGCGCCCCCTCCCGGTGTCACCTGCCACCCGGGGACACCACCGCTGCCTTGCAGGGACGTCCTCTGCGGCTTCCTCCTCTGCGCCAACATCTCGGGGTCGCCGCGGCTGGGGGAGCTGAGCGGGGAGATCGCCACCACCACCTTCTTCCACCAGAACCGCTACGTGGACTGCAGGTGGGTGTCCCCGCGGGGACAGGGGTGGCCCCCGGGCCGGGCGGTCCCGGTGCCATCGCTGTGGCTGTCCCGGCACAGGGGGGGACACGTGCAGCTGGTGGACGGCTCCGACCTGAGCTACGTGGAGGACGGGACGCCCTGCGGGCCCGGAATGCTCTGTCTCGACCGCAAATGCCTTCCAGCCAGCGCCTTTAACTTCAGCTCCTGCCCCGGCAGCTGGGACGGGAAGATCTGCTTCGACCACGGGGTGAGGGGCACGGCGGGGGCAGAGCGGGCTGGGGGTGTCACGGTCCCGGGGGGTGACACCGTGCCTTGGCAGGTCTGCAGCAACGAGGGGAAGTGCATCTGCCGGGCGGAGTGGACGGGGAAGGACTGCAGCGTCTACGACCCCATCCCGGAGCCGAAGCCGACGGGGGAGACGGAGCGATACAAGGGTCCGTGTGCCCGGGAGGGGGGACGGGCTCCCTGTGCCCCTGCTGTCCCCAGGCCCCACAGACTGGGGCGTCCCGGTCTGTCCCCAGCCACACTGGGGGTCCAAAGTGTCCTCCCGCCTGGTGCCGCAGCTCGGCTGGGTTTGTCCCCGCTCCCGGGTCCTCACAGCACGGGGGTGTCCCTGGGGCTGTGTCCCTGTGTCCCTGCGTCCCCTTCCCACTGAGGTGTCTCCCTACGGCTGGGTTTGTCCCCCTCCCAGGTTCCCACAGCACTGGAACTGTCCTGGGGCTGTGTCCTGCTGTCCTTCCTACTGACATGCTCCCTATGGCTGGGTCTGTCCCCTACCCGAATCCCCACGGCACTGGGGCATCCCAGGGGCTGTGTTCCTATGTCCTTGTGTCCCCTTCCCACTGACGTGTGACCCTGTCCCCTCCTCCCTGTCCCCTCTGTCACAGGTCCCAGTGGCACCAATATCATTATCGGCTCCATCGCGGGGGCCGTGCTGGTGGCTGCCATCGTCCTTGGGGGGACAGGCTGGGGATTTAAGTAAGCAGCCACCGCATGGCTCATCCCCTCTGCTGCTGTCACCGGCCACGTCCCCCCTGAGCACCGTCACCCTGCCAGGGCCAGGCCTGTGCCCTCCTGGGGCACTGCCGGTCCCCCCAGTTGGGCATCCCCTGCAGTGTGGCCCCTGGTCCCCTTGTCCCTGCCTGGTCCTCTGGTCCTGCCTGGTCCCTTGTCCCAGCCCCTGCCTGCCCCCTGGCCCTGCCTGCCCTGCCTGCATGTGCCATTCGGGTGTCACTGTCACCCTGGCCCCGTGGCCGTGTCTGTCCCCAAGCATGGGGTGCCGGGGCGGGGGCTGTGTCGGTGGCCCCCTGTGTGTGCTCCTGCCTGGCACCGGGACACTGCTGCTGCCTGTGGGACCAGGGACACCGGGGTGGGGGGACACGCCGTGGGGGACAACGGAGACACGGGGGTGGCACTAATGCTCCTCTCCTCTCCCCCTGCCACCCCCACAAGGAACATCCGCCGAGGAAGGTACGACCCGGCGCAGCAGGGAGTGTAACCGTGTCCCCCCCATCGTCCCGTCACCGTCCCTGTCACCGTCACCGTCACCGTCCGGCAGCCTGACGGCGTGGGAGCCCCCGGGCCCGTCTGTCCGTGTCGCTGTGTGTCCGGCCGTGCTGTCTCCATCTCTGTGCCCCCACGGCTGAACAGGGACAGCGGCTGGGGGGGCCTGGCAGCAGCCCCCCCCCGGTGCTGGCTCATTTCAGCTCAGTGTCCCCCCCCATGTGTCACCCCCCTGTCACAGCCCCCCACTAAACACACCCCACTTCTGTGTTGCAGGTCCGGGGGGGCCTGAGAGGG
Organism: Dendrocincla tyrannina; assembly: GCA_035047865.1. Classification (NCBI taxonomy): domain Eukaryota; kingdom Metazoa; phylum Chordata; class Aves; order Passeriformes; family Dendrocolaptidae; genus Dendrocincla; species Dendrocincla tyrannina. Next base: position 3,496,332 of record JAWWMP010000080.1, read on the forward strand.
GCCGCTCTGCCCCACCCCCCCAGCGCCTCATTAACAGCAATTAAATGGGGCGGCGCTGCCGAGGGTCCGGCCGAGGAGGAGAGCGGTGGGGGGGCACCCGGGACCACCCCCCAACCCCCCCCTGCACCGCCACGAATGTACAGGGACCCCCGGCCCGCCGGGCTGGCGGCGCTCGGCACCGGGATGAATGTACCTGCGGGGGCGAGCGGGGAGCCCCCAGCCCCACATCCCCCCTCTGCCCCCTCCCAGCAGCATCTTCCAGCTTGGGGGCCTGGGTCCTCCAAAAGGCAGCCCCGTGTTCCCCAGGATGAGGCCAGTATAGCCCAGTATCAGGCCGGGACCACCCCAGTTCCAGGCCAGCACCCCTCTCCCCGTGCAGCGCCTGGGAGTTGTGTCTCCCCCACCGCAGCTGCCTGGGCCGGGGCCCGTGGCGGCCAAGGACTGCACCCCCAGATGTGCCTCCCCCAAAGCGGCTCAGCAGCCCCCAGGTGGGATATATCCCCTCAAACTCCCCCCGACCCCCCGTATCTTGGCTAATCCCACCCCCCAAGCCGTGGGACCCCGAGGTCCCCAGTGCTGGGAGCGGCACCCTCGAGTGACAGCTCTCCCTCCAGGGTGGGGGCTGTCCCCCTGCCACTTCCCCAGCTCAGGCAGGTGAACCCCAAACTGGTGACACTGGAGCTGGGGGAGTGGACAGGTGACAGCAGGGGCCCCCCAGGGGACTGGGGTACAGGGTGAGCCCTGGGCTGGTGGCACAAGGGGCGGTTCTGTGGGTGACACGTGTCACCCCAGCCCCGGGGCAGGCTTGTGGCACCCGTCCCCCCCAGGCTGGGTGTTCTCCATCCCCATGGCAGGTTGGGGGATGCATCACTTTGTCCCCATGGCATGTGGCACATGTCACCCTGCATGGGGTGGCTCTGTAGGGCCACCCAACCCACAGCACCACGGAGCACCAGGGGCCACACTGGTCCCTTCAACCACTGGTGACACAGCATGGTGGGGGGATACCCCTGGTGACAGTCGATGTGTGTATCTGTACGTGTGGGGACACTCCTGGGGACACTCAGCAGGGGGACAACAGGGGATGACACCCCATCCCCATAGCAGTGAGGAGTTGTCCCCTCTGTGTGTCCCCCTTGCCTGGTGTCCTTGCCCACCACCGGGCCCCTTTGCCATGGTGACAGAGGGTGACCAAGGGTGTCCCCAAGCCAAGGCATGCAGTGTCCCCCAGCTTGGTGTGACAGCCCCACTGGGCACCCACAGCACCCACGGGTGGCACCACGGGTGACAAGGTGTGATGTGGCAGCAGGATGGGGGCGGCTGGTCATCCCTAGGCTGGGCTTCTGTGGTGGCTTCTTGTGTGACATGCGAGCGATGAGCTGGGGGACACGGGCACCTGGGGCAGCTGGGGGGTCCGGATCAACCCCCACCTCTATCACTGTCACCGCAGTGTCCCCACAGCTGTCACAGCCACAGTGCCGGGGTGCTCCCCGCAGAGAGGGGACGCCCCTGGCTCGGAGCAAGAAGCCACCGTTGTCACTGGGTTTGGGGACATTAATATATATATATATATAAATACCGGGATTTTTCTTAATGATTTTAACTCTATAAGGGTGGGCGGGAGGGCCCGTGGTGAGGGTGGGGGACACCCGTGGCGCGGGGAAAGGGACACCCGGTGCTTCCAGAGCCAAGAGAGCAGAACCCCCCCAGCCCCCGCAGGCCGAGCCCACGGGCCCCGTCCCGTCCCGAGCCGGGGACAAGCACAGCGGGGCGGGGACCCCCCGTGTCCCCCCCTCTCACCGCACCGCCCCATCCCGCACAGCCTCGCTCCGCTACCGCCCGCAGCCGGGCCGGGCCGGGCCGGGGGGCTCCGCCGCCCCCTCCCCAGCGCCCGCCGCGCCTCCGCTCCTGCTTTGCACGTGCTGGGAGCCCCCGGAGCCCCCGGAGCCGCTGGAGATGCCGGCGGTACCTTCGGGCTCGGCCCCGGCTCCGGCCCCGGCCGCCTCCTGCAATGTCGCAGAAATTTATTTACAAATAAAGATTTGGAAAACGACGGGGCTCCGCTTCTCACCCGCGCGGGGAGGGGGAGGCCGGGGCCGGGGAGGCGGGAGCACACCCAGATTTCGTCTGCGAGGATGCTCCGGTCCTCGGGCCGGTCCTCGGTCCTCTCGAGGGCATCCCGCTGATGTTTTCCCCCATGCCCCACACTCTGCTCTGGTCCATCCCCCACCATTTCCATGTCTGAGTCGGGAGTCCCACCCAGTGTGTCTCCCAGCATGGAGACGATGGCACAGGGCAAGTGCCACCGAGCTCCCTCCCTCCGAGCTTTTGCCCTGCTCGGGACCCTGTCACACTCTGGGGACACGAGGCTGCTCCCTGTCCCAGCACAGGGACACTCCCGCTGCCCTGTCACACCGTGGGGACAATGTTCCGTCCCTGTCACACCGTGGGGACAATGTTCCGTCCGTGTCCCACCACGGGGACACTGCTCCATCCCTGTCCCAGCACGGGGACACTGCTCCGTCCCTGTCCCACCAGGGGCACCAGTCCCTGTCCGAGGGACACTGGGACGCTGTCCCCTCCCAGGGACATCCTCAGCTGGGTAAGCACAGTGCAGAATGCTGGCAGCAACCCCTGGCAGCGGGGGGACGGAGGGACGGGACCCCAACTCCCAGAGGGAGCCCCGAGGACGGAGCATCTCCCCGTGGAGCCAGCGTGGGTGATGCTCAGCCGGGGCTGGGCCGGGCTCCTTGAAGGGCCGGGCTCCCTGCACAGCCACTGCTCGGCGCACCGACCAGGAGAGGGCTCTCCCAGCCCAGCCCATGCGCGCCTGGCATGGACCAGAAGGAGATGCTCCGACGGCCCCGAGACGCTCCAGGGCCACGCGTGTCCCCGCGGCCCCCGCCCCGCTCGGGGAGGAGGGACTGCGGGGACAGGGGGACAGCACTGCGGGGACACGGGCGCGGGCCGGGGGGACACGGGCACGGCAATGCGGGGACACGGACACACGCTGCGGGTGGGGGAGTGCAGCACATCCCCCGTGTTCGGGGGCTTTGCCGGTAGAATGGGTGGCAGGGGGGGTGTCACCACACGAACGTCACTCTGCCGGGGGACCGACCCCTTTTCTGCCCACCGGGAACAAGGAGCAGGATGCAGGACAATTCCTGCTGCCACCAACCCCCCGGAGCCCCCAAACACGGGGATGGAGGTGCCCCCTGCCCCACAGAGCCCCGAAGGGACCCCTTCTGGTGCCCCCCATGGGTGTCAGGAAAACACCCTGTATCAAACCCGTACCCAGCACCCTGCGGGAGATGCTGAGCATGGAGCCCACGCTCCCACCTGCGATACTGGGGGTGCCCTGAGCACCTCGGGGCTGCCAGGGTGGTCCCGGGGGGCTGCCTCCCTCGGGAGGGCCCCAGGCTGGGGCCTCTCTCTGGTTCTGGAAGGGTCCAATCCATGTCATTAAAGTGATCCCCATCACCCTGTTGCTCTGTCTCCACTGCCTGTGGCCTCACAGGAGATCATGTGGGGTGAGGAAGACTCTGCAGGTGCCTCTGGCCGTGAGCACCAGGTGAGTGGCTGGCAGGGCTGGGGGTCTGCACCAGGAGCCCCCACTCACTGGCCCCTCAACACAGTGCCCTCCCTGGCCGGGGCAAGGCTGGGAGCAGAGGGGGTGTTTCCCCACCCCTGACAGCGTGAGCTGCTGCTGCAGGAGTGTCTCGGTACCCCCTGAAGGGTTTAGTGCAGCTTTGTTCCAGCCAAAGTGGAGCTGCACCACAGCACGGAGCTATTTTGGGCTGGTGTTGAGATACCAGCACGACGAGTGAGTCAGAAATATTCCAGATGCACAGGCTGCTTCTGAATCTTGAGTTATTCAGTCTTCAGGGTCAGGAGGGCAAAAAAAGCATTATTTAAAGTGGGCCCAGCTCCATCCTGCTCCATCCTGCTGTCCCGTGGGGTCTCAGCACCCACAGCACTCACACAGGGCAGGGTCGTTGTGCCACGGGCCGGACCTCATGAGGTCACCACAGTGTGTTGGATGTGCCTGGGACGTGGGAAATGCTCCCCAGGACCACAAAAACTGCAGGAGGCAGCAGGTCCAGTGCCCAGAGGCACCAAACACCCCAGGCTGCCACTTCCCTCCATCACAAACTGCTCCAGCTCCTTTCCAGCTCCCCCATCCCATCACCCAGCTGCCCCAGGGCTGGAGCACAGGCCTGCAGCGTTCCTGCCTGTCCCTGAGCTCCTTTCCTTCTCCCCACTCACCAGGTCTCTATCAGGGACCATCCTCATGTCAGCGAGTTGTAGAGAGTGAGAAAGTCCCCCTGATCCTCCTTTTCTCCAGGCTGAGCCCCCCCAGCTCCCTCAGCTGCTCCTGCTGCTCCAGCCCCTTCCCCTAAGGGAAAAAAAACCCCAAACAAATCCCTCATTATTAGTAAACCTGAAGACACAAGAGTCCAACACTTCCCCCGCCCATGTCTGTGCCGTTGCATAATGGGAAACCCTCGAACCTAAAATATTCCCACTCCTCTGGCTGCTGAAGCTGATGATCCACCATCTGGCTGTGATTTTTCAACTCCAGCCTAACGAGGCAGACGCTGCTTTTGGGGTGAGCACAAGGACAGAAGCCCCGGTGGACTCCCCAGGAAGGGGGTCGTGGGCTCATTGCAGGGTGAGGGGGTTCCAGCAGCTTCTGTGAGCAGAGGGAGGGTCAGGCTCCTCCTGGGGTGTTTGGGGCACCTTTGGGAGCAGAGGGACAGGTGAGACAGTCGGGAGGCACTTCTGTTGTGTGGAGTGATGGGGAAATGTGTCCTGGAGGGAGAGATCCAGGGGGCCACATCCAAGTTCCAGAGGGTACATCCCAGTTCCAGGGGGATACATCCCAGTTCCAGGGGGTACATCCCAGTTCCAGGGCAGTGCATCCCAGGTGAGGGAAATAACACGCCAAAGACCAGTTTCACAACCACAGCCTCGTTTTCCAGGCAAATAAAAGAAGAACCTGAACTGAACTCTGACCACAAACAAGGACACTGGGTTTGCAGGTGGGAAACCCTCCCGG
>JAWWMP010000080.1:3508488-3535081 GCA_035047865.1 Dendrocincla tyrannina
GTTATCCCTGCACTTTAACCCATGCCAGGGGAGCAGGAGCCCAGATCCTGGTTATCCCTGCACTTTAACCCATGCCAGGGGAGCAGGAGCCCAGATCCTGGTTATCCCTGCCCTGGCCCCTGTGCCGATGCAGAAGGAGCCCAGATCCCTGTCACCCTGCCCTGGACCCCCCAGTGTGGCTCAGGGCGGTGTTTCCCTCCCCGGGCACGGAGCTGGCGATGGAGTCTGTGCTGTTCCTTCTCCATGCACATCTCCCAGGCTGGGGAGTCCCTGGGCTGCCCTGGCAGTGGAGCAAGCACAGAGTTATAGGATGACCGTGGAGCCGTCCTGGGTGACCGTCACCCCTCCCTGTCCCAAAGGGCAGCTCCTCCCGCTCCGGACAAGCAGCTTTTGTTGCAGACCCGGCTCCGCCGCAGCAGCACCCAGGGCAGGCTGTCCCTCCCTCTGTCCCCGGCTGGGGTCAGGCTGGCAGCGAGGGGACAGCGGGGACACTCACCGAGGCCACCCTGTGACAGCCCCAGCCGGACCCGAGCGCTCCCTGTGACAGGAGCGGCTCCTCCAGCCCTGCCTGACCTGGGGCAGCTGACTCTGCTCCGCTCACAGTTCATGCTCAGCCATCCGCAGGAATGCAGATTCCCCTCTTCTCCGAGGTCTGACTTCCAAACCTTGTGGGTTTTCCCTTTTAACACGATTGTTCCCGTCCGTGCAGAGCAATTCAAAAGGCACAGCCCGTTCCAGACCAAGTCCTTACTGCACTAAACAGGTCAAATGTATAAAAATTCCAAATTGTGGCTCTAAGACAAAACATCACATACCCCTCTCCCTCCCTCCCCCTTTCTATAGCTGGAATAAAGAAGCCGTCTCACTCAGACTGGAGTAATCCACTGGATTTAATAAGATATGTTTTTTTCCAAGCCCAGAGAATGTCACCACAAATCCAAGTTCCATCCAGTATTTTTTGTCCCAGGGTCTCTCCCGGATGTTCATTTCAGAATGGCCTTCACATTAAGCCAAAGCAAGAGCATTTCAAAGCAATGCAGGTATCATTTCTTCAAAAGGAAAAACCAAGTCTGATGCTCTGGAATCGACCACAGCCAGAACAGGGAGCTGTGACAGACCCCACGACCAACAACACACGCTCAGCTTCCAACAGAATGTGCACTTTATACACAATGAAAACGAAAATAAAAAGCAGTAATAGAAACAGCTCCATCACTTGGCATTTTTGAAATGAATCCAGTGCTGGGATTGGAATATTCTGGAGCCTCGGCTCACTGACAGGGATTTACTGGGTGGGCAGAAGCTCCCGGGGCTGACCCGAGGCAGCAGCTCCACGTGGGTGATGGTTCAGATCATTAATTGGGAAATAACCAACACGGAGAAGTGAGGGGGAACCTGGTTTATTTTAAGCCACTAAGAGGAAGTCGCTGCTGTCTGGGAAGAGAGCAGTGGGGGGAAGGATTTTCCCTGTTTTCACTGGTGAAAGGCTGTTCCCAAAGCACCACATGGGGTTAAGAGAAGCATCTCTTGTTTGGGACTCTGAACAGCACAGCGCCAGTGTTGGGATAATGAGGGGACTGCAGCCACCACCCCTGTTTACCTCCAGGCTCCAAATGTCTCTCCCTCGTACTTTAAGGCATGTTTTCCATCCAGCTTCCTCATCACACTCACAGCTTGCTCTGGCAGAGCCTCTGCCCATCACTGTGATTCTCTCCAGGCCCCCGTTTAATTGGAGCACTGCTAATGAATTTCCTCTCACCTGCACAGCCAGGCCCATCTCACGGGCTGTCCCTGCCCACATCCACTTGCTCTGTACATCCTGTGCCACCTACACTTCCATACAGACATCACCCTGGCACTGCTCTGCCTGAAATCCAGTGGCTGCTGCTCCCTGGAGCAGCTGGGGGTCTGTGCTGAGCCAGAGTGCCCCAGCTCCAGAGGGGCTCACACGGGGGCTCTGCTGGCTCTGGGCACTCCAGATTGCTCAGGGGTGGTTGGAATCCACACCTGGCCTGCCTGGGGAGCCAGAGGGGAAACACCAAAACAACTCAGCACAACAGCAAGTCGTGCTGCAAGTGCTCGGGCACCCCTTGGTGGGTGTTTAAAGTAGAGCCTCCATGTGGGTGTCCTGAGGGATGGGAGAGGAGAGGGATTTGTCTGTGCCCTCCACAGCCTCACTCCTCCCAGGCTGCCCAGAGAAGCTGTGGCTGCCCCAGCCCTGGAAGTGTCCAAGGGCAGGTTGGACGGGGCTTGGAGCACCCTGGGCTGGTGGAAGGTGTCCCTGCCCATGGCAGGGGGTGGCACTGGATGGGCTTTGAGGTCCCTTCCCACCCAAACCATCCTGTGATTCCATGATCTCTGAGTCCTGACCTGGCTCTGACAAAAGACTGAGGTAGCCTCAAAACAACAGTCCTGCTTGAAACAGGCCCCCAAAACACATTAAAACACGTGAAAACCTGACAAAAACAGGGAAAGGAGCAAGGTCCTGAATCCATTATAAACAGCACAGAAAGCAGAGACCCTTTTGAGTGTCTCTCCACACGGACGTGGCTCCCTGCCAGAAAGACAGAGCCAAAGGCACCGTCCCGCACTGCCCTCCTGCTCATTGGAAATTCCAGTTTCATGCCAAGACCACAGAATGCCACGTCGGGCTGGGCTCTCAAGCAGAAAGCTAAATCATACATATTGCTCCATCTGAACGAAATTCCTTGGACAGAGCGGGAGGGAGAGGGGTCTGGGGTAAGGCAGAGTCATTGATACTCGGAGAGGGCTTTGGAGAACTCTCCCACCCAGCCCGTGTGAGCTGGCTCTGGGACAGGGAGGTTCCTCCAGGGACAGACAGAATTGCCATGACTCCATCTGACCAGAGCAGGCTGGGAGGGGCAGGAATCCTCCCCAAAAGGTACCACTGCCTGCCCTTGGGGACCGGGGTGTTACACAACAACAGGCCTCACAAACTTCTCTTTCCATCAGTATCACAGAAACACGTGGAATTACTGGATCCAGTGATTTCTGCTCAGGGTTTTTTGGATGTTTTGCAGGAGTTTGAAGAGTCTCTTCCCTCCTGCTGCACAAAGAGTGCAGGGAGGTCTGAACCCTCTCCACCTCTGGCACTCCTGCACCCACCACACACACATTTTTCCTAGGAGTCATTGTCCAGGGGGGAAAAGCCTGTAAGACATAGGAGCTGATGGGACGACCCTTCCAGTTGGGAAGCAGCACATCATTTTAGTAAAGGGCAGAGTCAGGAGCACCAAGAACAGACATTTCCCAAACCCTTCCCCACCCAGGAGCTCCCAGAGAGTGGAGACTGCACTGTCTGCACGTTCAAGGCACTTCGGAAACGCAGCATTGAAAAGTTTTATAAAAAGTTTTACTTGGAAAACAAGGGAGAACAACGACATAACTGTGGACAACAATAATAAAATTAACAAAACGCTAATGGCTACCCACGGCCTTGTCCTCGTCGGTATAAAAAGTGTAACATCAGATCCAGTGTACAAATACAAAAAAAATTGTGCATAATAAATGTACTATAATACTGTACATACAGCATAAACCGTTCAATGAGAATGAATTCAATATACCTATTTGCCTCCTGACTTGGAAGACAAAAGAATAAGGTTCTAGAGTCCTAGAGTCAGTGTATAAACCCTTTCCAGGGGCTGAATCACTAGCCAACGGTATCCCTGAAAATAAGCAGAGTCAAATATTCCCTTAATGGAAGCCATTATTCACGGGAGTGCTGGTTATGATAAACTAGGAATAAAAACCACAACACATCAACTCAGCCAACGTTAAATCCACACCGAGTTCTTCCCATCTCCTGACTTGCTACTGGCACTGCTTTTGTTTGAGCCTGCTTTGGATTTCTTCCCTCTGGAACTGCCGGGGTTGTTTTGGTTGTTGTAAGCCTGGATGGCGAGGTCCAGGCGGTCCTGAGCCACTTTGATCTCCCTCTGCAGGATCTCCAGGTCGGCGGGGATGTTGCCCTCGTTGCTGCCGTACTGCTGCTCCTGAGCAATGTTGGCTTTGTTCTGCCTGTAGGCCATCCTGGCGTTGGACACCTCCGTGCACGGCATCTGCTCCGGCTTCAGCGCGATGTTGTACCCCGGCGGCGCCGACGGCGTGTTCCAGGTGAAGGGGTAGTTGAAGGTGCCAGAGTCCACCAGCTCCTTCCTCTTGCTGTTCAGCGTGTCCCGGATGGTGCCAAACCCCAAGTGGAGCATCTCCCAGACATTCAAGAGCAGGCACATGCAGCTCACCCCGTACATGATGAGCAGGAAGATGGTCTTCTCGGTGGGCCTGGAGATGAAGCAGTCGACCCTGTGCGGGCAGGGCTTCCTGCTGCACACGAACACGGGGCTCACCTGGAAGCCGTACAGGAAATACTGCCCCACCAGGAAGCCAACCTCCAGCAGGGCCCTGGCCAGCAGCTGCAGCACGTAAATCCTCATGAGCCCGCCCTCCCGGATCTGCCTCCTGCCGTCGTGCTTGGCCTTGGCAGGGCTCTGCTTCTCCTTGCTCTCCCGCACACTCTCCACCTCCACCTCCGGGAACATCATCGGGTCTTCCTCGTGGTCTCCCTCAGCCTCCTCCAAGCCACGGGGCTGCTTCCAGCGGATGGGCAAGCTCCTCCTCCTGCCCCTGCGGCCGGCCTCGCCGTGCTCCACCATCCGGGCGATCTTGTGGATGGCATAGCCCAAGTACAGCACGGACGGGGTGGCCACGAGGATGATCTGGAAGACCCAGAACCTGATGTGGGACAGGGGGGCGAAGGAGTCATAGCAGACGTTCTCGCAGCCGGGCTGCTCCGTGTTGCACACGAACTTGCTTTGCTCGTCATAGTAAATGGACTCTCCTCCCACAGCAATCAGGACGATCCGGAACACAATCAACACCGTCAGCCAGATTTTGCCAACAAAGGTTGAGTGGTTCTGGATCTCCTCTAACAGCCGGGTCAGAAAGCTCCAACTCATGGTGGTCAAATGAGTTTATCTAAAAAACAAGCAAAACCCCCCAAATTTCGGTGAGTTTATCAGCTTGAGAATGAACAGTGCAAACACTCAACCAAGAGAGTCCGAAAACTCCCCACTTTTACAGCCAGCACCCATCCTTGTTGTGACATCACCTGTTATCGGGATCCAGCTGCCAGAATCTGCTTGAAGATCCTACGTCTCCTCCGCAGGCTTCTGAGGAGTCTGCTGAGAGAGAAGTGGCAGCTTAGTGCCATTTCACACAAAAACGTGCTCCCAAAGCTACTCCCCAGCCAGGGAGAGAGACAGAGCTGCTCTGCATGTCACCACCCTCACAGGGAGGAATTCCTTCCCACTATCCCATCTAACCCTGCTTTCTGGCAGTGGGAAGCCATTCCCCCTTGTCCTGTCCCTCCATCTCTTGTCCCAGGTCCCTCTCCAGCTCTGCTGGAGCCCCTTTAGGCACTGGAAGGGGCTCCCAGGTCTCCCTGGAGCCTTCTCTTCCCCAGGTGAACACCCCCAGCTCTCCCAGCCTGCCCCAGAGCAGAGGGGCTCCAGCCCTGGGAGGGTGGGCAGGCCCTGGCACAGGGTGCCCAGAGAGGCTGTGGCTGCCCCAGCCCTGGAAGTGTCCAAGGCCAGGCTGGGCTTGGAGCACCCTGGGCTGGTAGAAGGTGTCCCTGCCTGTGACAGGGAGGGTGGAACTGGATGAGTTTTAACGTCCTTTCCAACCCAAACCACCCTGTGATTCCATGATAAATTTGCAATCCTAACAGTGAAAAAACCCATCCATGGAAAATCCCTGCTGGCAACACAGTGAACAAACCCCAGCAACATTGCAGGCCCACCTGGAGCTGTTGGATGCTGCTACAGCTCAGGAGATGAGATATATTTCAGAGCTTTGATGATGCCAAATAGCAGTTTGTTAAATATTATTAATAGCAACTTTTACAATAGAACAACATTTGGTGAAAGATCCTAAACCCAGAATTGGACAAATCTCCAGCACTCTGATCTTAAAAGGGATTTATTCCTAACCTGGGGAAATTCCAGGGGGCTGGAAGAAAACTAGGGACTATTCAACTTCTTCCATGTAAATAGAGTTGTTCACGAGCAAAATAATGAAATGTGAGGGGATGCAATCAATGCAGAACTAAAGGATATAAATGTAATCCCCCTCTGGTGGAGTTCAATATTTCACTGAAAAGCCAACAGCAGGGGCATCGTGTGGATGGGCTGGGCAGGACATTTGATTTATCACTTCATGACAGTGGGAGAGAAAAATAGCACAGGAGAGTATTAAAAAAGACCACATTAAATGGATCAAAAGTAACAGATGTCTTGACAAATGATTCCCACATTAGATCCAAGACCAGTTCCATAATTACAGCAGTCCTGCAAAGCCCAGGCCAGGCCTGGCAGCCAGGCTGGATCTCCCCAGGCTGGGTTGGGAAGTGGCTGCTGACAAAAAGGGCACATGGGACACGAGTTTGCAGGCTGAGAACTGGAGAACAGAGTTAGCAGTGATACAGGAAAACACGGACTGCTGGACAGGCTGAGGGGCCTGAACAGCTTAAACAGCTCAAGCTGCTTAAGCCACACTCAATGAACAGACGTGCAGCTCAGGACCAGCACCACAGGGTTTTGTAACAGAGACAGGTTGCTGTGGATGGCAGTTAACAGGGAGGGGAGGGAGGGTTCTCCAGGACCAGGTGGCACAGTGAAGGAGATGGATGTGCCCCCTGGGCACCTGCAGTCAGGGGCAGGGAGGGTGATCTTACCTCCGTGTTAGCGAGACAGCCCCCGGCGCCCGCGGCCGCATCCTTCAGCACCTCCTCAAACATCAGAGAGGCTCAGCACCCTTCGAGGGACCGGGACAGGGCCTGAAAGGGAGACAGTCACACACCGGGGCTGCTTCAAAGGGAAACCAGCAGGAGAAATGGACCCAGCTCAAGAGAGACTACAAGCCAGAGCTACAGTTTACTAAAAGAAGAGATTACAATAAATACAGTGATAGAGAGAAAAACTGGGTTTAACCCACGAAGACAGATGTGTAACTCAGCACTCTGGGACATGAACAGGACAGTGCTCATCAGCCCCTGTGCTGAGCACCACGTGGGCCCCCTGAGAGCAGAGTAAAAGGAATTTCTGATGGTCTGGGTCGTTGCAGTTGCCTGTTGTGCCAGTCCCTAATGGCCCATGACCAGACAGGATCCCCCAGGCTGGGTGTGGAGGTGCTGATGCCTCCCTGGAGGGGAGTTATCATGGCTGAGTCACTGGTGTGAAAACAGGAACACCTCCCTATCTCACAGGGTTCTTCAACACCCAGCTTGCGGCCTGAGGGGTCAGGTGTGCCCTGGGCAGCTGCTGCAAATGATCCACTATTAACAGTCCATCAGAAATGACACAGAGGGTGTAGAACACACAGTTTTGGTTATATCCACACAGTGGTAAACTGGTCCCATCCCCTCTAACTAGGACAAGAGGTCCTTGTTTAGCTGGGGAAAATGGGAAGCAAATGGAAGAATTACGGGTGAATCTCAATAGCAACAGGCTCAGACTCATGATCATAATCATGTCATCAAAATTACCAGTTAAGACAAAAATCCAGTCCTTGACCCAGGTGGACAGGCCAACCACACTAAACCCTGAAGAAGGACATGTATAAATCACGTGTTGGATAGACAGCAGCTATTACAGGTGCATGCAATACTGACAAACTCTTCTTTCTAGACAACCCTGCTGCCCTCATGCCACAGAGAACTGGCAGAAATAACATGTTTTTAACAGGAGAAAAAGATCAGAGGTTCCAGTTCCAATGCAGGGATCCCTGCACCCCTCTTTCAGGAAGACACCCGAGGCCAGCTCTGCTACCCTAAGCTGTGCATTACTGGGACAAGGACAGTGCTTCAGACACCCCCATGCACTTCCCACTTGGATTTGAAGATCAAGGGGACAGGCAGGTTCCTGCTGACATGGGATGATTCATCAACCAAAAAGGAGACAAAATCTAAAGGAGTTTAAGGGGTTAATTCTCACTCACTGAAAACATTAGGGCTCTGATAGTAAACTCCTAAGTAAATTTGAAGTTATTTAAATACTGCTGCCAGTGTAAGTTTGGAATAACAGCAGGACCCAGCCTTTAAATTTTCAGGTACTGTCACATTCCCCAGCAGTTAACAGCAGAGAAGTTTGAAATGAGTGCTGCTTTCAGTAAGAACATCTTTACTATTAGACAAGCTGTTACCTTGTCATCTAATAAATCCCTCTGTGTCATGTGCCAGCTTCTCCTGGTGTGTCTTCTACCTGCAGACACACTCCTGTGGCGGGGTTGTACCTTGTCAGCTGTAAAGAGGGACACCTGGGGAGGGATCATCCCTGGGCCACCACTCAGCCACTGGAGGGCAGGAGGCACCTGGCCCATTTGGGGACCTGTCCAGAATTCCTGACTTGGATTCCACCAGTTCTATCAGTGCACAGACCCACACACAGCCCCTGCCTGCACAGACACAGTGCCGGGGTCACCCCCAGCCCTCGGGTGCTGTTGGCATTATCTGACCCCTGGTTAATGACCAGGACCTCTCTCAATCAGCAGGTCCTGCCTGCAGAGCTGCAAAGCTGCTGAAGAGCTGGTTCTCTTCCACAGGAAAGTGTCACTGAGTTTAAATTTAGTCTCAGTCCCAAGCAGAGCTGTGGCACAAACACAGAGGACCCACCAGCAGGCAAAGAACTTCCCTGTCTTTAGAGAAACATTTTGGTTCAAGCAAAACCACCAGTCATTAAACTTTACTATCCCAGGTTCAGTCCATCCAAATTAAATGCTGTGCCAAACCAAGAACTTCCAAGAAGAGTTATGGCATTAGAAGTGGTGTTATCCTCCAGTTCTGTGGAATGAGGCAAGGTTAGGGAAGCGTGTTCAGCCTTCACACCACGTGCTGCAGCACCCAGACACATCACAGTAACCTTCACCCAACCTACACTCGCGTCTCCTGCATCTGTTGTGCTGGCAACATTTAACTCAATAATTTTACACTGTTTGAAAGGAAGGCCTATGGACAATGACGTGCATCTGAGAAAGGCAAAATGTCAGCAATTTCAGCTAATTTAAGTCATGCCAGAAAGTGCATTTGAGAGAGACTTTCACTCCTTGTATTTGTCATAAATTCAATCCAGCGCTTCCAGCAGAGGAGGCTCCTTGGAACGGGCAGGATCCATGAGGAAATACCAGGACACTTATCTCTGACAGCAAGCTGGCTCCCGAATTAAAGCTCTGCAGGTGCTGACAACCAGCAAGAATGAAGAAGAATTTGGATCAGGTACATCGGGGAAAAAAGAAACCAGCTTTGGGTGAAGATATTCCCTGCAGGAAATCCCTGAAGTTGTTTAACATGGCTGTTGCTCACACACATCCAGGGAACAGCCTCTCGGGTGTGTCCCGCCCCCTCCCCAGCCCATGGCATGGTTTGGGGATGAACTCAAACATTTAAAATGCTCCAGTGATGGCCCCATCGCGCTGTGATGGAGGCACCTGGGGGGCAGTACAACACACACCAGCTGGATGCTAAAACCAGCCTCACTCCAGGCTGTCAGATCCCAAATGCCTTCAGACCAAGCTCCTGATCTTGTTTAAGCACGGCCTGGGCCCCAGCCCATGATAAACTGGACCCTCTGATCCATTTCCAGGTCAGACTGGCCCTCAGCCCAGTACAAACTGGACCCTGTGGCCATGTGGCAGTAAAGACTGGACCATTTCCCAGTATAAACTGGCCTCATCTCAGCATAGCCCAGGCCCAGCTCAGTACAAATGGGCTCCATCTCAGTACAGACTGCAGCCCAAAGCACCTGAGCAGGAGGGCACAGGGAGCGGGCTGGTTTGGTTCAGCACTTCAGGGCAGCTCTGAGGGTCAGGGACTTGGGCTCGATGATCCTTACAAGATCCCTTCCAACCCAAGCTGTTCTGCGATGCTTCTCTGACACCGGGACTCATTTCTTGTTGTTCCATCAGACAGTGGGGCTGGGCACAGCCTCAGCATGTCTGTGCAAGGCACCACACTGAGGGGTGAAGCTGATCTGCTGGAGGGAAGGGGTGGCATCCCCAGGGATCCCAGCAAGGAGTGGGCCCAGCAAGGACAAGCACAAGGTCCTGCAGCTGGGCTGGGGCAAACCTTGGCATCAGCTCAGACTGCAGGGTGGGTGGATGGAGATCAGCCTCGCAGGGAAGGACCTGGAGTTACTGGAGGTTCAAGGACTGGATGTGAGCTGGCAAATCCCAAGCAGCCTGGGCAGCAGGGGAGGGGGGGATTGTCTGGAGACCCCAGCATGGGACAGACATGGACCTGTGGAGGGAGTCCAGAGGGGCCAAAGATGCTCCAAGGGCTGGAGCTGCTGTGGGGACAGGCTGACAGAAGAGGGGCTGTTCAGCCTGGAGAAGAGAAGGCTCCAGGGAGATATCATCTTGTGACCTTTCAGTATATAAAGGAAGGTTGTAAGAAAAATTAGGACACTTTATCAAGGCCTGTAGTGACAATGTAAAGGGAACAGTGTAAACAGACAGTGTAAGGGAAAGTGCTTTTAAACTGACAGGGCAGGGTTAGACGGGACATCAGAATGAAATATTTTACCACGAGGGTGGGCAGGCCCTGGCACAGCCTGGCCAGGGAAGCTGTGGCAGCCCCAGCCCTGGAAGTGTCCAAGGCCAGGTTGGACCTGGATGAGTGGAAGGTGTCCCTGCCCATGGCAGGGCTGGGCCTGGGTGGGCTTGGAGGTCCCTCCCAACCCAAAGCATGCTGTGACTCTGGCTGGAAGGACTCCACACTGACCCCCCAGCACGGCCAGTCCCAGCCCAGCTCCCCAGGGACACCCTGCCCTGGCTGAGCCCACACCAGGTACAGGCTTTGGCTCAGAGTTCTCCCTGGAGCTGAGGCTTCCAGCCAGGACACAGCTCCCAGGACAGGGAGCTGACCCTCCCAGGTCTCTGCATTTCCATAGTTCACCAGCAACTCCTCGGAAAGGTTTGTCTGCAGGAGAAAGATTTTGTAGCCATGAGGCAGTTGTTCAGCAGAAGGAATATATTTACAGAAGAGTTTTTTTCTCCCTTAAAATATGACCTCACAGGTCATGCAAATGAAATTTGATTAATTTATTAATGATTTATTTGTTTTGTTCTGTTCTTAAGCAGTTTAAAAAGACATGTGCTGAGCAAGAAAAAAAAGAAGCAATGCATGGCAATTCTGTTGTTCATCAAAAGAGGTTTCATGCTGCATGAAAGTGAAATTGGGCCCACAGGCTAATTAAAACAGGATTTGAATTAGGATGAATGAATAATAAGCATTATTCATTCAAATCTCATTTACATTGAAAAGTAAGATATTACATGATTTACAAGTACTTTGGAGGAAGCAGAGGGGTCTTTTTTTTTAACCTGGAAAATGAGTAAGACTTTACTGCTCAAGAAAGGAGAGAGCCGTGGTCAGACCCAGCACCAGCACAGCCCAAATCCTGCTGATGCCACCTGCATTCCGTGAGCAGCAATTCCAGCATCCATCCTCCTAAGTGACACAGAGGCAAGGATGTGGGGATATTCCTGGGATAAGACAACTCACAGCCACCACCCTTCTATCCTTTGTGAAGGAAGTGGGTTCAGTCACCACCAACTTTCCTCCTATTTTCAGAAATGCAGATGAAAAAGAATAAGAAAATTGTACCGAATTTTATTTTTAATCTTAGAGAACACTTGGGAAGGAAAAGGCTGGGACTTTCTGGAGAGCACACAGTGCTCTTTCAAATAAATCCTCTGTCAGCTGGCAGGGCTCACGTGGCAACAGCAGAGAATGGTTTGGAAAAAGCCACAATGTCAATGTCAATTTGGAAACCATTTCTGAATGGCACCTTCCAATCCCAGGCAGCCGAACAAGGCTCTGCTGATCCCCAGACCAATCCCCCGAGCCTGAAAAACCCCACGATGAATCCTGAGCCCACAGATCCCATGAGGGATATAAATAGAACAGGAAAATACGGGTAAGAGGTAGGGATATAATAAGATTCTTGCGCTGTCAAAAAAATAAAGATGTCAAGTACGTATCTCTTTGAAAATCAACATATCCCCACCCGAGCATTCAGCTTACAGATAAACTGGAATTTGCAGCTAAGACATGAACCTCCGGTCGCCTCGGCGTGCCCTCTAGGTACTGTTAACATGGGAAGCCAAGTGACAATTTTAGCAACACTCCCCCGCAGTGACAAAATTCAAATGGAATCACGATGTGTTTCGTGCTGGCCCAAACCAGCTTTTACTGCACCTACAGCAACCACACTGCTCCAGGAAGCGCCGTGTCCAGGGCAGGCCCCTCTGAACATGCAGATCCTGGCTTGGGAGGGCAGCACCCACCAGGGCAGCCTGAGCATGAGGACAGGCCAAGTGTGAGCCGGACCCGAGGCTACGCAGTGACAACAGGCTCCTTGGAAAACAGGCTGGGCTGTACAGTCTCTGTTACCTCCTGAGATTCTGGAGACCTGTTGTGGGGTGTGTGTCATCCTGAATCCCTTCACACACGCTCAGCAATCCATGTCCCTTCCGAACAGTGGGAATGAGGTGTACCAGCTCGGAGAGTGGGAGAGCCAGCTCCAAGCTGGGCACTTCTGTGAGGGCTCAGGACAGAGCTGTGTGACACTCAGCAAGCCTGGGGCTGCTCCTCACACCTCTCCTGCAGACTCCAGGTATCAGGAGGCAGCAGGAGCCCCAGGTGATGCTGGCACTGCGGGGATGTGAAATGCAGTAAAGGACAATGTTGAGCAGTCCCAGACGCTGTCTGACAGCCTGCAGTGAAACCCTCTGCTCCTCATGGCAGCCTCCAGTGTGGCACTGTGCCAAACCCTGGGACCAGCACAGCGCCAGGACTGGAGCTGGAGCAGGAACACCCCCTCTCCTTCACACCCTGCAGGGGGATGAGGATTAACCCAGCAAGGGGAGAGCTGCTGGAGCTCAGAACCAACCCGGGGCTAACTCTGCTGTCCCTGTCTCCGCTCACCTCTCCCAGCCTCACACACCCCACAGCATTTCTCCACCCCAGTTTAACTCCCCTGAGCCCAGATGGTTTGAGCAGCCTCTGCGTGAACTGGGCTCCCACAGTGCTGGCAGATCCAGCATGACCCATGGGGCCCTGCCTGCCCTTGGTGCTGCTCCGTTCATTCATCCCTGTGGAGGAGCTGCTCATGTGCAGGAAAATTCTTTGCCTGTGTCATCTAGTTAGATATTGAAAACAAAGAATTACAGAGTAGGTAAAGGACAATTCTATTTTTTAAAAGACTTTGAATGTGAAGCTCGAGACATCCTAAAGAAACCACCCAAAATTGCTGTTATGTTTAACCAAACCCTGAGCTCTTGGATTGACAGTCCATGCTGTCTGTGGACAACAGGGTCTGCTATTTGTATTCTTAAAACCCAAAGATCTGGAGGGCATTCTTGAAAAAGACTATTTCTACCAGCTGAAATGACCATGAGATGGGCTGAGTGTGGCCTCAGTGGATTCAGGTGCAGAGAACACTTCCAACTGGAGCTGTCAGAGCAGCACAGAACATTCTGAGCTGGAAGGGACCCGCAAGGCTCATGGAGTCCAACTCTTCACCCCACACAGGACCACGCCAGCTCCCGTTGTTCCACACCATGAGGATCCTACAGCCTTTCCTACTAGCACAGACAGCACTCATCTCACAAACACCGAGCTCTCCTCCCCAGGAGCTGCTCCCAGACCAGACACCACCTGAGGAGACACCATGTGTGCCTCAGCTCAGGGCTTACTAAACCCTGGTCAGACACACGAGGTGTCACCACTTGCCAAAATACTCCCAAGGTCAAGCACACCGAACACCCAACCAGTGCGATGCTGTGACAGCTCCTTTGTGAGGGACAGAGCCACCTGTTCACTGCAGTCACTGATATTCTGGAGATGCTCAGCCCCTGGGCTCCCTTCTACCCAGATGCATCACCCTCAGAAATGTGTAACATTCTCATAACCAGTAGTTTTACAACCCAAAACAGAGTCAACCAGAGCAGGTTGGCAGGTTCATTTCCAGACAGGTTTTAAACACCTCTGAGGCTGGAGACCTCACATCCAGATCCTCCAGGGATGGAGACCCCACAAGCAATGAAAAGTAATATTGGGCAGCCTCATCCTATGCCTGAGCATATTCAGAGTAAAAAAAGCTTTTCTTATGTTTAAGTGGAATTTTCCATGTTTCAATCTGTGCCCACCACCACTCCCTGGGAACCACAGAGAACAGTCTGGGACAACAGCAAGAGCAGCAAAGCAATTTTTCCTGTAAGAATGAGCATAATAGAGAGTGGCCAAGTTACAGGGACTTGAACCACACAGGCAAGTGGTACTGTGACTTGAGATCCTTCCCCCTCCCAGTGCCCACACCAGCCCAGGCTGCTGTTGCTGCATAGCACCCCTGATGTCCTCCGCACAGCCCTGGCACAATATAACACAATATTTTATTAAAATACCAAAAACATTGCACTGTTGCCTGTTGCACCTGTGCTCCCAGCAGTTATTTTTACAAATATGGGCAATGAGAGGGTGAAAATGGAAAAAAAGAGGCAGGGAGGATGACAAAAGGCAGGTCCTGAGTCACCAACAGCAACTTGACCAAGAGTGCGATGGAGCAGGGCTGGGGTTCCTGCACATACCTGGCACTGAATCCCAGGGATTCAGCTCCATTCCAGATGCACTTGCCAGCCTGGGAAGAGTGGAAGGAAACAGCAGGAGAGTGTCCTGCTGCAAACTCTGCCCGTGTGGGGAGGCCCAGCACTGGCACACAGAGCTGCACTCAGGGATGGAAGGGATGAGCAGAGCCCAGGCAGAGCAAACCCACCTGGGCACGCACAGGGAACGGGAGCACCCTGGCCCACCCAGCACCCCAGACCTACAGACAGACACCCACTGTGACACCGAGCACTGCAGAGAGCCAGGAACAACCCTATTTCCCTGGACAGACCCACAAGGCCTCTGGTCCAAAGGGAAGAACACAGAACACACAGGAACATTGTGTGTTACACACAGTGCCAGGGAACAGCAGCCTTTGGACAGGCTGGAGCATCCATGTGCTTACCTGGGTGCCTCCAGCTCTCTGGCAGCGAGGTCTGGGGAAGGCCATCCTCACTTCCATACCGTTCCAGTCAGGCATCAGAGAGATTTCCCTGTCTCGATGTGATTAGCGATTCGAACAACCACAGCACCCCTTTAACTACACCCGGCTCCACTGCAGCCAACAGCTCCACAGCATTTCCCCACCGGGCTCCTCCTCTTCGCTCAGAGGGATGAGTGTCAAAAGAAAATGACACACTGGAGGCAGCTGACCCAAATATCACTCTCCCGGCCATTTCAGGAAAGGAGAGAGAAGCCAAAAGAGAGCAGTTCTGTCGGCTCCTGTATGTCAAGGGCTCTCACTCGGCTGAGCGGGAGGCAGTGGGGTGGGGATGAACACCCAGTGCTCCCACCACCATCTTAGGACAGCGAGGAGAAACCACGGCACTGTTTGCTTCATAGATAAGCCTCACCAACTAGCACGAACAGCTTGGAAGTGAAACAGATACCACGCACCACGACGCAGTCTGGTCTGCCACAGCGTCCCCAGTCACCCACTCTGCACCACGGCAGCTGCTCCACCGTGACCCACATTCAAAAAAAACTACTTCTATTCCCCAGCTCTGTCATGTGGTCTAGTAGGAGCCACCACCTCAGCCCACAGCTCCACCAAATCCATGGCATGTTTCCCACAACAGCAGCTCGGCAGAGAGGGAAGGATGTTCAGAGGCAGAGGAGGACATTGCAAACTCTCACCGCCAACTGCTTTTCCAGTCACGTAGTACTTGGAATTGCTCCACCAAACCCGGGCAGGACTGTCCCTGTGCTGAGACATGGAGAACCAGAGAGCTTTGCAGACTCCTGTGGCTTCACCCAACTGCACATGTCTGTGTGGAGAGCACAGAAGGCATCTCCTGCCCACTCATCACCTGAAATGTAACCTCTGAGGATGGTGTTGGGATGGACAGCCAAGGACAGCACCTCAAACGTCGACAGCAAACCAGCACCTCACTCGCTCTCCTGGTGCTTCAGCTTCTCCCAAGTGCTACTAAACTGCACAATTAGTTGAAGGGGTTTGTTTCAATACACCGGTTTTACACACAGTTTATTTTGAGCAAGTCAGAGCAGATTGCCATACTGGCATTAAAATGCTACTCCAGCTTGAGTTCAACAGGAGACTTAACAGCTTTATTTTGCCAGAGATAAAATTTAGAATATAAATACGCACATAAATTCACTAAGTGACTTATTTGTTGAAAAAAACACTTATTTTTTTATAAAGAAATAAGAAACCTAAATCTGTCATTTTCTGAAAGACTTTGAACACTTTGAGACCCCCTTGGTAAGAGACCCCGAGCACTGACTGAACTCCCTATGCTCCACCACCTCAGCTGGGGAACACACACACCAACTGGGGCTTTTCTCTCTGAGAGCAGCTGCAAATAACTCCTGCTTCATGAGAGGAAGCTGGAAGCTCTTTTCCCAATGACAAGCACACTGAACCAAGCACACAGCGGGTCAGTTTTTTCCACTTGACTGCTTTCCATGGCCATGTATTTTATCAGACATTATCAACACAGACTGTGACAATTAGCAGCAATTTTTAGGCAGATCAGCCTCCCAAATGCATGGAAACTGCTTAAACCAGGCATGAGCCATGATAGGGGAGCACCAATAGGAGCAGCCCATGGTATGCACCATGTTGTGGTGCTGCTGGAAGGGGGAAAAAGCCCACTGAGACACTGCAGGCACAACAGTGCAACAGAGCCAAGCTTCCCCTGGCTTGTTTTATCCAAGCTTCCAAGATTTTAGGAGCGTGGTTACATCTTGTTAGTCACTGAGTGAACTTTATGCTTGTTCTGCAGATGTTCTCATCAAGCTCCAAGCCATTCCCCTTGTCCTGTCATTCCATGTCCTTGTCCAAAGTCCCTCTCCAGCTCTCTTGGAGCCCCTTTGGGCACTGGAAAGGGCTCTAAGGTCTCCTTAGAGACTTCTTTTCTCAAGGCTGAATAGCCCCAGCTCCCTCAGCCTGTCTCCCTAGCAGAGCTGTTCCAGCCCTCAGACCATTCCTCCTTCAGAATCAGGTTCATTTCTAAATGCCACTAAAAGAGATGACAGTGTCACCCAGGGAAAATGATATGACTTCTTTACACACCCACTCACAGCACCAGGAACAGCCCCCGGGCTCCTCCCCAACCCCTTCCTCTGGGACTCACTGGGAAACTGGTTCCCACTGCAGGGACTGGAGAGGAGGTCACAGAGTAAAGAGCCAAAATGAGGAGTCATGGTGGGAAGGACGGGGTGGATTCACCAGAGGGGATACTGGAGCATGCAGAGGGACCCTCAGCCTGGAGACAGCCACTCACTCAGCACAGGGGTGTCATGTCAGCTCTGCAACACGAGGGATGTGGAGAAAATCCTGGCAAAGTGCAGGTGTCCAAAGCCAACATTCAAATGGGTCTAAGGTGACAATCCTATACAGAGCAGAATCAGTGGGCAATTGATTATCAGTGGAAGTACAGTATTCCAGGGGCAAAGTCAAGGTGGCTTCTGAAAAGGCACCTCCAACCCCACAAAGGGCTCTGGATCATCTGGGTTTTAACCTCTGCGAGTCTCCCTCATCAAGGGCTTCTTGTAGGGACCCCAAAAGGCCCTCACGTGTCTCCCTGCACAGAGAGACAGCTGGGTGGAAGAGAAGGGAGCAGGAGTAAAGGGTCATTTCCTGCAAGGGAGGGAGGTCAGAGCAGGGGTCACAGGGAGAGGCTGGACCTGTGCCAGTCCAGGGCATTGTCTGAGCGCAGCACAACAGCGAGTGGGTGGGATGTGAGCAAGGACCCTGCTGGCAGCAGTCAAGGTGAGGCAGACAAACAACCATGAAGAATGGCACAGGGACCACATGAGTCTACACAACCCCGTAATGAAATGGCAGATGGAATTCCACATGGATAAAATGATGCATACATAGAATAAATAAAATAAATCTCAATTTCACACTAAAAATAGATGTGCCCTGAGATGGCCTCAGCGAGCAGGAGGTTTTGGGGCTGTGAGGCTGCTCTGTGAAAGCTCCAGCACTGCTCAGCACAGCCCTGTGAGCCAAGAGCATCTCACCAGTGTTAGAGGACACCAACAGCCCCTGAGCGCCCACGGCTCAGCCACATCCCGGCCACGGCTCTGCTCGTTCTCATCATCTCCCACCACGGGAACAGAGAACAACAAACGGAGCTTGGGAAAGGGCAGTCTGAAGCTGTGCCAGGGGAGGTTTCGGTAGGACATCAGGAAGAAGCTCTTTACAGAAAGAGTGATTGGGCATTGTAAGGGGCTGCCCAGGGAGGTGGCGGAGGCACCGCCCCTGGAGGTGCTTGAGAAGAGACTGGATGTGGCACTCAGTGCTGGGGTCTAGTAGATGAAGGGGTGTTGGGTCAAAGGTCGGACTCGATGGACTGTGATTCTATGACACAATGGTGTGGGAAGAACAGTGGAAAACCAAGAAAGCTGAGTGGGGGAAAGAAGGTGGGGAGCTATAAAACCTGGGGGAGCCTGGACAGGGAAAACCCCTTAACCAAAAACCAGAGACAGCACCTCAGACCTGGGTAAGTGTGTAAGTGTGTAAGCAGAGAGCAGGCTGAGAGGGTCCAGATACACTTCTCCCATGCTCTGCTGCAGCTTCCATGTGGGCCAGGTCAGGAACAGACTCCAGAGCAGGCAAGGCTCTGTCAGATCCCTGTGGCTGCTCTGAAGGAGCCAGCAGTGCCTCCCGGGTGCTGGGGCAAGAGCCCCTCCAGGAACCAGCAGAGGGCAAAGGGAACAGGGCTGGTACCTCAGGTTATTAATCGCTGCTCAGTTCCAGCCCCCTGAACGGGGACTGTACCCGTGGACAATCTCAGACACTCGGCACACCTGAAGGGCAGTGATGATTTAATTCTGCCCCTGCTCTCCAGCACAATCCTTCTGGGAATCGGATTCTGCAGACACTCGGATCGATGCAGTTTGGCCACAGATTGCAAAGAGAGCAAGAGCAAGCTGAGGAATACAAACCAAGCTGGGGACTGCACGGAGGAGGGAGAGGCTTCCAGGCAGCTCCAGAAGGAGCAAAGACTTCACACGAACCAAGGAATACAGATAATTTCCATATGGCTCTATGGAAGATCGCCGGCTGCTTCCTCCCAAACACTTCAAATTTATTTTGCTTTTTAATACCTCAGGAGTCACAGCTTCCACTACGAAAACTCTTCTCCCTTTCAAAATAGCTCAACTACATAACCGAGCGCCTGCTGAGTAACTCCTGCGAGTAAAATTCAGTCATTTCTCAACTCCTTCAATGTCTACCATGAAAATCAGAAGATTTGAAGATTTTTAGGAGGACATGCTGCATGCAGGGCAGCACACCTGCGAGATACATCAACAGCTTTAATTACTTTAATTTTATGCCATTTAAAAATGTATCGACACCAGGGCTAGCCCCACGTGCACAAACTGAACCCAGCCCCTTGCCCGCCCACAGACACATCCCTAACCTCAGGACCACGCAGCTCTGTCAGCTGCATCCCTGAATCCACACCAGAGCCAGGCTTCCAGGAGTTAACAAGGAGTCAAAACTCCCCCTCAAGGGAACACGGGAACACACAAGACATGCAGTCGCCCTTCCAGGCTCTTGACTATTTTAAGCACAAGAGATACAGAACTTCCCAGGCTATGGCTTGTTCCACACGAGTCTGGCAGGGCTGCACCATTCACACGTGCCCAGCACTGGGATGTCACCAGGAGCATCCCCTGATGCCACCAGCACCACCCCTCATCCTGTAAGAGCTGCATTCCTGACGTACACCACACTTAGACCCAGGTTTAGACCCAAAAATCATCAGGTTTACAACCAGAAGTCATTTTTCCACATTCCTTCAACAGAAAAACAAAGCGAGAAGAAGCATCCCCAACACGCCTCATCTTTTGGGAGGGGTTTGGGGACGTTTGGAAGAGAGGGAGTGCTGTGCACAGCTACCTAGGGGGCAAAAAACACACCCCCTGACAGCAGAATAATGGAGGAGAGGGGGTTCAATGGGAAATAACCCCATGCAGTCGCCAGCCTCGTCCAGCACCACCAACTGCGCCATCCGGATGGGAAGGATGGGAAGGACAGGAGGCACAATCTGCCAGTCATCCATATGGATGTCTCCCTTTCTCCTTCAACAGGATCTCAAACGAGGTCAAGCACACACACTCAGGCTTGTTTTCTGACAAATTTGTAATTAAAAAGGTGGAACTAATAACTGCAAGAGCCGAAAGCTGGTATCATGGACTTATTTAGGCAAAAAAGCTGGCTGACTCCACTGATTTCCATCTAAGCAAGGTAATAGGGAGAAATCCCTCACTCCCGTGTAAAAATGTAAATCCCAGCTCAGTGAGTCATTTAAGCACATGCCTAATGTAAAGCTTGAAATAAACCCTGCTAATAACCGGGCTGCTCGCTTATTTACAGCTAGGCATGGCTTAAGTACCTGGATGATCTGGAAATACCCCCGAGCCCCCGGAGAAGAGCCTAAACCAGACTGGTCTGGGAATTAATCACAGCAGTGTGAGCAGAGCTGTTAATATGAACTGGAGGAGGACTGGCTGTGTCCCTGTGTGTGTGTGTGCTGAAGCATCTGTTCAAGTTTAGGCATATAAAACATTTTTCAGCCCAGTGACTCCAGAGGGAAATGCCTCATACATCAACTCATCTGACTCAATTTTTCCATCACATTTCCCTTAATACAGTTTTATCCATAAATACACTATTTGTTTTTTCCAAATATAGATTTTTATTTATAGCCAGAAAACCTTGTAACTTGTGTTATTGCTTAAAGCCCTGGGTGCTGCTTTGAGATCGAATCAGGTTCTTCTTTGAAACGGAATCATTAAGGAATTACTGGCCAATATTGAGGGATGAAACAAAGTTCTCTACATTTGCAGAAGGAAAAAGGATTTCTTTTTGCTCCAATATTTACTGTTATCAGTGTTTCCTTCACCAGAAATCACCAGTAAAATCATAATTGCCCAGCCACACATTGTGTTCGTCAATTATCCCACACCACATCCAGGAACTTTCACCTTAAATCTTCACTAAAAAAAAAGGCAAGCTTTTAAAAATCCCAAACAGATCTTCCTGCCGGTCCCAAATTTGGGGAGAACCGTGTGTCACTGCCCAAGCAGTGATAACAATACATATTTATGGTCTGAGGTCAGGAAAGGAAACGTAACACTGCCCCTTCCCCTCCAAGGAGCTTTTGAAGATAAATTCCTTTTCGTGGTGTTTAACCGAAAGCAAACGACCTCCCAAAAACCAGGTCCAAGAGTGGGCAGTGAATGGGTGATTTGGCGATTCTGACATTTTACAAGTATGGGTTTTTTTTAGGGGCAGAATTTTGGCATCGAGCAACACTGAACACAGCAAGTGAAATGTGATTTAATACAACTGGACCGTTATTAAGCACAGCTTGAGTCAAAAACAGAAGTGCAGCACATTATTTCATGGCACAAGCACGGGACAGTGGAACTGCACTCCTGCTGCTCGGGAAGGGCAGAGACCAGCTGGGAAGGCTGATAATGCCACGGGGTTCTGCAATAAAAGCTTCATTCCCTCCCAAACAGGGCACACGAGGCGGCTGCACAACCACCCGGGAGGGGCTGGCTGGGGGGCCCAGGGACCAGATTTTGGGGGTTCATCTGTAGTTCAGTGGGTCTCCCTACCTGCTGGGCAGGAATGTGCCTCCTGCACAGCTCAGCACTACAGTAGAGCCACATAAACGTAGGGAGTATTAATGGAACTGCTTCCACAGGAATAATTGACTTCCTATTAAGCAGATTAAAAATAAATAAATCTGGAGCACAAGTCAACTCTGTGGAGTGGCAGCACAGAACACAAAGGTTGGAAGCAGGGTGGGAGGAAAGGATCCCCTTCCCCCTAACGAGGCAGCAGCGCCCATCCTCCGGGACAACAACAAAGGGCTCCATTATCCACGAGGATTTCAGGTCCATTATCCAGGAGGGTTTCACTCCAACTGTTTAATGATCGTTACCCTTGCCCGAGTTTGTGCTGCTGATCAGGGAGCTCTGTCCCCGCGGGAAGGGTGAGGATGAATGAGGTACCCTGTACAGGGCAACGCGTCTTGTGATTCCCGTTTGAAAAACATGGTGAAGATCTGAAGTGGCACAAGAAAGAGCCACGAAATCCACCCCCTCTTCCCAGCTCCATGCTGATGGTGAGGCTGCAGCCTCACAGAAAATCCTGAGCTGGAAGGGATCCACACGGATCATCCAAGTCCAACTCCTACTTCCATCTCCCTTCTCCTGAGACACGCAGCCCCTCGCTGGTACCAATGACCACAAATCAGCAGAATTCACCCCAAGGAGCAGGGTTTGCTTGGGCTGCCCCGCTCCTGGCTCACTCTGTGGAGTTCCAGCAGCATTCCAGGGAAATCTCACCACGCTGTAACAAGTTCTTGCTTGCCAGCATCACAGCTGGGACAAAAACGAGGCATCAGCAGCCTCGTTTCATTCACTTGCTGGCTCCGCTCTCCCCGGTTCCAGCTCCCCAGAGAAGCACCGAGGCACGGGAGTGCCTGTGACCCAACCCAAAACACACACAAGGAAGGGGAGCTCAGGATTATCCGACTCCTGACAGTGCGTTTTTAGGCTGCTTTGTTGGTCCTGAGGGCTGGATCACCCCCAGGTACACCCTCGGGCACTGGATCTCACCCTGTCCCCGGCAAAAGTGATGGGTTAGGAAAGTTTGGGGTTTTTATGGACTCGCCAAAGTCGCTGGCAGTCAGCAAATTATTAAATGAACAAATCTGTGTGTTAAAATCAATTACAAACTCTCCATCAGCGACTGGATTTCACAGCTTATATGACTTATCCTCTTGTAAGCCCTAAAACCATCCAAATCCAGAAAAGACCTTTTAAGAAAAAGTTTCATCTAAGCAACAAAATTCCCACAGTAATTCCCTTTAGAACCACTGAGTCCTTCAGAAAAACTGCATCTACAAATAAAACTCTTCAGGGTGTAACAAAATCTTGGCTAAATTCTTGAAGTTGGTCTAAACCCGCCCAGCAAGGTTTTCCTTTACCCTTCCCCGTGCTGAGGAGCAGCCGGGACTGCTGGAACTCCCCAGCACCCAAACATTCCCAACCTTCTTGGGGCTCTTGTCTGAACCCTTCAAAGCCAGTGCTTTGCCCTCAGCCTGTGACCCAAATTTCCCCGTTATTTACTGGTATTGGCATCACTTGCACATTATCTGTGATAAATTGGCTGTTTGCTTCAAAGTGACAGGCAAAAATAGTCCCTAATGAAGGGCTAAGGATGAAATCCATCCAGAAAAGAGGCATTTCATGATAATTCTTCATTTATCATTCTGCATTCAGACCTGCGAGTTGCTTTAAGAAAGCCCCAAAATTTTAGTATTGTTGCATTAATTAAGAAAACACTTAGTTTTGTGATGGAAATGTTTTCTATTGGCAATAACTCAACATACATCTGTGGTAAGACAAACTTGCAACCCTAATCTAAAAGCACTGAAGGCAGTCAGACCCTTGGGTAAGGGAACAGCCCGTCAGTAAGATGTTTTTAATAACTTTTCACCACTTAAACTGATCTAAAGCTTGACAAAGCCCATTTCAAAGGGACGAGAGGCACTGGGTGACAAACCCGAGGAGCAGCTGGTCGTGTTTCCAACACAGCTCAGAAAACAGAGACACTCTTGTAAAACAAGTCTGCCGTGATGTGAAACACAAACCTCCGAGGGGACATGTCACAGCACTCCTGGTTCTGTTTTGCCCCATTTCAATTTGGAAATGTCAGCCAAGTTACAGTTTCTGGAGGAATACACGGCAAAAGGGCTCGTTCCCATGGAAGGAGCCACTGAAAGGCTGGCAGGGCAGAGCCCACACTCAGCACAGCCCCCCAAGCCCCCCAGCCCCTCAGCCCTTACCTCGCCGCCTCCTCGCTCACAGCCATGGCCAAAGCCCTGCACTCCCAGTACTCCAGCTCGGCTCCAGCGAGGACCAGCCCCTCGGTCGGAGCTCTCGGCACTGCCCACCCGAGCAGGACGGGCCGAGCGAGTCGCGCATTCGCCAGACACCAAAATATGGGACAGCTCAGCCCACCCCCGGCACCGGCAAACACCGTCCCTCCTGCTCTCCAGGGCTGGAGCCAATGTCAGCACTGCTGGAGATCCGGGAGAGAGTGTCAGCACTGCTGGGCATCCAGGGGTTAATGTCAGCACTGCTGGAAACCCAGGAGAGAGTGTCAGCACTGCTGGAAATCCACGACTTTCACTTGGAGTCAAACAGCACAATAAAGCTCCGATTCCCTTTTAAAAATCCTCACCTCTCCCTCTTCACAGGACCAAGGGGAATTGTTCCCCCAGGAAAGCACAAGCACAACTTTGGGATCTACTTGGAAAGAAACAAAAATACAGAAAAGGGCATCATACTCTTTCCTAAGCCCAAATCGTGACAGCAAACAACAACTTTCCCTCACAAATGACCTGAAGAAGGGAGGGTTTGGTAACTGCACTGACAGCTGGTTCATTGGACATCCCCATGACAGGGATTTCTAACAGGACTGGACAGTTTGGGGTTTTTTAGCCAATTGTCCTTGACTTACAGCAGGCAAAAGACATGGAAATAATAACAATAATCAATGGTCTGTCAGATGGAAGGGCTGTGTTCTTCCTCTCATCTCCAAATACCAACTGAGCACCCAACGAAAAAGCTGAACCCAGTGGTACCAACTGTTGCTCCAGAATCCATATGGTACATCCATGCCCTAATTAATCCCCATGAACTGTCTCCGACTTGGAATTAATGTGAGGGTGGAACAAAACCAGCACTTCCCTGGGAAGCAAGGTCACACTGACCAGAAAGCGTCAGGACTAATTCCCACCAACAGAAAAGACAATTGGCTAAAAAAGGCCAGTAAAAATAGCTGTACAAATGTCAACCTTGTGAAATTTTACGGTGCTGGGTGAAAGTTAGGCCTGATGGAGGCCAAAACTTCCACGAGCTGATACAGGGGAGGTCACGCACAGAGAACCACAGAATGTCCTGAGATGGAAGGGACCCACAGGGATCCTCGAGTCCAACACCTGGCCCTGCCCAGGGCACCCCAACAACCCCTGAGAGTGTTGTCCAAATGCTCCTTGAACCAAAGCAATACATCCCAGAGTGATGCCAAACCACATGGCCCCGTCAGCTCCAGGCAGGGCTGGCTCGGGCAGGTCCATCTGGGCAAGGAGAGCAGGAGCTGCTGCTGCTGCTTCCCGAGGCTTGTGCCAGAGCTGCAGCTCCATCACGGGCACACCCCGGGGATCCCTGAGCCCCATCCGGAGCGGGGCCCAGAGGGGAGGAGGGCACAGGGAGGAGGGGACAGAGGTGACACAGGAGGAGCAGACAGAGGTGACAGGGAGGAGGGCAAGGGGTGACAGGGGAGGGGATGGAGGTGACAGGGAGGAGGGACCAGAGGTGAGCGGAGGTGACAGGGAGGAGGGACCAGAGGTGAGCAGAGGTGACAGGGAAGAGGGGACAGAGGTGACAGGGGAAGGAATAGAGGTGACAGGGAGGAGGGCATGGGGGTGACAGGGAGGAGGGCATAGGGGTGACAGGGAGGAGGGGATGGAGGTGACAGGGAGGAGGGCATGGGGGTGACAGGGAGGAGGGGATGGAGGTGACAGGGGAGTGGACAGAGGTAACAGGGGAGGGAGGCACGGAGGTTACGGAGGAGGGCACAGGGGTGATCAGGAGGGGCAGACAGGGGTGACCAGGAGGAGCAGACGGGTCAGTGACCGGGAGGAGCACACAGGGGTTACAAGGAGGGGCAGACAGGGGTGACCAGGAGGGGCAGACAGGGGTTACAAGGAGGACAGACAGGGGTTACAAGGAGGACAGACAGGGGTTACAAGCAGCAGCAGACGGGGGTTACAAGCAGCAGCAGACAGGGGTTACAAGCAGCAGCAGACGGGGGTGCCGGGCCGGCGCTGCCCGCCCCGCCGCGCTCGCTCCTCGCCCCGGGCTCGGCCATGTGCGCTCCAGCCGGGACAGCCGGGCGGGCTGCGGGGCGCCCTCAGCTCGCTCGGCACGGACCGCGGCAGGACGGGGTTGGGGTTGGGGTTGGGGTTGGGGTTGGGGTTGGGGCCGGCGGGACGGGCGGCCCCGGCCCCTCACGGCGCCCCCGGCCCGGCCCCCTCCGCCCCTCAGCCCCCTCCGCCCCGTGCCCTGGGGGTCGCGGCTCGGCTCCCCCGTCCCCCCTATGCCCCATGTCCCCTCCTGTCCCCCCTATGTCCCCCCCTGTCCCCCTGTCCCCCCATGTCCCCCTGTCCCCACTCACGCCGCTCCGGCCGTGCCCGCGCCGGGGCCCCTCGGCCGCCGAGCCCGGGCCGGGGGCGCGGGGCGCATGCGCAGAGCCCCCTCAGCCCGCGCGGGCCGGGGCGGGGGGGCGGGGGGGACAGGGGAGAGGGAGGGAGGGACAGGGGGAGAGAGGGACAGGGAGGGACAGGGGGA
>JAWWMP010000080.1:3535200-3555493 GCA_035047865.1 Dendrocincla tyrannina
ACAGGGGAGAGGGATGGAGGGACAGGGGGAGAGGGATGGACGGACAGGGGGAGAGAGGGATGGACGGAGGGGGAGAGGGATGGACGGACAGGGGGAGAGAGGGACGGGGGAAAGGGTTGGAGGGACGGGGTTGGAGGGACAGAGTTGGAGGGACAGTGAGACGGAGGGAGAGAGGGCAGACTCGGTGACAGCAAGTGAGAGAGAGAGGGCAGGGTTGGGGACACGGGGAGAGGGGTCGGGATGGGGACACGGGGAGCGGGATGGGGACAAGGACGCGGGGAGTGGGATCGGGATGGAAACACCGGGGTGGGCATAGGGACAAGGACACTGCAAATGGGACAGGGACATGGGCAGCAGAAGCAGAATGGGGACATAGAGCAGGGCTGTGGACTGGGACACCGGGAGCGGGGTGGGGACACAGGGAGAAGATTGGGAATGGGGACATGGGGAGCAGGATGGGGTAAAGGACGTGGGAAGCAGGGTCGGCATGGGGACCAGGAGCGGGATGGGGACAAGGACACTGGGAGAGGGGTCGGAATGGGGGCATCAGGACCGGGATAGAGAAAAGGACACTGCAAACGGGACAGGACAAGAATGGGGACACGGGGAGCAGGGCTGTGGACAGGAACACCAGGAGCAGGATCGGGACACTGGGTGCAGGAAGGGGACAAGGACACTTGGGATAGGGATGAGGACACAGGGAGCAGGATGGGGATGGTGGCATCGGGAACAGTGTGGGGACAGGGACATTGAGCACAGGACAGGGGCTGGGACACCGCGAGCAGGGCTGGGGACTGGGACACCAGGATCAGATGGGCATGGGGGCAACAGGAGCAGGATGGGGGGAATAGCAGGAAAAGGGTGGGGACAGGGACACTGGAGAGCAGGATGAGAGGGACATAGAGAGCGGGACGGGGACTGGGACAGGGTGGGGATGGGGAGACCAAAGCAGGGTGGGATGGGGCATTGGGAGCAGGACAGTGACAAGGACAGTAGGAGCAGGGCTGCAGTCGGGATGGGCACACTGGGCACTGGGTTGGGGCTTATCCCACAAGAAGCCATTTCCCCCAGGAACCTGGGGATGGGGACAAACAGGGACAACCGGGGGGGTCGGCACGGGGTCACTCATTGCCGATGGCCCTGCTGAGGGTGGGGGTCCCTCCCCCGGGCTGTGTCCCAGTGCTGAGCCAAGGATGGAGCCCCCAGCACCGCTCCCTGTGCCCCGGGTTATCCCCGGGCAGGCACATCCCCCGTGCCCAACAAAGCTCCTTTGTGCGGGGAAATTCCAGCCGCGTGGCAGGGCCGGGGTCGGGCTGGAGCCGCACAGCCCCATTCCCGGGGCAGAGCCGCTCCCGTGGAAAATCCCAGCTCACGTGCGTGGGACGCGGGGTTCGGCTCGGCCCCGCCGCGGGTCAGCGTTTGCAGCTGCGGGGAAGAGCCTGCCTGGGAATCGGCTCCTTCCCACCCCTGCCCGGCCGCTCCCGCCGCCCCGTCCCGGGGGGACACCCGGGGCGATGCTCCGATCCGCGGAGATCCAGGGCTGTGCTCGGATCCAGGGGGATCCAGGGCTGTGCTCGGATCCAGGGGGATCCAGGGCTGTGCTAAGATCCGCGGGGATCCAGGGCTGTGCTCGGATCCAGGGGGATCCAGGGCTGGGCTCGGATCCAGGGGGATCCAGGGCTGTGCTCAGATCCGCGGGGATCCAGGGCTGTGCTCGGACCCAGGGGGATCCAGGGCCATTCTCAGATCCATGGGGATCCAGGGCTGTGCTCCAATCCGCGGAGATCCAGGGCCATTCTCAGATCCATGGGGATCCAGGGCTGTGCTCCAATCCGCGGAGATCCAGGGCCATTCTCGGATCCATGGGGATCCAGGGCAATGCTCAGACCCGCGGGGATCCAGGGCCATTCTCGGATCCGCGGGGATCCAGGGCGATGCTCGGATCCATGGGGATCCAGGGCCGTTCTCAGATCCATGGGGATCCAGGGCTGTGCTCAGATCCACAGGGATCCATCGGGCACCGCAGCCCCGGGGTTCTGCTCTCCGAGAGCAGGCAGGACCAGCGCTGATGCCCGTCGGTGTGTGGGTGTCCCCATGGGACCCACCAGCCCCGTTACCCGGCCCTGGAGAGCCTGGGGTTGGGATGATGGATGTCCCCTCTCTGGGACAAACCCTCCACGGAGCAGCTGAGTGCTTGGCAGTGGAGCCAGGAACCATCCCCCAGCCCGGAGCCATCGCCCAGCCCTGGGACGTTCCCCAGCCCTGGGACATTCCCCAGCACAGGCACTGCCAGCCCCACATTTGCTGATCCTGCTGCAGCCCTGGTGGGACCAATCCCAGGACTGCTCCAGGAGGTGCCTGGCCAGGTCCCCGGGGTCCCAGTCTGGTGCTGGGCTGTACTGGGAGGTGACAAACACCCCCAGCATTGCCATGGGGCACCAGGGTTGTGTCTTGTGCCAAGCAGGGATTGAGCCCCACTTTTCACCTGGACAGAGGGGGGACACACTGGTGGTGAGGCCACAGTGCCAGGATGGATGTGGGAAGGAATGGGGACCATCCCAGCACTGCCTGGCAGGAAAGGCTGAGCCTGGTGGTGGGGCTGGAGCCCAAGCACCACGTGCTCTCCTGCTGGGACATGGCATGAGGTGATGTTGGTGTTTGCAGGCAGGAAATCCTTCCCCTCCCTGGTTTCCAAACTCCACTGGCCCTGAATTATCCCCCACAACATCCAGTTTCCGCAGAGAATCAACACAGTGGGATAGCGGGACACAATTTCCCATGGATGCTTCCTATCCCCCACGCCCAGCCCCTCCCAGTTTCCATCAGCAGCTGGCAGGTTTTGGGAAGGGGAGGTTGTCCTTGGCTTTACCCTCTGCTCCCAACATGCTGGAGCCCTCCGAGCCACCTCGAGGCACTCTGAGCATAGGGATGTCCTGGGACAGGTTCCCAGCAGTGTCTCTGGGATGGACCAGGCTGCCAGGGCCAAACTCAGCAAAGGGGCAGGTCAGGCTGGGGGCAGCCACGGGACAGGGAGGGCAGGAGTGTCCCCCGGAGATGTGAATTAGCCCTGGTACCACAGCACGTGCTTGGGAGTGACCCAGGGCAGTCAGGGCAGGGAAGAGGGAGCACTGAAAACTTTCAGAGCACGAGCAGCTGATGAGATCCCTGAAAACTCAGCAAGATCTAGTGAGAAAGGCAGAAAATTGAAGACAGGATTGTCCTGGGCTGGCTGGTCCATTCAGTCCTGCAGGCAGGAGTGGGGTGACTGGGGGACACAGAGTTCTTGAGGAGGAAGGACAGAGCTGATGCCAGGGGGAATTGGGGCTGAGGATGGGGAAACCGGCTGAGGGATGGGGGAACTGGGGCAGCACATGCTGAGAGCACCAGGAAGGCAGAGCTGCCCCCACCACTGCCATCTCTGAACACAATCAGACTAAGCCCAGTCTGGAAGTTTGTACTAAACGTTTACAAGGGTCCAAAAAAAGGGGTACAAAAAGGTCAAACCCACACTCATCTTTCCTCCTGGGGAGCAGGTAGAGGCATTGCCTCCCAGCATTTTCCTCCCAGCACACCCCCTCCTCAGCTGCCTGAAATGCTTGACACACTGTCCTCAGGAATCCTTACATATTCACAGTGCTCCACTCTGTGTGCCTGCAGGAGCCTATCCAAAGGGAAAACCTCCTCACTGGAGGCCACAGCACAAAAAGAATCAGGGCTCTGGGCTGCTCCCCATATGGAGAATGCCCACAAATGGTCCACGAATGCTCAGGGAGACTTCCACAGCCATGGAGGAGCCACTTGAGGAGCAGGTCCCTGCATGGCCTGAGCCTCCAGGAGCCAGGGCTGGGCAGGCAGGGATGGGGAAGGACTGAGGGCTGCCAGCCAGAGCTCGGGTCAGGCAGCACATTCACATGGGGTAGTTGAGAACGACGTCCTGCTTGGCCAGTTCCAGCAACATGGGGTCGTCGAAGAACTTGCTGATGCTCACGTCCTCACTCAAACCCTGTGGGGTAACACAAAGCCGGGGTCATTCCCCACAGCCACCACGTGGA
The DNA here is from genome assembly GCA_035047865.1 of Dendrocincla tyrannina. Taxonomy (NCBI): domain Eukaryota; kingdom Metazoa; phylum Chordata; class Aves; order Passeriformes; family Dendrocolaptidae; genus Dendrocincla; species Dendrocincla tyrannina. The sequence goes on from JAWWMP010000080.1 coordinate 3,539,253, forward strand.
GATCCCACCTAAAAGCCCTCATGTTCCACAGTAAGAGAAATTTTCAGGCTCCAGAGGAGGCATGAGGTGCTTTTCTGCAGCTTGAAGGTACCTAACACCCCTCAGGAAGCTGTGAGTGTGCTGCTGAGCCCACCTGCCCTCACTGCCCTCCCACAGGGGAGTGTGATTCCCTCTGTGGCCCTGGGAGCCCCTTCAGCTTCTCAGTTCAACTCATTAAACCAGCTCAGAAACCAGTTCCTGTGTTTTGTGCAGGACAAGGGGGCTAAATCAGGCCTCTGAGGGGTCAGAGGGGCTGGAGAGGAAGCTGAGCTCAGTGAAGGGTTTGGGCTGGAGTCACTGATGGGACCACCATGGGCACTGACAGGCAGCACAGGGGCATAAAAGACATTGGATCACTCTGGGAACAGAGAGAGGACGTGGCACACTCAGGGGACAACACAGCAACAGCTCAGCTGCTGGGACAGAGGGCCATGCAGGGGTGACTCCCAGACATACCTTCCTACGCCTGGTCTTGATCATGAACTCCCTGGCCAGGTGCGGGGCCGGCTGCGGCTCCAGCGGCCGGATGACGATGCTCTTGTCCAGGGGGTCCCCAGGCACAATCTGAAACACAGGGCCAGGATGTGAGTGTGATGTTGGGGCTGGCTCAACCTCCTGGCGACCCCAAACTGCAACAGGAAACATCCCTGGGCCGTGTGGACACCCCCAACATCCCATCTGTTCTCCCAACACACACACGTCACTGCTGGTGATTCTGTCTATGAGAAGTCACTAAAACAGTGCTGAAAATCCAAGCCAAGGACATGTCCCACCTTCCCCAGAGGCTGATGTAGCATAAGACCCCTAAAATAAGCAGAACACATGTAGGGCCTCAGCCAGCACAACCCTCTCCACAAACCAGGTGTGTTTATTCTTTCAGAGCTGAGCCACAGGCTTTGACATCTTGACCTTTAAGCTCAGCCCAAAGCTGCTGCTCCCACCTGGCTGTACCCGAGTCACTGTGCACCTCACAGCAGTGGCTCCCACAGGACCTGACCTGCCCCAGACACAGAAATGGCCAGAGAACAGCATTTTGTGCCAAACTTTGTTGTCTACAGGTTTAAAACACGCCATGTGAGAGGCAAAGCTAAAGTGTGGCACCCCATGTCTCACAGCAGACTAGAGAACCTGACCCCTGCTCCAAGACTCCTGCTCCCCAGGCTGCAGAGTGCACCCAAACAGCTTCCCTGCTCCTGAGGAGGATTCCTCTCCTCGGGCACTACAGGACCTTGACACTCAGCCAGCAGCAGCATTTGCTCCCCCCTCACTAGGACAAGGTGTGATGGGACTTGGAACAAAGTCCTGGCAGACACAGAACAGCTGGTGCACAAACCCTCCCCAGGATCCTTGGAGGATGTTCTTCAGAGATGTTGTCCTGCCCTGTGTGAGCTCTGGCACTGACAGCACCTACCTGGTGCCTGATCCTACCTGTCCCTCTTCCCTGTCTCCCCAGGGCATGGACTCACCTGCCAGTGGTGGAAGACTGAGAGAGAGAAGGCTTGTCCCTGCGTGTGGGTCCTCAAATCCGTCTCAAACCCAAAGGAGTCAATGGCTGGGATGAAGGCTTTGATGGTGTAGAGAGGAGAGCCCGGGATCGGAGCATCCTGTGTCACGTGGCCTCTGTCAAAAGATTAGTCTTCCTGAGTGCCACAGAATCATGAAATGGTCTGGGTGGGAAGGGTCACTAAAGAACATCCAGTGCCACCTCCTGCCACGGGCAGGGACACCTTCCACTAGCCCAGATTGCTCCAAGCCCCATCCAACCTGGCCTTGTGGGGCAGACACAGCTTCCCTGGGCAAGTCCCACTATCCCATCTAACCCCACCCTCTGGCAGTGGAAGCCATTCCCCCTTGTCCTGTCCCTCCAGGCCCTTGTCCCAAGTCCCTTTCCAGCTCTCCTGGAGCCCCTTTAGGCACTGGAAGGGACTCTGAGGTCTCCCTGGAGCTTCTCTTCTCCAGGTTGAACCACCAGGTTCTCCAGGTCTCTTATAGGGAAGTTGCGCTGGCCCTCTGAGCACCTTTGTGGCCTCCTCTGGACCCCTTTGAGTCCTTCCTGTGCTGGACCCCAGAGCTGAGCACATCCCTTTGTACATTCTCCTGACACTCAGGAAGAACCAGGCACAATCCACAGGCTGTGAGATCCTGGACAGCTCAGGGGCTGGGATCAGTCTGGCAGCTTCCAGCTGTGACTTCACCCTCTCCCCTCACTTCACAGGCAGTGCCAGGGCTGTGGAAGTCTCCAAGAGCCCAGATCCCTGGCACTGGCAGAGGGTTGGGGCCGCTCACCTGCGCCGGGCCAGCACCGTGTACACAGCGGACACGCAGTCGGCGGGGGCCTGCACCTCCACGAAGTAGTAGGGCTCCATCAGACGAGGGGTGGCCTGTGAGGAGACGGGGACATGACCCACTGAGCCTCCAGCAGCACTGGCACAGCTCAAGGACTCAGGAAGTGGCGTTCTTTGGTCAAACCCAGCACCCCAGTGGGGATGACAGGGCTCCTGCTGCCCAGTGGATGCCCAAAGCAACACCATGGATATTGAAGGGAGCTTTTCTCCTTCTGGCCGTGACTCACAAGGCTTCCCTCCCCTCACACCCACCCTTCCCAGCCAGCCAGGCAGGAGCAGGAAAGGGGGAGCCAGCAGATGCACCCCAGTTTCCATCCAGGCTGGAACGTGAGCGCTCAGAGGATCACAGAGCGCGTGCTGGAGACAGGAATGGGTGGGTGAGTCAGCCTGGCCAGGCACCCCCGGGGCAGAGGCACAGCCCAGCCCAGCCCAGCCTGTCACACAGAGCAAAGCCTCACCATGAGGAAGGCAGAGTACACGACCCTGCGGGCCGTGGGGATGATCTGCCCCCCGCCACGGTGCAGCGGCTCCTGCGCAATCACCGCGTCCAGGATCTTGAACTTCACGTTGCGGATCACTGCGGAGGGCACAAGTGACACAGGGTGACCTGGGGGGATGTTCTCTGCCAGCAACAGCACCAACCACATCCCCACATGCCCAAATGCCCAGAGCCACCAGCAGTTCTCCTAAATTTAATTCCAGCAGGGAAAGCATGACCACGTCATAACGCTGCAAATCACAGAATCACGGAACGATCTGGGTTGGAAAGAGCCTCACAGCTCATCCAGTCCAACTGCCTGCCATGGGCAGGGACACCTTCCACCAGCCCAGGGTGCTCAGAGCCCCATCCAACCTGGCCTTGGACACTTCCAGGGATGGGACAGCCACCACTTCCCTGAGCAACCCGTTCCAAACACAAACAAGTCAGCAGCTCATCTTGCAGGGTGCTCAGAGGGTTGTGAGCACCAAGACCTGGGGAACCAGCTCAGCAGTGACCAGTCCCTGGTTTGCAGGCACAGGACAAGTGCCAGTGGCTGGGTGGCACCTGCTGCCAGGAAAAGGGTGAGGTTCTGTCACCTCCCTTGTCACCCATCCCCAGAGCTGCCCCCAGATGAAGTGTGAGAAGGGAAGTGGTCAGAGGGATTGCAGCAGCGAAGTCATGGAATCAGAGATTGGTTTGTATTGGAAGGGACCTTAAAGCCCACCCAGTCCCAACCCCTGCCATGGGCAGGGACACCTTTTACTATCCCAGACTGCTCCAAGCCCTGTCCAGCCTGGCCTTGGACACCTGAATGCTGAGAGACTAAATTCTTCATCAATCCCGTCATTAGCTCCACCTCCCCACAGGTCTCACTTACACTCATCACAGAGGGGCCCTTCCCTGGTGCCCCACTGGAAGCCCTGCACAATGCTGTCCTTCACTGAGCCCAGAAGGGACTTGTCCACCTACAAACAGACAGACAGACAGAAAACTTCAGAAACCAAACCTGCACCAGAAGCAGTAACAGACTGACCCCAGTGTTTAAAAGCCAGTTCCTAAAAGAGCAGCAATGTTCCCCTGTACCCTCAATGTCCACCCCTCCCTCCCACAGCTCAGAAGCATCAACTTCAAAGCTTGGCACCCAGAGCTACAAACTGAGGGTCCATATTTTGGGGCTCCTGGAAGGCAGGCCCTCTGGCTGCCAATTAAGAGGTTGGCCCAAACAGCAACTCCTGAAAAACAACCGGTGATTTGCCAACCAGTGCAGGAGTGTGGTGGGGAAAGGTCTGAGCTGTGGCAAACAATGAGCAGCCCAACAGCACCAGGGAAAGTTCTGAGAGGAGTGGGCACATCCTGGCACCACGGCACAAAGGTCTCCCTGAAGCACGAGCCCCACTCCTCACCTCTGAGGGCAGCGTGTCGTCTACCAGGATGTTTGGGCCGGTGGCATCAGGCCCAAAGGCCCAGATGGAACGGGCAGCCAACAAATCCCAGTCGTATTTGGTCTGGAAGAATTCACCCAGCTTCTTCCTGACCAAAGAAAAAGGGAAGAAACTTTGGGAAACAAGTATCTGACTTGCATCACAACATATTTACAACCCTGCTCCCACCAGGCACAGAATGGTCTCAGCCAGGGATGCTCACAGACTGGCTGGGAGCAACACCAAACCAGGCTCCCTGCAGATCCCAACATTCCCTTCTGTCCCCAGGTATTGGCTTCTAGATGGATTCCTGCTCTCCCAGAGCAGCCATACCTGTTCCATGTTATCTGCACCACTTCGTTCTCAATGTCCTCTGCAAGTCCCTTCTCCAGAGGCTCAGCAATCATTGTGATCTTGTTCCTGAGGAGAGACAGCCCCAGTGAGTCCAGAGAGTGATGGAAATGGGAGGAACTGGGAGGACCTCAGGCACTGGCAGCCCCTCACTGCAAGAAGGACAGTGTCCAGGGAAGGGAATGGAGCTTGGGAAGGGGCTGAAGCACCAGGAGAGGCTGAGGGAGCTGGGGGGGCTCAGCCTGGAGAAAAGGAGGCTCAGGAAGAACCTTCTCTCTCTCTGCAACACCCTGACACCTGGTCTGGTGGAAGGTGTCCCTGCCCTTAGCAGGGCTTGGAACTGGATGGTCTGTAAGGTCTCTCCCAACCCAAACAACCCTGTGACTCTGTGAAGACTGGAACCTCTCTGTTCCCAGAAATAAGGCTGTCAAACGTGCCTCAAAATAAAGGAGGGCAAAAAGAATCAGCACAGGAGAACATTCTTCAGCAGATCATGATTCCCCTGGAAATTCAAGTATGAAAATGTCCTGTGCTCCCAGATCTCCTCCTGCTTATTCAGCCCATGTTCCCTCCCATCCTTCCTCTTCCAGTCATGTGCACCTTACAAAGCATTGCTGGTGGAGGAAGGTGAGAGCAGCTGCAAGGCTCCAGGGCATCCCCAGAAAGGAACAAATCCAAGACTAAGTATGGCTAAGAGAAGACAAAGTTTTGCTCATGGAATTGTTTGGGGAGTTACTGAAGGCAGCACTGGGCCTTTGGCACCTGCTCCAGGATCCCAGTACACCTCCCAGTCTGGGAACCATCACAGAACTGCTGTGACAGGTCACAGGTGTGACAAGTAAAAAGGAGGATGTGGATCTGTCCTTATTCCCTCCATTCTGAGGGGTCCTGACACAGCACAGGAACATCCCTCGGACTCCAGTGTGTCCCTGAGCAGCTCAGCTCAGTTGGACACTGGGTGGGCAGCAGACAGTGAACAGCCACCTCAGAGGGGTCGGACCCTCCCTGTGCCCCCTCACCCCCAGGCTCTCACTTCTTGTTGGGTGTCTCAGCAAAGCACTTCAGGGACGACGTTTCCACCACTGTCTCACAGAATGTCACCACTGGGTCAGCCACCTGGAGCAACAACAGACTTGTTAAGGTTTTCAGAACTTCTTTGTTTGTAAAGAGACTGTTTGAAACCTCTGAACACCCACAAGAAAAAAACTGGTTCATCTGGCAGTGTTTTCATCAGCATTGTGCATGAACCACTGAGGCTTCACAAGCAGCTTCACTAATTCCTTCATTCAGACGAGACAGGAAAATTTAAACCCAATTCCAGGTATGAAAAATTCTGCTCAATTTATATATTTCATGCTAGCCAGACAATGGCTGGGGCACAGGAAAAGGCTGGAATATGGAAAACTCTTCTCTAAGACAATTTCCAGTCTCTCAATCCCACTGGTGTGAGTCAGGCTGTAAGAGGCATTCCTGCAGCCCAACAGCCTTTTGGTTCCCCTTTTACAGGGGTGTGACAAAATCCATGTTGTATGTTCAGGTAGTTTAACTGCCCCATCCTTCTGAGACAGGGGAACAAACCTGGTTTTCCAGGGTTTCCAGCTGGGAAATGCCCTCTCTCATGCCCTCACCTTGATGTCAATCTCGGAATACATTTTCCTCAGGTCGTGCATCACACAATCCAGGTAGAGCTCTCCTGTGCCCAGGATCACGTGCTCCCCAGACTCTTCCACCTGGGGGAGAAGAGAGGGGTTCAGCTGGCAGCATCCCTGCTCACAGCTCCTGCCTCCCAGGCTCCTACTCAAGCCTGAGGAAGCACCAGCTTTAAAAACACTGGTTAGGATCAGAGCTCCCCAAGGAAAGCTGCTGCAGCCTTTTCCAGCAGGAAGTGCTGATGGGCTCTGCAGAAAGCTGCTCCCCTGGCACTGCAAGGTGTGTGTTTTTCTGCTGGATTTACACTTTTCTGCTACGTGCACACAGTTTATGAGATCCACTGCAACAGCAGGAAAACACCCATAACACACATCACAACCCACAGCAAAAAATTAATCACTTTTAAGATCAGCCCAGAGGTTGCCCCCACCATGGGCTGGAAACAACCACACAGAGAAACACAGAACAGTCAGGAAGGGACCCCTGGAGACCACCCAGTCCAACCCCCCCAGCAGTACCTTAGTCGTGAGGGAGGGGTAACTCTTGTTGACCTTGCGGAGCCCATCGAGCATTTTGGGGAGCTCGGAGGGGTTGACGGGCTCCACGGCGATTTTGATAACGGACGTGGTGTTGAACTTCAAGGGACGGAAGATCTGAGCCTGGAGCCAGAGAGGACAAGGAGCTCAGAGTGCACCCCTGGACACCCACAGGGGCAGACACAGCCGCTCTCTGTCCCTCAGTGGCTCTTGTGCCCCGGCACCAGGGCAGACAAGGACTCCTCGGCCTCCCCGGGGGCCTTGGGGTGCACTCCATCCCCCCGCCTCCCCCCTGGAGGGCTGAGCAGGGCCAGCCGTGCAGGTACCTCCTCATTGCCCCGCGGCTCCGTCACCGTCGCCGTCTTCACTATGGGCTGGTCCACTCCCTCAATGAGCACCCAGTTGCCAGCAGGAACCCTGTTTACCTCAATGTGATACCTGAAAGGCAGGAGAGCCCCACTGCAGCCCCAGGCGTCCCAGTGCCCTCCTCCTCCCTCCCCTGGCAGCCCTCCCTCCCTCCCAGCCCCTCACCCGACTCCCCTCCCCACGAGCACATTGCCAGAGCTTTCCAGACCTCGCAACTGAGATCCAGAGGCGGCCGACGGTGCAGATCTGGGAATCCTCCTCGTCTTCCAGGGTGTAGTTTTCTCCCAGGACCTTCACAGGCTGCCCAGCGTGGATGGTGCCACTGAGCACCCTGCCAAAGGCATGGAACTGGACGCCGTCGTCCGTGCTGTACATTTTCGTAGTGTGACACATCAAGGGACCCTTCCCGTGACAGAGGGACAGAAATGAGCCCCTTTCAAAGCACAGACAAGACACAGACACAGACCTGGATCCCTGTGGGTCCCTTCTGACTCAGGGTATTCTAGAATTCTATGAGTTGTGGATAAAAGGGATTAATGGGCTGGAAATTAGGAATACTTCTTCTGCTTTGCCAAGTCCTTAATTTCCTGCCACTGGAAGCCCAACATCTCCTTGTCCCTGTATGGAAACCCCTGGAAGGACCCTTGTGGTCTGTTCTGGAGCTCCAATCCCTCCTCTTGCAGAGCAGCAAATGTTGGTTGGGACAAAGCCATGAGCAGAAATGTCACCTGCTGGCCTGCAAAGCTGCTCAGAGCAGAGCCCCTGAGCCCCCACAGATCACACTCCCAGCCCCACAGGGTCACTCCACACTGGTGGTGTGGTGACAGTCACCACTGTGAAGTTCCACGTGGATAATCACAACTCATTAAAAAAAGAGATTTGTTTTCTCTGCAGACATCAGAGCAAAAGTCACTGGCAAATTCCTCCCTCAGCTGCTGGCGTTGGTGGCTCCAGACAACTCTGAATGACAGCTCAGCACAAGCTGTTTGAGGAGGAAGGTTTTGCAGGGCTTTGAGAGGAAAGGTGCTGACTAACTAATGCAGGGTTATTTTTATCAGCACAGTTCAGATCAGTCTTCTCAGTTTGGAGAGAGACTCAAACTTCAAGGAAAAGGGACAAAAAGGCAGCAAAAGGACACAAAACCACCCTGCAGCCCTCCCACGTGCTCTGGAGTCCTGACCTAGCCCTGTTCTTCTCTGAACACTGTCAAACAATTCCCTCTCTCCAGGGCAGCCCTGGCAGGCAGCTGAAGCTCCTCAGAGTGAAGAGATTTGTTCCAGTGCTGGGTGAGAGGGTTCAGAGCTCTGTGAGTGGAATCTGTGCAGATGGCTGGCTGGGAGGCAGCTGCCCTGGCAGGGCAGGGAGAGCAGGGCCTGTTTGCCTCGGGTTTGGACCCTCCAAACACACACAGGGGCTTCCTTACGTCAGGGTCGCACTCGCTCATGGCCTCGCCCAGGTCGGAGTCCACGCCGCCCGTGTAGGTGTGCTCGATCTTCGTCTTGGCCCCCACCTTTGGGGAGGGGATGTGCTGCACACACATGTCCACAAAGCCTGGAACAGGGATACTTTGTGAGCACAGGACTAACCAGTGTGGAGAGTAAAGAAACAGACTCCAAAAACACAAGGCAAAGCCACTGCGACTGCAGCAGGGGGGAGCTGAGCAGTGTCCCGTGGGCAAGGGGTGTAATGGCTTATATGAGGAAAGCTGAGCAGGATCTGTGCCAGTGAGGGCTCAGTGGCCAAAATACAGCCCTTAAGTGTTGGTGGGAGGTACTGCGGGGCAGAGAAGATTGTGGAGGGGAAGACAAACAGCTCTCACCTGTGAACTCCCCAAAGAACTTCTTGCAGACCAGCCGCAGCAGGGGCCGAATGTTCAGTTTCAGCTCCTCTTTGGTCAGGTGGATGCCGAGTTCATCCAGAGTCCTGGGCAGGGTTGTGTCCACGTCCCCCACCACCTGCAAGACAAGCCCCACTCTTAGCTCCACTGCCAAGCCAGTAACTCCCAGGTGCAGCTACACACACCAGCCACCCCCCTCAGGGCTCTGGGCCTGCTGGTTTAGAGTTCACACAAGAACCAGAGGGGTCAGATCATACGATCATGGAATCACTAAGGTTGGAAAAGCCCTCTAAGACCACTGCCAAGCCCACCACTAACCCATGTGCCCAAGTATCCCATCTACATATTTTTGGAACACTTCCAGGGATGGTGACTCCAGCACTACACTGGGCAGCTGTGCCAGTGCCTTTCAAATTTTCCCAATATCCAACCTAAATCTTCCCTGGCACAACTTGAGGCCATTTCCTCTCGTCCTGTCCCTGTTCCCTGGGAGCAAAGCCTGACCCCCATCTAGCTCCTCTCTCCTGTCAGGGAGTTGCAGAGCGTGAGAACGTCCCCCCTGAGCCTCCTTTTCTCCAGGATGAGCCCCCCACTACTCAGGCTTGTTCTGAGTCTTTGGTCCAAGTCCAAGCACTATCCCTTGGCTGCCATCAGGGCACAGCAGGAACACCAAGGGCAGTTCTATTCTCTGCAAACATGGGGCTGCATTTGCAAGGACCAACTGTTGTGGACTTGGTCACTGTTGCTCTGCACCCCCAAACCAACCTGGTGCACATCACACTGCAGGAATGGGACAGGAGAGTCCCACAGGCACCAGACTCATGACCCAGTGCCCAGGCCTCGACTGCTCCTGGCTGGAGCTGTGCAAAGGAGAAAGAACCACCACAGACCTGAGCCAAGATCTTGTAGAGGGGCTCCAGAATGAACTCCACAAAGCTGCGCTGGGAGCTGCTCGTTGGGGCCTTTTTGGTGAACTTGCGGCTGGGGGAGAGCAGAGGGGAGATGTGAGGGGCAGGAACTGCAGCTGGAACCACCCCTGCACAGCCCCTGCTCCTGCCAGGCTCTCCCCTCCTTCCCCCTGATCCCTCCAGGAAGCTGCCAGGGCCAGGCTGGCTCCAAACAAAGGCCAGAGGAGCCTCTCTGCTCCTGCTTTTGGGATTTGGGAGGACCACACGGATTCACTCCTGGCAGGAGGCCTGACAAACCCTTCCAGACACTACTACATCACAGATCATAGGATCAGGTAGGAATGACCTTGGATGGTCATCCAGTGCATGTTTTACAGGGAAAAGAGGGAATACCCCAGGAATAAAGTAACAGACATTTAAGCAGGGTTCTTACGTCTTCGGGTTGAAGTAGATGTCGCCCCAAAGCCGCTTTGCAAACTCCTGATAGTTGATGTCTCCTAAAGGGAAAGAGCAAATGACAGGATCAGATGGCACTGTATTTCTCTCAGCTTGGGAATCTTTATTTTCTGGCTGTTAAAACAACCCTGAAGATTCAATTTAATGAAGTGACGCTGGTCAGTGAATGCCTGGTCCCAGTTCTGAGTGAAAGATTAAGCCTGTCATGGGGAGACCAGGCCAAGGTGAGCAGGGACAGCCCACTGAGCGTGTCCCCAGCAGCTCAGGGACACTGAGGTTCACAGACTGGCTTCCCAGGAACATTCCAGCTCTCTCAGCTAGCCAGGAGGCTGATCTGAGGAGCACTGGCTGCCAGACACTGCGCTGTGGGGGCTCTGCCACACCTGCTGCACTTCCAACCGGGAATGCTGTGACTGACACTGCAGTGCCAAGGTGCCAGGCTGCCCTCCACCACTCAGGCTCAGCACCAGCCTCTTCTGCCCTGCTCAACATCTCCAGGTTCCTTTCTCTGTCTCAGCCAAACACCAGGGCTGAAGGAACAGAGCAGTGCTGGCTGTCACTGTGAATTTACAAATAACAGGACAGGGTGACAACCTACAGCAGTTTCCAAACAAGCTCTGGCTGTGGGCAGATGTGTGAGCACAAGGACTTTTGTGGTGGCTGTTATCTGGACACTGAAGCTGCTCTAAGTCCTGTTAGCTGACATGTGGTGGCTGCACATACAATCCCTGGTGACCAGAATCTGATATTCCCAACTCCAGGTACCCTTCTGCTCCTGCCTGCCCCACACGAGTGGCATCTCCTGCTGACCGTGCTGTCCCCAGCCCCAAGGACAGGGTGCCATCCCAGCGGGCTCTGAGTTAATGCTGTGACACCCAGGGAGCTTCTTTATTGCTCCAAACTCTCTGACAGTCCTGACACATTGGTCCCTGACCTCTACAACTCCATCCCCCCCAGGCCAACTTCTTTGCAGGAGCTGGGCCAGCTGCTTCACAACCTCCTTCCTCCTTCCTGTGCTCACAGCTCCTATGGATCCCCAAATTCCCCAGTGGGAGACTTCAAAAACCTGGGCTGTGCAGCTGCTAATGCCAGCACAGAGCCCACTGCTCCACACGGCAGATTGCCCCGAGTGGGCACCTGGGGAGCACGAAATGGAATCCAAGCCAGAAAAAGACAGTTTCTTAAAAAAGAAAGAGGGCAAGAGTGCAAAACCTTGTGGGCCAGGCTTGTGCCCAGCTGCAGCTGAGTCTCAGACTCCAGAGACTTTTGGGAAAAGGCAGGAAGAGCTTAACTGCTTCTCTCCTGAGCTGCTGATAAGGAGGCAGAGCACGCCTCACACACCTGCCTTCAACTGCCACAGCAGGGCTTGTTATTCCTGCTTGGGGTATGTATAAAATCTTGGCTTCTCGCTCAAGAAACATTTATCATGAGAAAATATCCAGCTAAAACTGCATTTCTGCTTTCTACCCTGCAAGGCTCAGCTCTGCAGTTCCCCCCAGTCCCCAGCAATTCCCAACATTGGCCATCTCTGTGCTGGGAAAGCTGCACGGCTTAGAAAACCTCAGCAAAGAAAAGGTTGGGAAATGAGATGATGAAGAGCACCAGGTTTCTGGATAATCCTCACCATATGTGTCTGCATAAATCTTTGCAAAAGACCCCAGCGTGAAGCAGATGCTGTACTGTGAGCTGGAGAAACACACGTTGCCCAGAAGGGGAGACAGCACGAGGTTCTCGTCGGTGGAATACATGCTGAGAGGAGGAAAACAAAACCAAATCAACGTTATGAACCAGAGAAGACACTTCAACCCACTTCCCACACCCAACAGCAGTATGTGACAGGCAAGGATCCTGCATTGCCAAACAGCATCTTTAAACTGCAGCTCATTCACCATCGGAATTTCAGGGTCAGGAACATTTTCTGCCTATAAACTTCAAAGCATTAATGTGCAAAGATTTAAAGATCCCGGAGCTGAAAAGTTACCAGCACAAGTGCTTTGGATTTTTTTGCCTGGGGGAGTTATTCTTTCCCTAAAAAAAGCTGCAAAGTTGGTCAACCAAGTAAGGGAAAAGATAATACAAGGACAGAATTTAATCAAAACAGTTTCAATAAGCTCACAGTCAGGCTAGACAGGATGAATGACCCTCCTCCCAGCTGCCTGATGCCAGCACACACTGAGCAGAGACATGCCAGGCAGCTTGTGTGCAAATCCACACACATCTGAAGGGCAGGATGCTGTTAGAAAAATTCCATGGATGCAGAAGAATACACAGAAAGGATGCACGACTTCCAACATGTCCCTCCCTTCCCTGAGCAGGGCTGGCAAGGAGATTCGACCATATCTTTGTTTAGGGGTTGGGACAGCAAGTCCCTTTTGGGTTTTTAGTAAATATTTAGGAGCTTTGAGACATCTAAACCTCCAGTTTGGGATACAACCTGGACAATTTCAGTGTATTGGAGACATTTGGGAGTGTGGAAGTTCACTGCTCTGTCCCTGCTTTTTAATGGAGGGAAAATTAAAGGGGGGGGAGATAAATGAAATCCCATGAAGCTTGTCAGGAAGAGCCAATGCTGCCTAACTCAATACATTGGCTGAGATTTCCAATGGCTCTTCCTGCCCCATTTTCTATGATTCAGCATATCAAGAGACAAACTTATGGGTTTTCAGGCATACACAGAGAGAAGCAGCTGCAGTGGGGCAGGGACACAGACCCCTCACCTGATCAGACCATTAACTTCATCTACAATGTGCCTGAGTTTGTAATAAGCATCTGTTGGGGGCAGTTTCAGCTCCAGGATGAGTCTGTCGATCTTGTTGATGCACACGGTCACTGCCAGCCTCTCCTGCACCGCGTGCTTGATCAGCCTCTCCGTGTTGAGCATCACCTGCGGGGAACAGCGAGCTCAGAGCCCCAGGAAAGCCTCCCTGGAATGCTCTCTGGGCCGTGAGAGGCAGCCAGTGACCCTGACACTGCTGCCAGGCTGCAGAGGAGCCCCAGCTCAGCCACCAGCCATCAGCTAACCCTCCCGAAATTCACAGATAGGTGCTGACCCAACTGCATTCCTTGAGCCCAAGCCTGTGGACATCTCTGATATAAATAACCTGCTCAGTTTTAGGTATCATGGGGATGGAGATGCACACAAGTTGAATAACCAGCCTACAGGCCACATGCATCACATCAGCCTGGACACAGAGGCCAGAGGCATCACTGCCTGTTTGGATGGAAAACTCAACTTCCCAAATGTCCTCCAAAAACCCTTCACCCTGGAAAGCTGAGCCCACCCCAGGCCTTCATGCCAAGGCAGGAGCAGAGGCTCCAGAGGAAGGATGTCGAGGTTAAGCCCAGAAGGAGCTGGCACTCACCCCCTCAGCTGCATCAATGAAGAGCACGACGCCGTCCGAGATGCGCAGGCCGGCTGTGACCTCGTCTGAGAAGTTGACGTGACCTTCAAAACCACGGGAAGGGGGTGAGTGGAGGCAGAGAGAGCCCTGGTGCAGCAGCACAGAGGGTGGGAAGCTCTGCAGGTTCCTTTAGTTGCTGGTGCCCAGTGAGGCAGAACAGAGACTGGTTCCTCCTCAGACAGGGACGTGGGAGTGGCTGCCAGAGCTCCCCGTGGGGATTTAACTTCAGCTTTAATGCTTTTTTTTGAGAATATACACAACAACTTGTTTAACAGGCACTTTTCCTCACATTTGTTACTGTTTTTCTCACAGCTCTGTGCAAGCACTTCGGGAAAAGGGGGAAGATTTCTTCTCAGCAGAGACAACAGATGCCTCTCCCCCCGGCCTCCTCCTGCGCTGTAACCTCCCTCAGCCCGAGCTGTAGCTCAGCAGATGTGTCCCAAGACCCTCTTTCCTAAAGTTTCTTACAACAAGCTTATCTGTGATTATATTCCCTCCACAGGAGCCTGTCAGAGGCTCAAGGGAATTTGCTGAGTCTCGTTGTGGGGCAACAGTATTTGACAAGGCTCAATTCCACTGCACACAGCGGCACCTGGAAAAGACAGCTCTACCTGTGCTGCTTGTGCTCTTGAGTGAAACACCCTCCCAGCCCCACCAACCCTCAATTAGGCCTGCTAAGCACAAACACAGGCCTGACTTATTCCTCCCCATGGCAACTACATGGTCTTTAAGGTCCCTTCACCCCAAACCCTCCTGTGGCTGTGTGACTAAGGGCCAGCTGCAGCTGTTACTGCTGGAAGTGACTTCAGAGGAATGAACTCAGCTGAAGGCTCTGGACTAGGCTGGAACCAGCTATGAAAGACACAAAACAAAGCCAAGTGCTTCCCAGAGCAGGATTTTCCAGACTGCACAATCACCTGGAGTGTCAATGATGTTGAAGAGGAAAGACTTTCCTTTGGTGTCTGGCAGAACAATCGTCACTGGGGTGCTCTTGATCCCCACCCCCCTCTGGAACACAGGAAAGCAGGATTAGCAGGTCAAGGCAAAAGCAAAGCAAAGGATCACCATGTACAGATGTAGAGGATGACCAAGCAAAAACCAGAACTATGGAGAGAAGTAAACATCCATCCAGGACATCCTGCTACTCGCAGGGAAGGAGTAATAACCCCAGATCACTGCAGTAGCCAGCCCAGCTGCCCCATCCATACTGGTTTGTACTGGTGAGCCCCCACACCTGGCTTCAGCTGAGGAGGTACAAAATGCAACACCAGACACAGAATGTGCATCTTTGTCTGTGCTTTCACCCCCTGCTGCTACCAAGTTGTACCTCGAAGTGCAAGACTTGATCACACAGTGGATAAAGGAGAGCATTAAAGATGAAGAGGGAAAAAAAATGCTTCATAGGATTGTTCTGGTCATGACATAAAATAAACCTCCCACTCATGCCCAACCACATGGAGTCAGAGCACCCAGCCATGGAAAATGAGGAGAAATGTGTTTATTTTGAAACAGTTTTTCTCCTCTTCCACAACTGCTGCAAACCCCTTCCCCCTCTTTCTCTCAAAGCAAGTAAGAGTTACCCACACACTGGGGTGACTCTGCTGTAGATTTAATGTTACACAGCTTATAAATCATCCATGGAGAGAAGAGCTGTGGGAAATGGAAGAAAATTGGACCAGAGATCTTCCTAAGGCAAAGAGGAGGAGCAGATAAAGAAAACACAAATGTGGAAGGCACAAAAAGGTGTTAAAATGGACAGGAAACTGCCTATTGCAACTGTGAGTAAAGCATGAGACAACTGGATAAAATCACTACAAGACCACTCACCTCTTGCTCTGTGAACAATATATCAGTGTAGCAGAGCTGCAAGGGCAAAACAAAAGTCAGAATATCCCCTTTTGATCTCAAATAATAAATTTGAAGCAGGACACAACAACTCTAACACACGGTAAGGTGGCGAAGAAGTGCCAGAGGCATAGCTGGGACTGAGCTCTGGCACTGAGCTCTGGCTTTCCAACCCAACTCTCCAATCCCTGAACCACCCCGTCCCCAGGCACAGGGGATGCAAAAGCCTCTCCCAGGGTGCCAAAGCCACCCCCCGGCCCCAGGGCAGGGGGACAGCAGGGGCTCACTCACATCCTGGTCGTAGCGCTTGCGGATCTCCGGGTGCGTCTGTTCGATCAGGCAGTCGACAAAACACGTCTGGGAAAGGGCAGAGAAAGGAGGTGACAAAGAGCAGCCCAGCCCTCCTGCAGCAGCACAGAGAGCCCTGGGCATGTTCTTGGAAAAACTACAGACTCAACCTACAGATTTCACAAGGGCATGAAGTGACAGGACAAGGGGGAATGGCTTTGAGCTGAAGGAGGGCAGGGTTAGGTGGGATATTGGGAAGGAATTGTTCCCTGGGAGGGTGGGCAGGCCCTGGCACAGGGTGCCCAGAGAAGCTGTGG
>JAWWMP010000080.1:3566933-3592839 GCA_035047865.1 Dendrocincla tyrannina
TCCAAACCCCACTGAAGTCCTGGATTCCCTCTAGATCCATGTGGGACTCCAAACCCCACTGAAGTCCTGGATTCCCTGTAGATCCATGTGGGACTCCAAACCCCACTGAAGTCCTGGATTCCCTCTAGATCCATGTGGGACTCCAAACCCCACTGAAGTCCTGGATTCCCTATAGATCTGTCTGAGGACTCCCTGTCCCTTGACATCCACTGGTGGATCCAGGATTTTGACGACCCTTGGGACACCTTTTAGGACCAGATCGTGGATTCATCTCCACCTGCACTGCCTGATCCCTGAGAGGCAGGAAAACACTTCAAAGTGGCTTTTTCTACCCCAAATGTCTTGCCAGTCCCTCTAATGGGATTCCCAAGGGATTTTAAGCTGGTTTATCCCTGTGTTGATAAGGCCCCACTCCTCCAGCCTGTCCAGTCCCTCTGGATGATCCATAACTCAGGAATTGCCTTGGAGAAGCAGCTCGAAGCCTCAGTGTCCCCATGTTCCTCCTGTGCCTGTTCCCTGCAGGAACATCGTGCTGGCCTCCCACCTGAAGCCTCTGGAGAAGAAGGACAGGCTGGGCCAGAGGAGGAATGTGCTGTGGAATCCTTGTGCAGCCCCGGCCTCAGCCCCCCCTGCCCATGCCCAGGAGATCCCACAGGTGAGGGAGACACTCCAGGGCCTTGCCCACTGCTGGAAATGGCTTGGGAATGATCTGGGTGTTGGAGTGTGGGAGTTACCCAGGGGGTGTGAGCCAGCCCTCCCAGACCTTGGAACATCGGGGTTTGGATCCCCACGGGGTCAGGCTGGGCCCCTTCAGGAAGAGGCTGCTCCATCCGTGTGGGAATGGAGGCCTGGCTGCACAGCTCCTGGTGCTTCCCGTGGTCTCCAGGATCAGGCTGTGGGATCAAAGCCCTCCTGGCCCACCCTCCCAGCAGCTGCAGCCTGGGACACAGAGATGTGCATCAGGATCCTCCCTGGAAGAGCCTCTGGCTGCAGGGATTCCCAGAGCACAGCCAGGGCTCTCCCAGAATCCCACAATCCCAGCTGGGGTTGGAAGGGCCCTCAGGAGATCACCCAGTCCAACCCCCATCCAAGGCAGTGTCACTCACAGCAGGTGACACAGGGACACATCCAGGAGGGGTTGAGATGTCTCCACCCTCCCTGGGCAGCTGGTCCAGCCTCTGCCACCTCCATGGGAAGAAGTTCTTCCTCACATTGAGACGGAAATTCCTGTGTTTTGGTTTATGCCATTGCTCCTTATCCTGTCACTGGGCACAGTTTAATGATCCACAACATGGAAAAGGGTTGGTTGGGGTTAATCCTGCTGCCTGACCAGCTCATGGGATGCTCCTGAGTCCTTCAGTGGTGGGAACCAGGGATGGGACATTTCCTATCTGGTCCTTTGTGATTGGAGTGGCCTCAGTCCTGCCCCCTCCCGTGGGCTCTGCCCCTGCTGGAGTGAGTCTGGGATCTTTCCCATGGATCTTTCCCATGGGTTGTTTATGGTGCTGGGTTTCATTTGCCTGTTTATTATAATAAGACCTTTTGCAGCTCTCCTGGGCAGTGTTTCCTTGGGCAATGATCCCCCTGAGCCAATCCTGCTCCCAAGCCCCTCCATGCCCAGCTCTGCTCTCCAGGGCTTCTCCCCCGTGCTCAGCCCCAGCCAAAGTCACTCTACACTGTTCCCTGGCTCTGGAAAAGCTGAGTATTTTCCCTTCCTTTGGCCTGTGTGTCATTGACCCTGCAGGGGTGAGCTCAGCAGTTCATTACAGAGGGTATAAGGGGATTTCCTTTATCTGGGAATGCCACTTGGAGCTCGGCTCTCTCAGTGCCAGGTGGTACCAGACAAGTGTTGGGGCACCTGCCCCTTTTCTGGGGTTTGCATCTCCCACCTGTTCTCCCCCCACTCCTCTGATTTGCCTCCCGGTGCTCAGATGGAGTCGGGGTGTTCCCTGCCCTGCCCTGATCCCAGGAGTTCCCTTCCCAGGTGGATCCAGGCTGGGCAGCTCTGGTTGGGGTTGGGATCACTCCATAACCATCTCTGTCACATCTTATCCACCCTTCCCTGGTTTTTAGGGCTCAAGGCATCTGGCATTTCCTTTTCTTGCTATTTTCTCCCACAGCAGCTCCTTGTGCTGCCAAAGCCCCTGTGAGAAACCCCCTGGCCACGCACGGGCTGGGCAGAGCAGGGGGGAGCAAAGTCTTGGAATGGGAACAGAACCAAAGGAACTGAGTGACTCCTTTTGCCCTCAGGAGCTGGATCAGCTGCCTGGAACCGCCGTGGAATTCCACAGGGACTGGCGCAGGTGCCTGAAGAGCGGGACACAGAAGTACCAGTTTTTGCTGGAGCTGGGAGGGGAGGCCTTGGGCAGGATCTTCCGGGCTGACGTGGGCTTTGGCCTCCTGGGGGAATTCCTGGTGGTGCTGGCCCAGAACATCCGTCCTGGGGACAGAGCTGCCGTCCTGGGCATCCTGCAGGGCCTGGCGGGCACCGGGCGCTTCGGGCTCAACGTGGAGCTCCTGAGCCAGTCGGAGAAGGAGAGTGGCCGGGATCTGTTCAGGAAGCTGCAGAGCATGAGCAGGGAGTGCTGGGCTGCTGGCCAGCCCGGCCAGGAGGCAGGGAGGGACCCCCGTCCCATGGAGACCCCCTTGGAGCAGGAAGGCGAGGAGGGAAGGGCAGTGATGGAGCTGATGGAGAGTTACCAGCTCGGCTGAGGCAGCAGAAGCACCAGGCCCAGCAGAACCCAGGGGAAAAGAGGCTCAGAAGAGACTCAAAGCTTGACTCTGGCATCCCCCAGAGCACAATTTCTGCACAAATAAAGTTTAGTTCCCGAGCTGTGGTGCTCTGATATCTGGACAGGGTGTCCTCATTGATGGGTATGGGAGAGTCTCTTGGATGAGGAGAAAACAAAGGGAAAGAAAATACGGACTGGGAGTTTTGAAGGAAAAACCCAAACCCAACCCTTTTCCTCTTCTGTCCATGGCCACTCAGGGGATTTAGGCGGTGTAATCAGTGGCAGTGACAACCAGAACCCAGCACAGCAAAGGGCAGAGTCACCCCAGCAGAAAGAACCACCCCCCCACCTGCTCTGTAGAACCCCCAGGCACCTGGTGGCAGGATCCAGGTATCCCTGAGGCCTGGCATGTGAATGTTGGGCTTCGTGGCACCTCCCCTGGGGACATGTGTGTCCCTGCACTCTGCTGCAGTGCCATTCCTCCTGCCTTTGCACAGCTGGGGGCTGGAGTCTTCAACAGGAGACCCTGGAGTTACCCAGGGCCGGGAAGGAAGATGATGAGGGTGGAACAGCCCTGGCACGACAGTCACAGCTGTGGGGGGAAGGGGCAGGGTGCTTTCAGCAGTGCCAAGGCTCAGGACAAGGGTGTCGAGGCTGGGAGCAGCTTCCCCATCACTTGGGAAAGGGAAAATCCCCACGGTTTGGTGGGAAGGCTCGGGAGAAATGAAGCAGAGGAGAGGTGTGGGTGGGGATGGGGGACAGGCTGTGAGACCCACTGGGAGCCTTTGCTGGTGAGAGGGTATGTGGTGAGACCTGAGCTGCCACCAGCTGAGCTGAGGGGCTGTGGGGAGCAAACAGCCTTCATCATCATCATCTTCATCCTTGTGGGTGTCCAGACAGGGTCTGTGGGGAGCAAACAGCCTTCATCATCATCATCTTCATCCTTGTCCTTGTGGGTGTCCAGACAGGGTCTGTGGGGAGCAAACATGGGCTTCTTCATCATCTTCGTCATCATCATCATCTTCATCCTCACCCCTGTGGGTGTCCGGGCAGGGTCTTTGATGAGATAACATGGGTTTCATCATCATCATCATCATGATCTTCATCCTCACCCACTTGGGCATCCAGGCAGGGTCAGTGGGGAGGAAACATGGGTTTCATCATCATCATCATCATCACCGTCACCTTCATCACTGCCCACCTGGGCTGCCAGGAACCTGGAGCACCTCCCCGAGGGGCACCGGGATCCCCCTCCCGTTCCAGTGCTGTGGCCGTGAGCGCTCAGCCCCTGCCAGCCCTGCTCGCCCTCCCCTCGGGCACAGCACGACACCGAGGAGTGATGTGGGAAACTCCCTGTTCTGGCACAGCTCAGGGGCCGGGCAGGAGTCCTCACTGCCAGGATTTGTTCCAGGTGGGGTTTCACAGTGCCAGGGTTTGTCCCTGGCTCTGCCACTGGCTGGCACGGGGGGTTTAAGCTCAATAAAGTCCTTTTCTCTGTCAAAAGAAAACTTGGAGCTGGTGCAAGATGTGCTGGCCAAGCTCTACAGGGTTCTTGATCTGCATCGGTGATTTATTAGAGTTGTTTTTCTAACAGGCTGATAAAAAGATCCACCAAACTACTTTAATCCAATTAATACTTGCTTTTCTCATCCTTTTTTGCCTATTTTAACTTGTTTTCCTTGCTGAGAACTGGGAGTCCCAAACTCTTCAATGCTCCTTTGAGCTCCTCAGCTGGAGCAAACCCATTTAAATTTTGTTTTAAACCTTTTTCTTTTTTTTCATTTTTGAAGGATAAAAAATATTTTTCAAATCAATCAGGCGCTTTTCTGCAGAAATTTGTCTGGGTTTTGAGTGTTTTTAACTCACCCAACTCAGCACAGAGTTGGGATCAGTATTTGTGTCTGGCAGTGTTATCTTGAATGCCCCCAAAGGTGGTGGCATCTCTGCAGGGTTTCAGTGCCCACCTGCTCCTCAGTGTGGAGCAGGACATCCCCCCTGGGCTCATCTCCTTTTTCCAAGGATGTGGCTGGGGATTTCAGCATTCCCAAGACAAATCCCACTGTCCAGGAGGGCACGGGGAAGTCCCAGCAATGCTGTGGCACTTGAACCATGTCTATGACATGCCAGATCTCAAATCCACCCTCAGCCCCGACAGCTGCAGCCACTCCCAGGAGCTCCCTGGGAGGGTGGAGAAGCCCGAGCAGATCCTGCTCTCCCTCCTGGGAAGGGGATCTCTCCCACCCCCTGGCCTGGCTGGTGGCTCAGGGGTTGTCTCTGCCCCCTGTCCCCCTGTTCAGTCCCTCATGGGTGTTGGCCCCGGAGCGTGTCCGTGCCATGGGCTCTGCCCTGAGCACGTCCCTCTGCAACACTGAGCTTGGGTTGGGCTCCCAAGGGTCTCCCCTGCCCTGCAGAACCCCCAGACCCCACGGCTTGGCTGCAGAGAGGCAGGTGCAGGCACGGCCAGGGAATGTCAGAGTGTTCATTAGCTTTATTCCTCAGCCCGAGCCGCGGCTGGCGTTAGTCATTAATTAAGAGCAAGGGGGGTTGCTCGTGGGGGCTGAGCCCCAGCCCACCACCATCCCCCTGGATTCCCACCCTGGGCACCACCTGGGTCTCCTAAAACATCTCCTGCCCCGGGAATGGCCATTCTGGAGTCAGAGCAAGGCAGGTCAACACCGGAGCCAGGGCGTGAGGGGTGGCATCCGAGGGCAGCGGGGTGCCCACCCCGCAGGGCTGGCAGGGCACGGGAGGTGCTGCTGGGTGGTTGCTCCGGTGTCAGGTGGGGTCAGGGCAGGCTCTGCTCGGGGTCAGTGGCTGCAGTGGAGGTGGGGATGGGGCTGGGCAGTGGCCGCGGGTGGTGTGTGCTGGTCTGGGGGAGGGCAGGTGGGGGCACAGGGACACGTGCAGCCCAGGGACAAGGGGTTTGTGCCACCCCATCCTGAATGCCCCTGGAAGGGAGGGCACTCTCCGTGCATGGCAGGGACTCTGACTAGGCCAGCCCTGGTGCCCAGATCCCCTGGGCTTCCAGTGTGACCCCGGGTGGGACAGGCAGGACACGATGGCTCCATTTGGGAGAGCCCCTACAGGTTTCTCCTCCTCTGCACCCCCTTTCTCTCCATTTCACCTGTGTGGCAGCCCCGGGCACAGGGCCATGGGTCACACCTGGCCATGAACCCCTCGGGTCTGTTTGTCCCCACCACAGTGTTGGGGACACCTCGGTGGCAGACACCCACTGAGAGGGTCAGGGCAGTGCCATGGCTCTGTGCCAGGAGAAGCCCTTGAGGCCCCCCAGCCCACTGTGCCCCCACAAACATCCCTGGACACCCCCAGGGACCCCTCCTGATCCCCATTTCAGCACCCCTTGACACAATCCCAAGAGCATCCCATTTCTCCACTGTCCTCTTCCTCCCACCATTGTACCTCCATCCTCCCTTTCCACCACTGCCTCTCCATCCTCCCCTTCCTCCGGCTCCTGCCTCCCCACCCTCCTCTTTCCTCCTGCCTCTCAGCTGAGCTCACCCAACCCTTGGTGGCAGGGAAATGTCCCTCTCCAGCCAGTCCCTCGCACTCTGCAGCCCCCCACCCAAGGGTGCTCAGGGTCAGGGAGATCCAGGAGGTCTCCCAGACCAGAGAGGACAGCCAGGTGGAAGCAGGAAGATGCTCTTGGCACCATTATCTTATCCGACCTGTACATGAAGATTGAAACAGGTGGGACCCTCTCTCTGGGCACTGGTGAGCTGAAGACCCAGGGCGAGGCGGGAACAGCCCCAAAGCCACGGGCACCCCGTGCTGTGGGGATGTGGTGGGATGCCCACGGGGAGCTCGGCTCTGCCCAGCCCCACTGCCCGTCCCTGCCCCACACCGTGCCCGGTCCCACCGGTGCTTTGCTGGCTGCCAGCCCCAAGCAGGGTGTCAGGGGGTCCCTGGGCACGGGGACATGTGGGGGAGGCGAGGGGTGCAGGGGAGGGAGATGCCCCCACCCCGCAGCACCGCCGGCTGCCCCCGCACCCGTGCCCTCCCGCGGGGCTCCCTCGCAGCGTCGGGCGGGACCTACGGACCTGTGGGTCATCCGCCCTACGGCACCTCCTTGTGCTCCTGCTTGGACTCCTTCAGCACCTGGAGCCACAGGGAGAGAGGGAGCATCACCCCGGGCTCAGGGTGTGCTCCTGGCAGAGCCTGCCTGGGCTCTGAACCACCTTGGGGACAGGGATGGGGACAGGGGTAGGGATAGGGACAGGGGTAGGGACAGGGCTGTGCTCTTTGTGAGCTGCCAGGCTCATCCCAGCCGTGCTCTCACAGCACTGGGATCGCTGGCTCCCTGCCTGGGCTGCTCCTGGTGGCCCCATGTGCAGGGATGGTGGCCCCATGTGCAGGTCCCTTGGGGACACCCCGTGGGGAGGTGGGGATGGAGCTTGGGTGACACGGATGAGGAGTCCCCACCTCTCCATCTCGGGTCTCCACAGTTTTGACCACGATGCTCTTCACACGGACTTCTGGTATGGATTTGGTGTCCAGGCTGGTCTCTGGGGGACATGGGCAGGATTGGCAGTGACACCACGGCCAGGGTATGGCCCTTCCAGCCACACTCAAGGGGAGAGGCCCAAAGTAAATGGAATGGAAAACCCTGAACCATGGGAGACAGCGGCCCTGGGGACAGGACCAGCCTCAGGGACAGTGTTGGCCTCAGGGACATGGCTGGCCTTTAGGATGTGGCTGGTTTGGGGATGTGATTAGCCCTGGGGACACAGTTGGCACTGGGGTCATATTTGGCCTCAGAAGGTGCTGTTGACAATGGGGACATGGGTGGGTTTGGGATGTGGCTGAGCTTGGGGACAGGGTTGTCCCTGGGGACACGATTGGCACTGGGGAACTCAACTGGCCTGAGGGATGTCATTGGCCTTGGGGATGTGGTTTTCATTGGGGACATGGTGATGTGGTCAGTCTTGGGGACATCTTTGACCCTGGGGACATGCTCACCCTTGGGGATGTGGCCTTGGCACCCTCCTCCCCACATCCTGGGAGAACCCAGGAATCCTGAGAGGAAAGCCTTCCAATCCCTCTGGATGAAGGAGGGATGGCTGAGATGGCATCTCCTGCCACAGAGCCCACAGAAGCCACCCCTGTTTGTGCCACCATCCTGCCCTCCTGCCCCACACCTGGGCACAGCCTCACCTCGGACCTGCAGGTTGGAGAAGCTCTGCACGGGGATGGCGATCCTGTAGGAGCAACAGGAGTGTTGGGAGGAGCTCAGGGTCCTGCTGCCCACCAGCTCCACCTGCCTGGGGCTGGAGGATGGTCCCCAGCCCAGCCAGACACCCCAGAGGGACCACGAGGATGTGGAGCCCCTACTCTGCCCTCACCTGCTCTCCTCACCCTCCAGCAGCTTGCGGTACATGGCAATCTCACTGTCCAGGGCCAGCTTGACGTGCAGCAGGTCCTGGTAGTCCTGCAGGTGCCTGGCCATCTCCTCCTTGAGGCTGCGGGTGTCCTCCTCCAGCCTCCCCACCGTGTCCTGGTAGCCGGCCACCTCCAGGGTGTAGCGCTGCTCCAGCTCCCGCAGCTGCCTCTCCAGGGACTCATTCTGTGGGGCCACGAGGGGCCAGGACACTTTCCATAGCCACCTCCTCCCAGGAGATGGGGGCTCATCCCAGTGCCCATCCACCTCCCACCCCTGGGAACCATTCCCCCAGCACTGGGAGGTGGTCGCGCTGCCGTGCCAGGAAACCCTGTGGTGGTGGCAGCTCCCCGAGGCTGTGTCCCCCCTCTTGCACCCCATGGCCACCACCTACCGAGCCCCTCAGAGCCTCCAGGTCGCAGGTGAGGGCCTGGAGCTGGCGCCGGTACTCGTTGGCCTCCTGCTTGGCTGCTCGCAGGGTCTCGGCGTGCTGGGCGGCCGCGGCCGTCAGGTCTGCAAACTGGGACGGGGGACACGTGCCACGGGATGGGACCACACGGCAGGGCTGTGTCCCGGTGGCACATGGCCTGGGGACACCACGCTGCTCTGCCCCACAGGAGGGCATGGCCCCGGGGACACGTGGAGTGGAGAAACATCCCTTACATGAGCAGGGACAGCGGAGACCCCCAAACCCCCTCATCACCACCCAGCGCCGGGTGATCAATTCTGATATTCTGGGAGGGGACAGCGAGGCCACCCATCCCTGTGGCCCCCAGCTCCCTGTGCACCTTGGACTTGTACCACTCCTCCGTCTCCCGGGCATTGCTGGCGGCCACGGCCTCGTACTGGGTGCGGATGTCGCGCAGGGCGGCCGTCAGGTCCGGCTTGGGGGCATCCACCTCGAGCTGCACCCGCTGCCGGGCCAGCTGCTCCTGCAGCTCCCGCAGCTCCTGGGGGGACAGGGGGGTCAGCACAGCCCCCACGAGCCCCGGGGCTCCCTGGCCCCCTGGGTGGGGTTACCTCTTCATGGACCTTCTGGAGGAAGGTGATCTCGTCCTGCAGGGTCCCCACGCGCCGCTCCAGGTCCAGGCGAGCCAAGGCGGCGTTGTCAACATCCTGTCACCACGGGGGGACACGAGGGACAGTCCCAGGCTGGCCATCTGGGTCTGCTCCCTCCTGAGCTGCCTGGTCATGCCCATTCTCTCCCACTCCCACCTTTCTCTACCCATCGTAACAAATCGCTCATTTCCTGCTCCTGCCCACCCCTGCTCCATTCCTGCCCTACCTCTATTCCATTCCTCTCCTATCCCTGTTCTATGCCTGCCCTATCCCTTCCCTGCTCCTGCCTCTTTCTGTCCATCATGACACACTCCAGTTCCTCACCACCCACCCATGCCCATCCCTGCCCTATCCCTGCCCCATCCCTGCCTCTTTCTGCCCGTCAAAACACATCCCAGTCCCTCACTGCCTGCTCCTGCCCTTCCCTACCCCATCCCTGTCCACCCCCAGGAGAGGCTGAGCCGGGAGCTGAACCCCTGGGATGCAGGATGGGGGTGCAGGATGGGGGTGCAGGGTCTGGCCCTGCCCTCACCTGCCTGTAGGCAGCCAGGTTGCTCTCGGCCTCCAGCCGCAGGGTCACCTCGTCCTGCAGCCTGTGACAGAGAGAGGCACCGTGACGTGTCTGGCATTGGGACCCCTCCAGCACTGGGACCCCCCTGGCACCATGACCCGTCACTCTCTGCCCATGGACAGACCCCCCTGTGCCAACACAGCCCCCCAGCACCTGCACCCACCCAAACCCTGTGCCAGTGCCTGTACCCACCCCACACCACCCACACTGTTCCCAGGGGTCACCCTGGTCCCATCACCATGCTGGTGCCCATCAGTGCCAGGTCCTCCCCAGGGCTACCTTGCTTCTGTCTCAGTGGCCACTCTGATCCCTGGGCACACCTCGGTCTCCATCCTGGTCCCAGGGGTCACCCTGGTCCTTGTCACCACCGTGGTCCTCATCACACCACCATTTCTCTGATCACATCACCACCATGGTCCCCATCCCACTGCCATCTCCTCAGCCACATCCCCATCCCTGTCACCACTGTAGTCCCCAGAACAACCCTGATTGCCATCCTGGTGGTCATCCTGGTCCCTTCTGCCACTTGGGATTCAGTGGCCACCCTGGTCCTGGTACTTCCCCTGACACCCATCCCAGTGGCCACTTTCCATCCTGCTCCTGGTGGCCATCCTGGCCCTTGGACTAGCCCAGGTCAGCCTTACTTCTGCTGGAGGCTGCCGAGGTCCTGGGCCAGGTTGTCCCTCTCGATCTCCAGCCTGGCCTTGGCGGTGCCCAGCTGCTCCACGTGGCGCCGCAGGTCCCGCAGCTGCTCCTGGTAGATGTCCCCCCTGCACAAGGGCTCCCGGTCCCGCGCCTGGTTCAGCTCCAGCAGCAGCACCTTGTTCTGCTGCTCCAGCAGCCGCACCTTCTCGATGTAGCCGGCGAAGCGGTCATTGAGCTCCATCATCTCCACCTTCTCACTGGTGCGCGTCTCCCTGAACTCCGAGTTGAGCGCCGTGGCCAGCGAGAAGTCCATCCTGCCCGAGCCCAGCCGGGGGGCAGGATGGGGGCCAGGGTGGGTGCTGTGGGGTGCCCGGGGCCGGGCAGAGGGGCTGGCAGCGGGCACTCGGTACATCGGGGTGGCGGGGCTGAAGCGGCCGTAGGAGGATGGACGCTGGCTCCCCATGCCCACGGTGCATGGGATGTGCCCGGCCGAGGGTTTTTATGGACTCCAGGGCCCCCATCCCGCTGGGCACCCCGGCACTGGCCGCCGGCCAGGGAGCCAGTGGGCCGGCACAAAGCCAGGCTGTGGCACCTGGCAGGGGTGTCTGTGCCCTGGCACCCAGCCTGGGCACCGCGGCACAGCCCCACGACCACCCCCTGCTCCCGGGGGTCGGGGGAACACGCCGAGGGGAGATGGAGCAGTGGCCAAGGTCACCCACGGGGCAGGGCTGGGTGCCAGGCTGGGCACGGTGCTGGGGGGCACTGGGGGAGCTGTGTGGGAGAGCCACATACGTGTGTATGTGAGGCCTGTACACAGGGATGTACATGTGCAGGGCACATACACCCACTCGTGTGCGTGGGCACATCTGCACGCACACACATGCACACCCGGGAACACACATACACACACAGGAACACACATACACACATGGAAACACACAGCAACACACATACACACACAGGAACACACATACACACCAACACAGGTACACACATACAAGAACACACATGCACACATGGGAACACATGTGCACACACGTCAACACACACACACACACACACCCCCCTACAGAGACACATGTGTCTGTCCATGTCCACAGACACGCACACGTCCATCCCTCCCTGCCATGGTCACGCACCCCTCATCGTGCAATGCACACACATGTGCCTACATGGCATACACAGGGATACACGCAGAGTGTGCACAGATACACACACATGTGCTGCTTTCCCCAAACACATGTGCATCACACCCACTGAGCACACCCAGAGCTGTGCACGCTCAGCTGCCCTTCCATGTACACACAACACACACAACATCCCACTGTGCATGTGCAGACACCTCTACACATGGGCACACACATGCACACATGGGCACACACATGGGCACACAGGGACACACACAGACACACACATGCACATATGGATACACACATGCACACATGGGCACACATGGGAGCACACAGGAACACACATGCACACACGGGCACACAGATGCACACAGATGCACACACAGGCACACACATGCACACACGGACACACACATGCACACACAGGCACACACATGCACACATGGGCACACACATGCACACACAGACACACACATGCACATGCGCTCCCTGTGTCACATCCCACCCAGGATAAGCCCCTTCATGAGCAGCTCACCACCCCAGAGCCCATCAGCCCAGCCTGGCCACGAGAGCAGGCTGCTAATTGAGGCCTGTTGCTCATTAAGTGGCTGCAGCCTCCCAGGTCCTTCCCATCCCACTGGGCCCGTGGAAGCACTGGCTGGTGGCCCTGGAGTCCCTCTGGGGCTCAGGATGCCTGTCCCTGCCCCAGATCCAGAGGGGACTTATCCCACCACAGCCGTGTCACCAGCCACACACACTGACTTTGGGGGGCCCTTTGCCCCCGCTGGCCCATCGTGGGGGTGGTGAGGGCTGGAACGGGTGCCAGGGGCTTTCCCCGGTGGCTGAAAGGGGCTTTGTGCGGGGCTGGAGCTGTGTCTGCCCAGCACGGCCGGGGGTCTTTGTGCCAGGGCACGGCACTGCCGGGAAACACGGGGGGACGGATCCAGGAGTGGGATGGATCCAGGA
Organism: Dendrocincla tyrannina; assembly: GCA_035047865.1. Lineage (NCBI taxonomy): Eukaryota > Metazoa > Chordata > Aves > Passeriformes > Dendrocolaptidae > Dendrocincla > Dendrocincla tyrannina. The sequence continues at coordinate 3,579,432 of JAWWMP010000080.1, forward strand.
CGGGCATGGGGCCACGGCCGGCCCTCTCCCCTCCCAGCCACGGCGTCATGGCCACAAACTGGGGCGGGGGTGGGACTTGGGGACAGCCCGTGCAGGGATGGGGGGGTTTTGGGGACATGAGTGACACGTGGTGGCATCGGGGTGGGTGCCCCGAGAGGCAGCTGGGATGAAACTGGGGGGCAGGGGGGTCCCTGGGACTCTGCTGCAGGGATGGGGACAAGGACAGAGACAGGGACAGGGATGGGGACTGGCCTTGCTGCTGGCAGCAGGTGGCAGCCGATGGCCGGGAAAGGCTCCTGCCCGGGGACACGTGTTCGGAGCGGGGCCACCATCGCTGGGCCACCGACAGCGGCCACTGGGCAGGGTTGTGACACCGCCCGTGTCCCTGCGGGTGCCATCGGCGGGGACCCAGAGCCACTGGAGACCAGACTGGGGAGACCGGTGGGACCGGGGCAGCCGCCACATCCCCCTTTAATCCCCAGAAGCACCTTGTCCCCAGCCAGCCCCGTGTCCCCCAACTGTCCTGGACCAGTGTCAGCAGCGACAGGCTGGGGCTGTGCCCACAGAAACGCCAGGTCTGGGGCATCTGCACACCCCATCGAGACACTTTGTGTCCCCAGACAGAACAGTGACATCCCTGGGGACACGTGCCGTGTGTGACAGCCCTAGTGACAGGGGACCGACACCCCTGTGCTGCACAGCCCTCGTGGGATGGGGCACAGAGCCGTGGCTTTGGGATGCTGTGTGAGCACCCGCAGCTCCCCCGGGATCCATCCCGTCCCGGCTCCCACGCAGCGGGATCAAAGCATGGGAAGTGTCACCGCCGGCGGCCGCGGGAGGCAGGCTGGGCTGTCCCCCTCCTCCTCCTCCTCCTCCTCCTCCTCTTTCCCTACCCCCCTTAATGACACAAACGAACTGGGAGCGGGCTGCGAGTTTTAATGAGAAGCTTCCAGGCTCAAGAAGACAAAGGTGAGCTGAGCCGCCGCCAGGCAGGGAAGGGGCAGCAGGAGCCGGTCCCCGCGGGACGGCAGCACGCCCGGAGCTGTCCCACACCCCGGTGCTGCTCCTGCCACGCTGGGCACCTGCTCCAGGCCAGCTTAGCTGGGAGCTGCTCCCCAACCACAGCTCCTCTCATGGGAGCTCCTGTGCGAGCCCAAGGAGCGGAGCAGGGCTGTGGGAGGGGGCTGTGGGGGTCTGAAGGGGTTGTAGGGCTCTGAGAGGGGCTCTGGGGGCCAAAAGGGCCACAGGGGAGGCTGTGGCTTGAGGGGTGTCAGGTCGTGAGAGGGACTAAGAGGGCATAAAGGGGACAGTGCTGTCGTAGGGGAGGCTGTGGGTGCCCAGGGGGGTGCAGGCTCATGGGGGGTCCTCGGGGGGCACAGGGATGTGGTGGGAGCAGGGCCTCGGGCTCAGTCTCCACCACTGCACCCCCCAGCTGAACCAAACCCCCCAGGAGTGTGAGGGCCCAGGCCATTAGACCTGAAGCCATGTCCTCCAGCAGCTCCAGCTCCCACTGTGGGACCCCCTCCTCGCTGGCTGCTGCTGCTCGGGTAAGTCCTGGCACTCACCTCTGATCCTGCCCCCCATCTGCTCCCAGGCTGGGTGGGCTCAGCGAAGCTGCAGATTGACTTTGGAAGCCCCCAGGCAGCTATGGAGTTTGGGGGGACACACCAGTACCCCAAAATCACACAGCCTGAGACTGTGCTGTGCCTGCACCAGTGCTGAGAGCAGCTGTGAGTCCCAGGGACGCGGGGGGTGTGAGATCTGGGGGTACAGACTCCAGCCCGGCAGCTGGCATGACTCTGAGCTGCCACAGGCCCAGGGAGCTGCTGGATGCCTCGGCCCCAGTGCCAGGACTGCCTGCCTCAGCACTGAGCTGGGAATTGCACTCCCCAGGGGCTCAGTCCATGTGCAAACCTGTGTGTCCTTGGTGCAAACCTGCCAGTGGATTTCAGTCCCAGCAGGGCCGTCACGGCTGCCTGGGCAGAGGAGGCTCTGACTGTCACTGCAGCCTGAACCTGGTGCCTCACCCGTTGCTGCTTTCAGGGAGCAGTCCAGGTGTCTGGATGCTTTTCCAGCTGGCTCTCAGCTGGGCTCACCAGTGGGTGCTGGATTCCTGCCTGCCACAAATCCCTGAGCTGTGCTGGAAATTTGCCCTTCCCACTGCTGGCTCTGCCTCCCAACAAACAAACCACAGGCTAGTGTGGATAAAGGAGCAGTCCCCAGCCTTCCAGCATCTGTGTGGCAGCTCCAGGCCATGCAGGGGTTGTTCCTGGGGGCTGGGGGTGTTACAGTGTGCTGGGGGAGGCACATTTGGTTCTACTGGGAGACTTTTAGGGATTCAGAGGGGAAAGTGGGGAGTGATGCTGCCAGGTTGGTGACTGTGTCCTTTCTGGCCTGCACCAGCCCTGGGCTCAGCACACAAAGCCCTGGCTGGTGCCTCCCTGGGGGCACTGCAAGGCCTTGTCTGGAGGCTGAGTTTGGTGGCAAAGTCCACAGGGAGAGTCGGGGCTGGGGCTACCTCCGTGTGTGAGCTTTTTTGGGGTCATGTTGGGGCTCTGGGTTGGAGTGTTGCCCTTCAGAGGCCCAAACAGCTGTACCCGCATCCATCACCAAGTGTGGAAGATGCTGACTGTTTCCTGTAGCTCTGTCCCTTCCTGCCAGATCCCTTCCCAGCTTTGCTTCTCATGTCACTAAGTTTGGCTCATGTGCAGGAGTGCAGATCATGTCCCCTGCAGCCACCCAGGGGGCCCTGGAGCCTGGAGGAGCCTGAGGAGCTGCCCCTGTGTCCTTTAACTTCTGCCTCAAACACTGACTCCCAGCTCTGTGCTGAGCTGGGCGAGTTCAAAACAGCTCAAAACCAGATTAATTTGAAAAATATTTTTCCTTCAAAAAGTCGAAAGCAAATATTGAAAAAAAAGGCTAAATAAAAACTAGAAAAAAGGGTCAGGATGTTGGAAACTTCCAAAGCGAGGATGATCCGAGGTGTCCCAGTGCCCCATGGGGGTGCTGCTACGACTTGGCCCATTTCCTGAGCACCCAGAAGCAGTAGCAGCCCAGGTGGATGAGGCAGAAGATGCCGATGATGATGCCGAAGCTGAAGCCAACGGCCTTCATGACAAAGATGGACTCGGGGTCGCGGGGGCCGCGCGAGCGCCGGACCGGGGAGGTGATGGTGAGCCGGAACCCCGCCACCATCTGCCCCTCCCGCCAGCAGAAGTAGGTGCCCTTGTCACTCCTGTGCACCCGCAGGATGTGCAGGTGGTTCCCGTGGTCAATGAAGATCCGCATGGCCTTGTCGACTCCGACGAGGTACTGGGAGCGGTAGAGCCGGACGGAGCCCTTGTCCCAGGCCACAGCGTGCTCCGGCCGGGCCCCCGGGCACACAATGACCAGGCTGGTCCGGAGGGGCTGGTTGTGGTACTGGATGGGGACACGCGGTATGTCGGGCTTCTCGCCCAGCCTGTAGATGATGTTGGAGATGGACTGCACGCCCTCCCCAGGCACATTCTTCTGCGGGCAAGGGGCCAGGCAGCTCCGGATGGCCACCTCGGGGCTGCGGAGGTGGATGAGGCGTGGGAACTCTGGGGGGACGGCCTTGGAGCCGCAGGAGGTGACGTTGGGCAGCGAGGTGCGGTAGCGGGGTCTCAGCTGGGCGCTCTGCACGAAGCACAGCCCGATGCGCCGCTGCTCCCCCCGCACCCCGCAGCGGTCACACTCGCCCCAGTCCCAGAAGGTGGTGAAGAGCTTGAACTGCTCCTCTGTGTAGTCATCCTGGACGTGCTGGTCACTGTCCAGGAAAGCCACCTTGATCCTCTTCGTGGGCTGCACATCCACGTCATAGCCATAGAAGTAGTGCCCTTCCCTGGAGCCGCACAGGTAGTGCCCCGAGTCCCTCACCTGGGCCTGGAACACGATGAGGCTGAACATGCGGATGCTGAACCGCTCCAGCAGGTCGCTGCCCGTGCGGATGTGCCTCGAGTCCACCACCATGGTGCCGTTGAAGTCTGTCAGGACCCTGGTCTCGTGGCCGCGCAGGTTCTTCTGGAAGAACCAGACGACAGAAGTGGCTTCCTCAGGCTTGCACTTGCAGGGGAGCTCGAAGGTCATGCCTGACAAGTAGGCGACGTTCTCGAACATCAGAAAGGCGGGACATGCCATCCTCTTGAATAAGCCCCCTTTCTTCTCGATGGCAAAGGCCTGGAGGACACCGACCAGGCAGAGCAGGATGGTGGCTCCCAGCACCCCCATTGCTCTGGGCGGGTTCTGCCCCAGCAGGACTCACCCAGCCCAGCCAGGGGCAACCCCATGGCCCCCAGGACAGCCTGGCCTCTGTGACACCCCCTCTGGAACCCACTGGAGCATTGCCACCTGTGTCCCTGGACACAAGGAGCTGTGATGGGAACAACAGAACTGCCACCATCTTATGGAATCACAGGGTCATGGAATGGTTTGGGTTGGACAAGACCCTAAAGACGATCTCATACCACACCCCAGAGTAGAGGGGGACCATCCCCTCCCTCACCCCCCTGGCCACCCCTCTTTTGCTGTGTTTGCCCTTCAGTGTTGCCAGCACTCACTGTTGGTTCATGTCCAGCTTTTCTTCCACCAGAACCCCCAAAGTCCTTCTCTGCAGGGCTGCTCTCAGCTCTTCTCCTAGTCTGCTGATGTCTGGCATTACCCCAGCCCAGGTGCAGCTCCTTGCACTTGGCCTTGGTGAACTTCATCAGGTTCTCCTGGTCTCACTTCTCAAGCTTTCTCGGGTCCCTCTGGATGGTCCCCATCCTTCTGTCGTGTCACCTGCCAACCTGCTGAGGGTGGGCTCTACCCCACTGTCTGTGTCAGTGATGAAGAGGTTGAAGGGCCCTGTTCCCAAGGCAGGGCCCTGAGGGACAGTCCTTGTCACCAACCTTGCTGGGGTCTGGACCCACTGCCCACAACTCCCTGGCATGTCCATCCAGCCAAGTCTTCACCCACCCAACAGCCCTCCCTTCACGCCCTTTCCTCTCCAGTTTGGGGATGAGGACGCCCTTTGGTACCACGTGTCACAGGCTGGATTTTCAAGGTGCACAGAGGTACCCATGGCCACAGCTGTGGGTTGTGGTGTGTGGACACGTTTCTCTGTTGCCATTTGGGGTGTGTGACAGGGGCCACTGGTGCTGAGAGAGCTCTGTGGGGAATGTCCAGCCCTTGGCACTGCAAACCTGTGGCTGTGGCAGTGACGGGACACGGGGACACGGCAGGAGCCTGTGGGCACACGCTGGGGGGATGGATTGGGGTCCCCCCTGAAGGCACAGTGCTGAGCTGCTGCACCACAGCAAACTCCTGTGAAGAGCCAGAGGTCTGAGCTGTGGGGCAGGTGGGGCTGGGCTGGGGAGGACACCCGGTGTGACAGCGAGAGCGGGGCTGGGAGCCACACGGGGGCTGAAGGGGCTGCACAGGGGTGGGGGGACTTTCCTGAGCCACACCGAGTCCTGGGCTGTGTCCTGTGCTGGAGACTGTAATTAATGATTCCTTCAGGGCGCTTCAGCAATCCAGGAGTCCCTCGAGCAGCTCCGGTGCCCGGCCGGGCCGGCTCTGAGGGACAAACACGCGCTGCCCACACACCCTGCTGGGAGAGGGCACCGGGACACCCCAGGGCAGAGGCCGCTGCTCTGGAACCACACACCGCTCGGGTAACTATTGACCCCACCGCTGCAACACCGTCCCCTTTGCGCCGCCTCAGCCCCAACCACCACCGGACACACCCTTAACCCACAGCCGCCCCTGTGGCCCTGTACCCCCTCTCAGAGGGCTCTTTGGGTCCGCAGAGCCCCTCTCAGAGCCCCACACACACATATTCCCCCTCACGGCGCCCCCTCCCGCTGCCGCTCCCCTCACACGCTGTGACCCCGCCGCTCCCGCCGCCGCCTTTAAATCGGCCCCGCCCTGCGTCCTGATTGGTCCCGCTCCGCCTCCTGCCTCCCCATTGGCTGCGCCCCTCCCGCGCCGCGCGGTGTTTCATGGGGATTGTAGTTCCGTCGTTCGCGCGGTGCATGCTGGGAGTTGTAGTCCGGTCTCCACCTGCGCCCCCTGCCGGCCGGTCCCGGCACAGCAGCGGGGCGGAGACCCGGGGGGATCCCAGGGAGCATTGGGGGGTCCGGGGGGGTCCCGGGGGGTCCCCGGCGGTTCGGGGGATCCCGGGGGATTCCGGGGGGTCCGAGGGGGTCCCGGGGGGTCCCAGGGGGCACCGGGAGCTCCGGGGGGTCCGGAAGGGTCCTGGGGGGTCCCGGGGGATTTCGGGGGGGCCGGGAGGGTCTCGGAGGGTCCCGGGGGGTTCGGGGAGTCCTAAAGGGTCCCGGGAAGTCTCAGAGAGTCCTGGAGGGTCCCAGGGGATTCCGGGGAGTCCGGGAGGGTCCCAGGGGATTCCGGAGGGTCCGGGAAGGTCCCGAGGAGCCTGGGAGGGTCCCGGGAGGGTTCCAGGGGATTCCGTGGGATCTCAGGAGGGTCCCGGTACCCCCGGGCCGGGGCTGCAGCTGCACCACCCTCCGTGCGGGTCTTCTGCTCCGGGCTGTGGCCAACAACCCAACCCCGCCACTGACTCAACGCCCCCAGCTGGGATCGGTGCTGGGGAACAGCGCCAGGACCCGCCAGGGTTTGGGGGACACACACACACCTGGGGGGACACACACACCTGGGGGGAAACATAGCCTTGGGGACACTCACACACACACCTGGGGGGAAACATAGCCTTGGGGACACTCACACACACACCTGGAGGGCACCCACACACACCTGGGGACACCCAAACACACCTGGGGGGAAATACAGCCTTGGGGACACTCACACACACACCTGGGGACACACACACACCTGGGGGGACACAAACACACACCTTGGGGGACACACACACACCAGGGGACACACACACATGCCTGGGGACACACACACACACACACCTGGGGACACACACACACACGTGGTCGGGACACCCACCCACCCACACGCAACCAGGGGGACATCCACACACACCTGAAGGACACCCACCCCCGTGTCCCCAGGGCTCCCATCCCCTGACCACGCCACGGCCACTCCGGACACTGCTGCTGGCCCCGGGCACCCGCTGTCACCTCTAATTGGGTCACATCCTGCCCGCGCCGAGGCAGCGGGGCCTGGCGCGTGTGCCCGAGGGTCCCGGTGTCTCTGTGTGGCCTGACAGTGTCCCCTCCCTCATAGGGGCGATGCTGTGTCCCTCCTCGTGGGCCCAGCCGGGCTCTGGGGACAGGGACATGGCGCTGGTGGCACCCCCGTGTCCCCAGTGGAGGCGGCAGAGGGGCCATCAGCCCTTGGGGACAGAGAGCCCCTCCTGGCTGGGCCGATTTGATGAGCCAAGCGGGATCTGGAGCCGGAGGGGTGGCAGGAGGGCCCCGTCCCCAGGGTGGGGGACACTGGGGACACAGACAGCAGACGGGGAGAGGTCACAGCTCTGCTTTACCATGTTGTCACCCCCGGGGGGGGGCAGGACAGCAGGTCCCCCCGCCCCAGCGCAGCCCCCCCAGCCCGGGGCCGTCCGTACACCGGGACACCCCCGAGAGACCCCTGGCATCGCCCCGGGGGGGAAGGCAGCGGGGAGGGGGCACTGCGGGACAAGGGGGGCACAGCCGGGGGCAGGGGGGGGCAGTGGGGCAGCACAGGGGGGCCCCCAGCCTTTTTGCCACCCCCCAGCCCTCTGCAGCCCCAAAGCCCTCAGCTGGCACCGTGGGGTGAGCTAATGGGAGAAGGGGGGTTTGGGGGCAGCGGGGGGATCCGTGGGCTGGACCGTGGCGGGGGGTGCCGTGGGGCTGGGGGGCAGCGAGGGGAGGCCGTGGGGCTGGGGGGCAGCGGGGAACTGAACCACGGCACAGGCACGCCGTGGGGTTGGGGGGTCAGGGGGATGCGTGGTGCAATGCCGTGGGGCCGGGGGGCTCAGCGGGGTGCCGGGGGCGATGCCGTGGGGCTGGGGGTCAGGGGGGTGCCGGGGGTGATGCCGTGGGGCTGGGCTCAGTCCGAGTAGATGATGAAGCCGGAGAAGGTGCTGTACTTGTTGTTGTTGCCGCCGTGGGCTTTGCCCCCGTCCAGCTTGATGAACACCTCGTCCCCCGCGTCCAGGTGCAGGATGACGCTGTTACTCGCGTAGTCGTAGTTCTGGTCGGCGTCCTGCGCGATGGCGCTGGCACGGACCTGCCCAGGGGACACCGTGGGACCGGCTCAGGGCACGGACCTGCCCAGGGGACACGGCGGGACTGGCTCAGGGCACGCCCCCGGTCCCAGTTCGCCCACAGCCGGGGAGATGCGCCCCTCTGGATCCCCACCCGTGGGTGAACAGGACCCGGGTGGATGAGGCTGCTCCGAGCATCGCCCAGAGCCGCTCCCTGACCCGGCGGGCACAGACATGGGACTGCAGCGCTGGATTCGGATGCAGCACCACAGCTCTGACATGGGACCCCAGCTCCGGATGCGGGAACGTGGATCAGACATGGGACGACAGCTCCGGATTGAGACACGGGACCATGGCCCACACACTGGAGCCCAACTCTAGATTTGGATGTGGGACAGCAGCTCAGGCACAGAACCCCAGCTCCAGAATCAGATGTTGGACCACATGTAGGACACAGGACCTCAGCTCCAGGTTTGGATGCAGGACCATGTCTCGGACACAGGACCCCAGCTCTGAATTCGACTACAGGACCATGTCTCGGACACAGGACCCCAGCTCCGACACGGGACGCCAGCTCTAGATTCGGATGCAGGACCATGTCTGGGACAGGCCAGCCCTGAACCAACCCTCTGAATTCACCACATCCCCCAGTGCTTCCCACGAGCTGAACAGGGACTACGAGCGTGAGGCAAGGGCTGAGCTCAAATCCCCCCAGAGTCCCCCTGCAATGGACCCCAACCCGCTGCGGAGTGCGCTGCTCCCCCCATAAAGCTTTTCCTGGGTGCCGGGAGGCGCCGGCAGAGCCGGAGGAGCCGTCACCGCCTGGAGAAGCGGCTCCGCGGCCGGACGCGCTGCCGCTGCAGAATTCTTTGGGTAATCAAATCTCCGCCGGCGCCTCGCGGGGAGATCGCGGCGCTGGGTGACAGTGACAAGGCGGCTGCTGAAATCCCAAGTGAAATGCAGAAGCGCTGCGCCGGGAGAAGGTGCCGCTAATTACAACCGACGAGAATCGGCTCTTAATTGGCTCTCGCCGGGCGGGCAGGCAGCGGCGAGCGGCTGCGGGCACAGGAGCAGCGGGAGCGGCGGGGCTGTGCCCGCGGAGGCCTGTCCTTTGCCCCCAGGACAGCGGTCCCGGGGCCGGCTCCTCCTCGGGGATGCAGCTGCACCTCCCCGAGCCCACGGGCAGCGCTGCTATGCTCAGGCGCCGTTAACTCTGGAACCTGCTGGTGGCCCAGCTGGTGATGCCGTGGCACTTGCTCTCACCCACACAGCCTCGTGCCACCACCAACGCTGTCCCCTTGTCCAAAGCCACTGTGTGTCCACCCCGTCACCACGAGGGTCCCCATGGCCGGGGAGGGGGACACACACCGAATCTCAGTCGGTCACAGGGGACGCTGCCCCTCCTGGGGGTTGTGCCAAGGAAGAGGAGAGGGGGAAGAAGCAAGAGAACCAGGAAAAGCCAGGTTTGGCGCCGGGTTCTTGCCATGGTCCCCCCCGTGGCAGCCGGAGCCGCCCGGTGCCATCCGTCTTCCCTCGTTAGGGAGCCGGCTCGTCACGGCGCCCGCCAGCCCCTCGCTAACCAGGGAAGATAGATGGCAGCGCTGGGCCGGGCTGAGCCGCTCCCGGCACCGCGGTGGAGCAGGAGGGGGGACTGCCACCCTCCCCCGGCGGCCTCGCCCCCCTCGTCCCGCTCCGTGCCTCAGTTTCCCCGTGGCACAGCCCGGAGCTGGGAGCCACGGGGGCGACACGGGGGGGACAGCTGTGGCCGCTGTCCCTGAGCCCGGTGACAGCGCCCGGGGAGTGTCCCCGGCCCTGGGGACACTCTGGGAGGGTCGCCAAGGATGTTGGCTGCACCCAAAGGCTTTCAGGGGGACAGGGGGCAGTGGGGCACTCCCATGTCTAGGCCGAGCTGCTCGCAGTGACACCCGGGGCCTTGAGGACATGAGGACACCGTGTGCCCCACATGGCACGGCCACCACGGCCCAGGACCCCCACGGCGTGGCAGCAGGTGTCCCCCAAGACCCACAAATGCTGTGGCGGGTGCCCCCCAGGATCCTTGGGCATGGCACTGCGTGCCCTCCAGGACCCCCAGACACAGTGGTGGGTGCTGTCCCAGCACCCCTGAGCGCAGCACTGTGTGCCCCCCTCGGGCACAGCACTGTGTCCCCCTTGGGCACAGCAGTGGGTGCCCCCCAGGCCCTTGGGTGCAGTAGCAGGTACCCCCCGACCCCCAGGCAGGGCAGTGGGTGCCCTTAGAACCCCTCATACAGTCTCTGTGTGCCCTTGGGGACCGTCCCCAATGGGGTCCCCTGGGGTTGTGACTCTCCCTGAGCCATGGATGGCCCTCACCCCACCACGGGGGACCCGAAAACCATCTGCTGCCACCCCCTGTCCATCCATCTATTTTCTGTCCGTCCATCTCCCCCGCCACTGCCCCTTGCCTCAGCTACTGGCTAATACAAATAATAATTGATGCTAATTAACCACCAGCAGCAGCTCCCCTGGCTCTCATTAACTCCAGCCCCGACACAAGGGTGAGGGGCTGCCCCCAAACCGGCAGCACCCAGACGAAATTCGGGGGTCAGAGGGGGCCCCCCAAGTTCTGACTCCCTCCAAAGGTGCCGGATCAACCCTCATGCTCCAGGAGCCCCCTGACTCCTCCACCTTGTCAGAGACAAGGATTTTTGGCAACAACCCCCTAATGAACCCCATTTTTAAAAATTATTTGGTGCATTTTGGGGGGAACTTTGTTACGGATATCGATGTGGCGATGCCCTGTTAGTAATTAACAAGCTCTTAATTAAGCTGCATCGCCTGCCCGAGCACGGCTCCTCTCGACAAGGGGTTCCACAGCTTCTGGAAATTCATCCAAGAACATCAATCCCCTCCAGAGCCAGGGGGTGGGAAGATTTGGGGTGGTCCTCAAGAATATTTTGGGGAAGGCAAAAGGGTCGAGGTGAGTTTTTGGGGTGCTCAGCCTGGAGTTACACGCATGCTGCCTGGGAGGAAGAGCCAGCAGTGCCAGGCAGCCCTGGGACCCCCCAAAAATTTGAGGCTGGAGGGTGGGGGAAGACAGAAAAATTCCAATAAAAGGAAATTTGAACTGTTTGGATGGAGAAAAGCTGCCGAGCGGCTCCTGCTCGCGCTCGGAAGGGCTCAGAGCCGAGGGGTGAAGCGCAGTGGCTGTGACAAGGCTCCTGCCTACTCCCCACCCCCCGGCTGTTTTTTGGGGTGATAACTCAGGTTTGGGTTAATTCGGGGTCCCACACCCTCGGGACAAGGACGCACGGCAGGGTGTGATGGCGGGGGAAGCGATGGGAAGCGGGAGCGGGGTGGGATGGATCCCGGCGAGGATGCCGGGCTGCGGTGACATCCAGGGAGTGGAGCTCGGGTGGCAGCTCGGGGGTCACAGCCACGTCCTGTCCCTCGACCCATGGCCGGGGCGGGGGGGGACATGGCAGGGGAGAGGGGCACCTGAAAACCGCGGAGGTGGCAAGGCTGATTCTTGGGCTCCGGGGGTTCAGCCGGCTGGGGTCGGGGGGATGCAGGAGTGGGGAGGGGGAAGCAAGGATGTGTGTCCCCCCCCCGGTGTCCCCACGCAGCCCGGCCAGGGGTGGGGACATCTCCCCCGACACAGCAACAACAGAACCAGCTCCAGGCTGGGGGTGCAGCCCCCCAAAAACGGGGCAGGCGCTGCCCCCCTCGAGGCCACCGCAGACATTGTCCCTGCGGAGGAGTCCTGTCCCACCCCCAGGGACACCAGCGGGGACAGTGGCACGGCCGGGGGGGTCAGGGCACTCTGGGCATGCTGTGGGGGTGACCCAGAACTCCCCAAGGCACAGCGGGGCACATCTCCAAAGCCCAGGAAAGGACTGAAGGGACCCTTGGGGACATGCCAGGGCGGATGGTGACTGTCCCCAGCGCTGGGAGAGGGACAGGCCACCGGGGGGAGCGTGTTTGGGGATGGAAGGGGGATGGGGCACCCCGGGGGTGCACCCGGAGCCCGCCGCTGACCCTGGGAGAAGGACAGGGCACCCCAGGGATGCTCCTTTGGGGAAGGGAGCAGGACAGGGCGTGCATCCAGAGCCCATCACCGGGAGAAGGATGGAGCATCCTGGGGGAGCGTCTCCGGGGCTGGGAGAAGGATGGAGCATGCTGAGGATGCAGCTCCAGCGCTGGGAGCAGGACAGAGCACCCCCGGGGTGCACCCAGAGTCCATCGTGTCACTGGGAGAAGGATGGCGCACCCCAGGGGTTATATCTCTGTGACCAGGAGAAGGATTGTGGCACCCTGGAGATGCACCCAGAGCCCATTCGCTGCCAGCAGCAGAGGGACAGAGCATCCTGCGGGTACATCCCTGGGGATAGGGAAAGGACAGGGCATTCCAGGGTGTACCCAGAGCCCATCTTCAGCACTGGGAGAAGGATGAAACACCCCAGGGGTGCATGTCTGTGGCTGGGAGAAGGATGTGGCACCCGAGGGATGCAGCCAGAGCCCATCACTGCCACGGGGAGAAGGATGTGACACCCTGGGGAACCACACAGAGCCCATCAGCAGCAGTGGGAGAAGGATGTGGCACCCTGAGGGATCGTCCCTGGGGCCAGGAGAAGGATGGAGCACCCAGTGGGTGCATCCCTGGGGCTGGGAAAAGGATGGACCCTCCCGGGAAAGCACCCAGAGTCCATCATCAGCACAGGGAGAAGGATGTGGTACCCTAGAGGTGCATCCCTGGGGCCAGGAGGAGGATGGAGCACCCAGAGGGCGCATCGCTGGGGCCGGGAAAAGGACGGGGCGCCCCGAGGAAGCACCCAGAGCCCTGCTCCGGTGCCTGGGGGGCAGCACAGCTCCTGTCCCCGCGGGGCGGGCAGCCCTTACCTGCCCGTTCTTGCAGAGGTCGGCCCACATGCTGGTGCCGTCGCCGCCGCGCATGAGGACGTGGTAGGTGAAGAAGTAGGTGCCGGGGATGGCGCAGGTGAACTTGCCCGAGGCGGCGTCGTAGCTGTTGCCCAGGTTGGTGACCACGTCGTCGAACTTGAGCACCTCGTAGCCCTCGTGGGGGTTCTTGAGCCCGGCGTAGAAGGCGACCCGCGGCACGGTGCTGTAGGTGGCCGCGCTCACCGCGCCCGTGGCCCCCGGCCCCGGCAGTCCCGGCGGGCCGGGTCTCCCCGCTTCGCCCCGCGCCCCCACCGGCCCCGGCGGGCCCGGCTCCCCGGGCGGCCCCGGCGGCCCCGGTTT
>JAWWMP010000080.1:3593206-3609647 GCA_035047865.1 Dendrocincla tyrannina
CATCTCATCCCACGGACACACCCGTGGACAGCCCATCCCACCCACGGACACGCCCGTGGACAGTCCATCCCATCCCACCCCTCGGACACACCCGTGGACAGCCCATCCCACCCACGGACACGCCCGTGGACAGTCCATCCCATCCCACGGACACGCCCACCCGCGACATCCCGCGCCCCGGTTCTCCGTGGGAAGGGAAACTGAGGCAGAGGGATGGGAGGGACCCCCGGGTGTCCCCCCGAGCACCCCCACCCAAGCGCTCGGGACCTCTCGGTCACCCCGAGACACGCCCTGTCCCCACGCGGTGCCACCCCCAAGCCCCAGCACCCCCCGAGCTGGGGACACCCCCGTCACCCGTGTCCCCACAGAGGGCACCCACGGGGGATGGTCCCCAGGGCCCGTCCCACCTCCGTGTCTCAGTTTCCCCTTCCTCTCTGCAGGAGCCCCACGCTTTGGGTCAGCCCAGGTGACACCCACGCGGCCCACCGCGGTTCTCCGTGGGGTGGGGTGTCACCGCCGGTGGCAAAGGCCACGGTGACAGCGGGGCGGCCGCAGGTGCCACCGCGGGGATGGCCGAGCCCCGGCGGGCTCATGACATGGGGACACGCGGCTGCGCCCGCTCCGTCGCCTGCCATCTCCATCAGCCTCGGCGGGGACAGCAGGACGCGATGGCAAGTGACAGGCGCCGCCAGCGCCGGGGGTGAGCGAAGGACGCGGCGAGGGGGGTGGGACACTGGGACACGGACACACGGGCGTAGGAAAGCCCGGGGGGCACTCCCAGTGCCCCCCGCCACAGCGGGCCGGTGGCCCCGGGTGACAACACCGAGGTGGCATCAACCCTAATGGCACCTATGGGGTCATCGTCCCCTCATCCCCAAAAAAACACCCCGGGGATGCATCTCCTCCGCCGGTGCCACACCTGTGCAATGTCCCCAGACCCCAGGGGACACCCGGGGGACAGACCCCACCCCCCTAAAAAGAGGGGGGACCAAGGGGACGCTCGGCAGTCATCGATCGCCCCCGCGTGTCCCCCGGCTCCCGCAGAGGCTTTAATCAGCGAGCAGAAATCAATTAGCTGCCCTTAAGGAGGCAATTATTCCTGGGGCCTTAACGAGACCTGGGGGAGAGAAAGAGTATTCTGGGGTGGGGGCGCTGCCAGCATCGTGTCCCTCCTCAAAGCTGTCACCATCATGTCACCAGCTGCTTTCCTGGTTCTTTTCTCCATCGTTATAGTCGCCCCCCGCCCCCCCTCCAGCTCCTCGTTATCTTTCTTTTTTAACAAGCGCCTAAAAATACGCCTCGGCGAGGTCACGGGCTGCGTGAGTCACCGCCGGCGCGGGGACAGGGTGGCCCGGGTGGGCAGGGGGCTCTGCGTGGGGAGGGGGTGGCCGCGGTGGGGACACGGGCGGTGGCACAGACACACCCTGGTTGCATCAGGACACTCGTCTCCCCTGGAGGGTCAGGAGAGACGTGTGGCCTTGTCCACTCACGGTGGGGACACAGCCCCGGGTCACGTCGTTGCTGCAGGTCATTGTGTGGCACAGCCACCACCCCAGGCCACCTCATCACCCTGGGCCACCCTGTCTCCGTGACACAGCCACCTCCCCAGGCCACCAACATTCTCAGCCCGGCTGCAGAGACAGGACAGTTTCAACACCGCCTTGAGACAGAAGCACCCTGTGGGTGGAGACAACATCCCAGGTGACACTGGCTGGGGACCCCGAGGTGCTCCCTGTCCCCAGCCCCTGCACAGGGACGGGGTGCAGCAGAGCCCCCCCAAGCCGGCTTCATCCACCTGGGGACAACAGCTGATTGTCAAAGCTCCAAAGGGCCATGAGAGCAGGAGCAGGGAAACAGCCAAAGCTGGGAGGTGGCAGCAGTGGCAGCAGTGCCTCCAGTGATTGTGGTGGCAGCAGTAGCTGTGGTGGCTGCGCTTGTGGCTGTAGTGGCAGCAGTGACCCAAGTGGCTGCGGTGCTGGCTGCGTGTGGCTGTGGGGGCAGTGGTGGTTGCAGTGGTGGCAGCAGTGACAGCTGTGATGGCAGCAGTGGTTGTGGTGGCTGCAGCAGCTGCAGCTGTTGCAGTGGTTGCAGGGGAAATGGTGACAGTGGTTGCAGTGGTGGCCGCAGCTGTTGCAGTGATGGTGACAGTGGTGGCTGCAGCGGTGGCTGCAGTGGTTGTGGTGACAGTGGTGGCTGCAGCAGTGGCTGTGGTGACAGAGGTGGCTGCAGCAGTGGCTGTGGTGACAGTGGTGGCTCTAGCAGTGGCTGTGGTGACAGAGGTGGCTGCAGCAGTGGCTGTGGTGACAGAGGTGGCTGCAGCAGTGGCTGTGGTGACAGTGGTGGCTCTAGCAGTGGCTGTGGTGACAGAGGTGGCTGCAGCAGTGGTTGTGATGACGGTGGTGGCTCTAGCAGTGGCTGTGGTGACAGTGGTGGCTGTAGCAGTGCTGTGGTGACAGTGGTGGCTGCAGCAGTGGCTGCGGTGGCTGCGGAGGCTCCGCTCGCCGCCCGCCGCTCCTCTGCAAAGGTTAAGCAAACAGCAGCTCCCGCAGAATCGATGCCGGCCGAGCCCTCGGCTGTTTGCTTTGGCAGCGCGATGCGGGGGCGGGTGGGCGATGCCAGCGGGACACCGACAGCACAGGGGGGACAGTCGATGCTCCAGGGGCACGGGTTTGGCCGGGGGGCGGCTGTACCACCCCACCTGCCGCTCTCTGAAGAGCTCATGGAGGGGGATTTGGGGAAGGGCGAGTGCAGCCAGGCCAAGGCAGGGGGCTCTTGTGGCTGGCGCTGTGCTGTGCCTCAGTACCCAGGCTCTGCCCGTAGGACCACCTGTGGCCAGGGGCACAGGGACACTATGCCCCCCACACCCTCCACCCGGCCCCACAACCCGGGGTCAGCCCGGGTGGGCTCAGCCCAGGGGCGGCTCAGCTGTAATTAGCACTCAGAGCTAGACATAAATAATGACCTCGATGTTGGTGTGGGGAGGGGGTGGCCATTTACAAACTGCTCTTGAGGACTTTGGGTGCTGCCCCCAAAACCCATGGGAAGGGAACACTGTGCCTGTGTGGGCAGAGCCCTTGGCCCCTGCCAGGGTGGGCAGGACCCCCACGGGCAATGGGAGCCTCTGTCCAGATCATCCCCTGGTCTCAAGAGAGGACACCAGCCACCCCAGTCACTAACCTCTAGGGCTGGGACACCTCCACCCCTGAGAAATGCCGCCCTGACCACCTCGGGGAGGCAGAGGTTATTGAGAGGAGGAATTAACAAGACGTTTTCCAGGCTGTGGAAGCCCGGGAAGATTCAGCACCACCACGGATCAACATGGGAGCCAGAGAAGACCTCAAGGACTGATGACTCTGGAGCTGGCCAGTGGGCCGGCTGGCTGGCCAGGTTGGTGACTGGCCAGCTGCTTGGCTGGTGAGTTGGCCAGCTGGCTGGTGGGCTCGAAGGCCAACTGGGTGTCTGTTTAGTGAGCTGGGTGTTTGGTAGCCAACTGGCTCACTGGCAGTGGGCTGGCTGGCGGGTGGGTTGGTTGGATGGCTGGCCAGTTGGGTGGTTGATTGCCCCTCTGGCTCATTGGCTAGATGGCTAGTTGGGTGACTGGCGAGCTGACCAACAGGCTATTTGGCTATCTGGCTGGCTAGCCTGCCACTTCACCAGTTGGCTGCCTGGCCAGTTGACCACCAGGCTGGTTGCCTGCCCAGCTGTCTGTCTGTCTGTCTGGCCAGTTGCCCAGCTGCGCCCAGGGGCAGGGTAGCTGGTCAGACAGCTGGGCCAGCCCTGGCCCCGGGGACAGCGACATCCCAGCCCCACGCCGGGCACTGTCCCCTGCCCACCGCAGGGAGCCCGGCTGCAGGCGGGAGTGGGGCAAGGTGAGGGTGGCACATCCCCCGTCCCTGTCCCTGTCACGCTGCCGCTCATTACGGACACGGCGGGGCCCGTCACCCTCCCGCCGCGCGGCAATTAAGGGCTGCCAACACCGGCAGTTAATTAGCGCCGGCGGTGAGCGCTGGGAGGTGACGGCTGAGCCACTGGCGGAGGGGACGGGCTCGGGGACGGGTCCCCCCGGGGCACGTGGGGTGGGAGTAGCGGGGATTTGGGCTGCTGGGACCAGCTGGGGTGTCCCCAGGGCGCCCTACAGCTGTGTGACACGGCGAGGGGTGTGCAGTGACAGAGGGGGACAGTTCAGGGGTGGCACTGGGGAGCGTTCTGCGCGGTGACGGTGTGTGACACCTCCGGCCGTGCAGTGATGGTGACAGGGGGTGACGCCCCGTGGGCCATGCAGTGACAGTGACAGTGGGTGATACACTGCAGGCCAGCAGTGACGGTGACGGTGGGTGACACCCCGTGGGCCACGCAGTGACATGGCACTATGTGACAGCCCCTGCACCAGGCACTGACGGTGACTCTGCGTGACAACCCACGGGAGCTGCAGTGACACTGCGTGGCACCCGGCGGCCCCGCAGTGACAGTGACACCCTGTGCGCTGCGCGGTGACAGTGACACCATGTGACACCCCAGGGAGCAACAGTGGAGCTGTGCAACAACCGCGGGGCTGCACAGCAGCTCCGTGTGACACGAGTGGGGCTGTGCAGCCACGGTGAATCTGTGTGACACCCCGAGGAGGTGTGCAGCGACAGTGACACTGTGCCACACCCCAGGGACCGTGCAGGGACGGTGACACTGTGCTAACACCATGCAGTGACAGTGTCACCCGTGACAACAGGCGCCATGCAGTGACACTGGTGACACCAGTGCCAGGCAGCGACACCACACTCAGACCCCTCGGCCTGTCCCTCTTCGTGGGTATTGAGCTCACACTGGGGACAGGCTCCACTGGGTGGTGTCACCCTGTCCCTACAGCCCACGGGGGGACATCTGCACCCGTGCCCCACCTGCCCCAGTGGGTGTCCCATGATGGGGCCGGGGAGGGGGTGCACTGGGACAGGGAGCTCTGGGGATGAGGTGCTCCAAGAAGAGAGGATTCAGGAATGGGGTACACTGGGGAATGGTTACATTGGGGATGGGGTGCTCCAAGGATGGGACACACCGGAGAAGGAGGTGCTCCGAGGAAGGGGCTACTCCGAGAAAGGGGTACACCAGGAAAGGGTACAATAGGGATGGGGTGCTCCAAAAAAGTGGGGTTTCAGGAGTGGTGTGCGGCAGGGAGTGGGGTGCTCTGAGGAAGGGCTGCACTGGGGAGGGGGTGCAGCAGTGAGGGGGTGCACAGGCGAAGGAGGTGCTCCAGGTAGGGGGGCTCTGACAGGACGAGGGGGTGCAGGAGGAGGAGTGTCGGTGTGTCACGAGCCCCCGGCAGCCGCAGCGCCATCGATCCGGCCGCCAATTTGCACAGTCAAATATTTGGCTTCGCGGCGCGGGGCCGGCTCTGCTCGGTGGGCGCGGACCCGCGGCTGCTGCTCCCGATCGATGGCGGGACGAGGGGCGAGCAGGGCCGGGGGTGCGGCGGGGCCGGGGGCCGTGGCACAGCACCCACGGGCCCTGGGACCCCTCTCGGGGGGCAGCACCTGTGTCACGAGCGCAGGTGTCCTTCAGGGTGTCCCCTCCGGGGCCATCGATCGCGCTGTCGATGCCACCCAGACCACGGAGCTGAGCCATCTGTCACCGGCGGGGGACACGGGGTTGACACGGGCTTGTCCCTGAGGGGGTTTGGCTGGGAGGTGGGATGGGTGGGAGCGGGATCAGGGATGCTGGGGCCATCCTGGGGCAGCACCCACCGCTGAGCACCACACAGGTGTGACTCCATGGCCAAGCTCCGGGTTCCAGAGCCCTCCAGCACCCGGGCACGCAGCCCACACAGGGGGCTCAACCCCAGCTGCGCCCAGAGCCCCCCAAACCAAGCCCCCATGGCCCCTCCAGCCCCGCTGGGGAGCAGATTCCCACAATTTGGCTTTCCCATCCCCCGAACCCACCCGCTCCCTCGGCCCCGCTAAACTCGTTAGCGGCGGGCGAACGTCAGCCGGGCGGGAGCGAAGAGCCAAATGAGATTACGGCCCCGTCTCGCTCCCTCCTTCCACCCCCGGCCCCGTTTATCGCGGCGGCGAGCGGGAGGGAGGTGGAATCAGCGCTTATCTCGGCCGAGAAATGCCGCTCCAGCCCTGATTTATGGCTGGCTGGGAGGGACTCCGGCAGCGCCGAGCAATTAAGGAGCTCTGAGAGCAGCGAGGGGTTATTTGAAGGGCTGCCCCCCAGCACGGCCTGAAGAGTTGGGGTACCCAGGGTGGGTACCCCCAGCTCGGGGATGCTCCCTGGGGGTTCACAGATGGGTGAGACCCAGGACCTGTGGGTGCACGGTGGGGCTCAGGGGAGGGCAGCGGGATGCAGTCTCTGGCCCCAAAAAGGGGCACGTCCTGGCTGGGGACGCTCTGAGAGGGTCCCTGTGCCCAAAGGCTGGCACTGGGGACAGCCAGGACACGGTCTCGCTGGGACAAGGAGGGTGGGAGCATCCCGGAGGATCCCAGGACCTCTGTGTGTAGGCAGGAGGGGGTGAGGGGCTGGCAGCACCCACCCTACTCACAGTGCAGGGACAGGGGGTGGTAGAACAGGCTGGGGTGCCCGGGGGAAAGCGCTGGCACAGAGAACCACAGCGGGTGCAGGATCGCATCCCAGGAAGCCAGAACTGCCCAGAGCCGACACGGATGCACAGAGCCCCCCCAAGGAAGCTGAGGGCAGGGCTGGCTCCCAGCAGCTCCTGCAGCAGCTCAGGGATGTTTACCGGGAAGAGCACGGGCGCCCGTCAGCTCTGCCTGCGTGTGCTGAACTTTACAGAGCGCAGCCGTGCCCCGGCATAGGAACGACCTGGGAATGGGCCGGGAAGAGCTGCGGGAGCAGCCGCGGGAGCAGCTGCTGTTTGGAGTTTTATTAAAACAAAAAGTGAAGAGCCAGCACCCGCCTCGCCCAGGCTCGGCTCTCCCGCCGGGAAACCTCTGCTGAAGGAAGCTCAAACAGCAGGAAATGAGTTTGAACGAGGCAGATCCCAGGTCTCAGCCCGCTCTGGGGTGTGTCAGACCCTCGGATCCAAAGCCAAGGGCGACCCACGAGTGATGGCCACAGACACAGAGGGCAGGAGAGAGGCGAGCAGCCATCTGAACCCCTGGCCCACGTGAACGAAGTGCTGTCCGTCCCCCCAGGCAGGTTTAACACATTTCCATTAAATCGGTGTGAAAGAGGAGAAATCCCAGGTCTACATTTGGATGAGGAAGGCTGAGCTACAGGGAATCACCCCTGGGACACTGCTAGCAGCAACAGGGCCCGAGAGGCCACCTACCCCACAGGGAAGAGATTGTCCTGGAAGACATTAAAGTGAGATTGTCCCATATTAAAGTAAGATTGTCCTGGATTAAAGTGAGATTGTCCCAGATTAAAGTGCCTCAACTCACTGAAGTCCCATCACAGAGTCCCACGGGGGGACAACGAGGGCCTCATCCCACGGGCACAGCTGGTGGGCGAGAACCTGAGCAGGGAGAAGGTGCCAGAAACCCCCCCCTGGCTACATTCACCTTGGGAAGTGTGCAAGGAGACACCTCACGCCGCTGTCTGCATTCAGCTGGCAAAGCTCATTAACAGAGGTGGCCTTTCAGTGCCCTTTTCAAACGGGGGAATTCAGGCCCCTTCCCTGACTAAGAGAAAAGGTGAGTTAAGAGCTGAAATGCCGGAGGAAGAGGAACAGCAGCCCCCCGAGCCCGGCGAGGGCCGTGCCCACCGCCAGCCGAGCCCAGAGGAAATGCAGGGAATCCTCGAGGCGGGCGTGCAGCCGCAGCACCTGCCGGCGGGTGCTCTCCCGGTCCCCGGAGTTGTCGATGACGTGAGTTGCCCACCGGCGCTTCTCCTCCAGCGGGAGCTGCGAGCTGATCCGCGCATCGGCCGCGGCCGCGTCCAGCCCGCTGCGCCGCATCAGCCGCGCACGCTGCGCAGGGGGGTCACTGCGGGGGGATGGAGGTGAGCAGGGAAGGCAGGGAAGGGGTCTGCCTCCTCGGGCATGAGCGGGACTAACAAACTGGGAATGAGAAACCTTCCCCCTGTTATTTCTGCCACAGCTATCCTGCGCTCGGGTCAGCAGAGCTGACACTTATCTGGGGTGATGCCGCTGCATGTTTTTGGCATTCCCACAGCCCGTAACACCAGGCAGTGCCCCAAATCCTGCACCTGCTGATGGTGCACAGGCTGTGGAAGGCCCAAAGGGAGTGACTTCCCCTGTATGATGGTGCCAGCTTCCAGGCAAAACTCAGGAAGCAGTTCCTCATGCACTAGGGTAAAGGGAGGTGTCACAGGAAAAAGGGAGGTGTCTCTTCTCTCAGTGGGTTTCACACCAGGGCTGTGGCTGAACCCTCAGCAGAGAGGAGGGATGTGATGGTCCCCTCTAAGAGAGGTGGCAGTGTCCCTGTCCTCATGGTTCCTGGGGCACTTACCAATAAACCAAGACTGTGTACTTCATAAACTTGGTCAATCCGCGGGTCTCAAAGAGCAGGGGGATGTCGAGGATCACATAGCGGTATCCTGTGGAAATGGCAACATTACCCCCAAAAAGGGAACAGCATTAACCCCCATTCCCAAGTCCCTCGTGCTGCACACACACCATGACCATGAAAAGCAAGAGCTCTACAGCTCCACAACTACAGCAGAGCCTGTTCGCCCTCCTCCCTCTCACAGGGAGGAAATGGTTTCATTCCAAGTTTCCAGAGGAAAAAAACCCCACAACCCTAACCTGGCTGCTCTCAGACCAAAGGGGAAGCTGCAGAAATATAATGAGGAGCTGAAACAAGGAGCCGAAATGAGAGCAGCAGTGCCTGACTGGCGAGAGCGGCAGCCGCGCGCCGTGCCGGCCTCTCCTGGGAAGCAGTGCCCACAGCAGGATCTGCTCTCCACTCCTTCTCTTGTCCAAGACTTTGCCAGGCTGCAGGCATCTGAGCCAACCTTCCCCAGATCAGTTTGTCTCCTTTTTATGCAAAGCTTCAGCTAAACAGCTCCATTTTTCCAGGGGGAGCAAGGAAGTCCTTGCAGACATCTTGCAGCTGTGATGCTGAAACACGGGGGAGCCTCTGGGCATGGCCCCAGGGCTGAACCCTCACCAAAACCAGCTGAGTTTGGTTTAAAACCACTGTCACCACAGGGAGCAGAGCTCATCATGGCCAGTCACCATTCCCCCAGGCGCTGTAACCCCTCAGTTCTCGCTGTGCCTCTGCCCTTGGCCAGCTCCATGGCATTTGGGGAGGTGGGAGATGCCCTGGTAAGCCTGGGGGAGCAGCAGAGGGGAAGGGAAAGCTCTAAGCCAGGACTTCACTCCCCTGTGTGTGCCCCAGCCAAGGGGACACCCCAGGTTTTGCTGCTGTCCCCTCTTTATAATTCAACCCCCCTAAAACTGAGCTGCCCACAGCAAGCAGAGCCTGACAAAGACATCATCCAAAGAGCCCCCATTCCACCAGCATCTCCGCCCTGAGAGGCTTCTTGCTGCCCTCCAGTTTGATCGATCAGAGCTTTCCTTACACAGCGATCCTCAGAGACAACATCCAGCTATCCCAAATCATTAAATCCTGACTAATGAGGACAAAGCAGCCTGCTGAAGCCACACAGCGCTCTTGCCGAGGGCCAGGACAGCATCCGCCTCCTGAGCTCCCAGCCCCGGGTTCAAGACTCCATCTCTGGCTCCCGGCTTTCCTGCCTGTTGCTTCCTTTGTGTCTCTCCTCCTCCTCCTCACCCTGCAGCAGAGCTTGGCCCCGCAGAGCCCTGGCACAGGCCTGTTCAGCTCTCACAGGGCCCAGCTCCAGTAAGTGCCGTGGATCCAGACTGGCTCTATGAAGGCATCCTGTCTGCCTACATGGAGACCTCCAGAACAGCTGGTGATCTTATCTGGCATTTCCCCAGCCCTGCCTGACAGCTGCATTTGTTCTGTGTATCAGGGGGAACGCAGGACTTTGGAGCCCACAGCTGTCAGCCCGTTCCTCACCTGACTGGCACTCAAAGGGCTGTGCAGCTCTCACTGCAGCTGGGGCAGGCTGGGGGCAGGGGAGGATGTGTGGCCATTTCAGAGTGTGACATTATCCGGCAGGGAATCTCAGCACAGGCCTCCCAAAGCTGCTCCCAGGCCCTACAGATACACTTTAGACTGCAGAGGAAGGCGGGGAAGGGCAGCAGTGAAAGGCAGGAGTGAATCAGGAATGAATCCTCCAAAGGCCACCGGAGGCAGAGCACAAAGGCTGTCACTCAACGTCTGTTCCCTTTCTCTGTCCCTGTCCCTCTCCCCACATTCTGGCAGGGCGAGCAAGGACAGCTCCTGCCCGAGCAGGAATCCCAGAGGGCTGGGACTTGGCTTCTTACCGAGCACAAAGTACTTGAGGATCTGCTTCAGCATCTCCTTCAGGATCTCGGGGTGGGTGATGGAGTTCAGCAGCCGCCGTTTCTCCGGCTGGGAGAAGATAATGTTTCCCAGAGCCTCACGATTTATCTCGCCGTTCTCCAGGAGGATCCCGGTGCCAAAGTGCTGCAGGATCTGCTGATGGGCCTTGGAGTGGGGCTGCACCACTGAGAACATCAAACAGCCGGGGGTGAGAGCTGGTTTTACAGCAGTGTTTGCATCAGCAGCTGCCCCCAGACGGGGTTTGGTCATTAACTAACAGAGCTGACTCTCCCCGTGGCAGCACATCTGCCTCGGCACCAGCTCCGGGCAAAGCCCTCCCAGCCCAAGGTCCCTTGGAGGGCTGACACCTCCCTGGGGATCAAAGCATCCTGCAGACATTAATTCAGCACCACGAGCCTCCTGGCATGTGCTGCTGCTCGGGGTGACAAGTCAGCAGGGCGGGCAGGAGGGCACAGCCATGGCCACACGCCAGGGCAGGGCCAGGAACTGGGCTGAGCCAATTCCCTCTGGTGAGGAATCGAGCAGGAGATCCCAGAGGGACCAGGACCAGCTGAAAACTTTAGCACTGTGGGAACACACACTGCTACAACTTGGCTCTGGCTGCTACTGAGGTGGGTTTTTTTACTGTCTTTGACCTCAGTCACTAAATTCTTCAGGAAAATGAACACAAAAACCCTCTAAAAGCTCAATCCCCAAACAGCCCTTGTATGGACTCTGATGTTACGAGAGTGTATAACTCTAAAGCCACAAAAAAAAAAAAGAAGATGAACAAAAGGGATGCAGCAATAAAATCATAATTAAGCTCCAGCTGAGGGTAACCACAGTGAAGGACAGACCAGATAATCATCTCTTCCAAATCCAGGAACATTGCCACAGGTTGTAACCTCAGGCCAACCTCATAAAAGTATTTAAGACCAATTTCTTCCTCCCGTGGAATATCACATGGAGGCAGTTTCAGGATGGGTGAAATCCATATAGTAAACAAACACGTATAAAAAAGGAATTGGAGGAAAATAAAGTGATTGGTAGAGAACTGACACAGAGTATCTGTAGTGTTTTCCCACCGTCTCTGAGGGCTTTTAGCACCTCCAGCAAATTTCCTGCACCTCGAGGGGAATTACAGTGCAATAAATGTTAAAGCATCACAGCTTTGAGTGGCTACACAGTAAGTTCTTCACCAAACAGAAAAGCTCAGGTACTTCCAAATGACACCACTGCACCACAGCTCGGCCGCAGCCCCTGGACCTGCCACATGCAGGATCACAGCCCTCAGAATCCCAGAATGGTTTGGGTTGGAAGAGACCTTAAAGCCCATCCAGTCCCACCCCTGCCATGGGCAGGGACACCTTCCACCAGCCCAGGTTGATCCAAGCCCTGTCCAACCTGGCCTTGGACACTTCCAGGGATGGGGCAGCCACAGCTTCTCTGGGCAACCACTCTGTTCTCCTCGTTCTCCCTGTAGGAGGGAGGGATTAACACCTCTCAGGTAATCAAGGAGAGCAGGGTCTGCTCCAGCCCTGCTGAGACAACAGGTCTGGAATTCTGGCTCTTCCCTCTAGCCCAGGCAGCACATTTTGAGAGCAGCAAGAGGCAGGTGTGCAGTGCAGGAGCGCAGACTGAACTCCCTCTGACCTGGGAACTCGCGGCTCTTTCCTTTTGAGCACATTAATTTTGTGCTGTGATCTCTCAGTGTCACCAAGCAAACAACATCCAGCACAGAGAGACATGCCCTTTCAAGCCTGTTCGTTATCCCTCTCAACATAACAGAGCAAAAGGATGGGTGTCCTGGATGTCAGGGGGGACACTGGATTAGCCAAGGGAACAACATTAATTTTACCCAGAGCTGGCTTTCAAAGCTGACAAACATCACACTCCAGGAGAGGGAAACTCAGGGCACGATCTCCCTGCAGTGTTTCTTAGGACATGATCTTTTTATCTTTATTAAAAATATATCCCAGTTCCAATCCCCCTCCCCGTGAGGCAGCTGCTCCACAGCCTCGTGGAGTGGGAAGCAGGAGGAAAACACTTCGGTGTACCCAGAGCACCCTCTGCCGTCAGCGCCTCCCAGCAGCGATCCCTGCTGTCAGGGGAGCCTCAGGGAGCAAGAGCAGCCACCGAACACTCACCCTCTCTGGCAATAACGTCGGCGTCGATCACGGCACAGCCCAGCTCCCGGAACACGGCCACCACCGTGCTCTTCCCCGATGCAATTCCACCCGAGAGTCCCACCAGGAACATCGTGCTCTGAAAGGGGAAGAAAAGAGCTGGAAAACGTGCCAGAACAGGGCCATTTTGCTCGGGCTGGGCACATCAAATATTCAGCCCAAAACAGGCAACTTCATTCCAAACTCATTTTCGTATGTTCTCAGGGTGTCACTGAGACATCAGCAGGATTTTGGCACCCGCTGGGCTGGGTATCCCTGTTTCACAGGCTGGGTTAAACGAGGCTTCCCTGGACCCTCCTAACTCTGGATGTGCCACTTGAGCCAGCCCTAAGTTCCTCCAGCTGGTTTATCTGCAGCTGCAGCAACTAATTCTCCTTTAGCATCTGCACCATCAAACCAGAGTCTCACCTATGGCAACCTAAATCATGGAATGGTTTGGGTTGGAAGGGATCTTAAAGACCATCCAGACCCCTCCCGTGCCATGGGCAGGGACACCTTCCACTAGCCCAGGGTGGTCCAAGCCCCATCCAACCTGACCATGGACACTTCTAGGGATGGGGCAGCGACCCTGTAGCACCCTGTGCCAGGGCCTGCCCACCCTCACAGGGAAGAATTCCTTCCCAATATCCCATCTATTACTGCCCTCTGGCAGTGGGAAGCCATTCCCTCTTGTCCTGTCCCTCCATCTCTTGTCCCAAGTCCCTCTCCAGCTCTCCTGGAGCCCCTTTTGGGCACTGGAGGGGGCTCTGAGGTCGCCCTGGAGCCTTCTCTTCTCCAGGCTGAACACCCCCAGCTCTCCCAGCCTGGCTCCAGAGCAGAGGAGCTCTAGACCTTGGAGCATCTCCATAGCCTCCTCTGGACATGCTCATCAAAATCAGAGGTTGGTGAGGGTGACCAGGAGCAGTGACAAAGGGGAAGAATTCAGACAGCATCTCAGCCTGGGCTGGGAACACAAGGACTGGGAGGGAGAGCCCAGCTCGGTCCTGTAGCTGGGTATGGGAGATCAGCCACCTCTGACAAAATGGGGACACAGAGCCCACAGGGCACTATGTGAATCCCATTCCCACACTGCCTGGAAGCCCAAAGGGCACAGAAACCACAGCTCTGAGCAGCAAACTGGTGTCTGTGAGCTGGGAAACATGGCCCTGGACACTGAGCCTGTGCCTGCCCACGGCCCCCAGGCTGGGAGTGTGTTGGTGATCTCCAGCTCCTCTCACAGCGATCCATCCCTCCCTGCTCCACCCAGACCCTGCAATCCTCTAAATCCTGCTCATGCCCTTTCCAAACCAACAGGCTCAGCAATGCTGGGGCAGCTCTGGAGGGCTGAGGGGGCCCCTGGGAGTATCTGCAGCCCAAAAATGCAACAGCAGGCAGTGAATGAGCCCCGTGTCCCCCCTTCAGCCCCAGCCCCAAGTGCCCAGGGATTTGTGCAGCTGAGTCCTGCAAATCCCCAAGGACAGAGGGCCCAGCTCTGCTGTCACTTTGTCCAAGATGATGCAACACCCATGGATGAGGAGCCTGACCCTCTCCTGCCCCAGCGTGGGTTGCAAGGGTGCCCCTTGAATATGAGAAGGAACTGTCTCCATGACCTTTGGCCAGGAGTCACAGGTGGCCATCCCTCAGCCCCCTCTTGCCCAGACCCAGCTCCTGCACCCCTAACCCAACATTCTCAGCCACCCTTGCTCTGCCCAACCAGATTCTGATCTCTCCTCTCCCTCCAGACTCCCCGCAAAAACTCTGCCCACCCCAGACCCAGGTACCTTCTGCCTGCACTGCCCCCCACGAGTGGGGGGAACAGGGAGCTGCAGGAGGGCTGAGATGGGTGAAAACACAGCACTGTATCCCTTGGGCTGAAAACAAGCAGAGAAAAGACACTCCAGTCATAAAACCAGGACCCAGACCCACAGTTTGTGGGGAGAAGGGGGCACGCGAGGTCTGTGGCCGCTGGGGGAAGCTCAGCAGAGGGAAGAGGCAGAGCTGGAGCAAAGGCCAGGAGCTGATGCCAGCCCACAGCAGCACCACGTGCTCCTTCCCCTTCCCAGGCCAACAGATGGGGATAACTCCAGGAGCAACAAGGGGGAATAATCCAAAAGGAATCAGAAAGGGCACTCCTGACAAACAGCAGTGCTTTGGGGAAGGCTGATGAACACCACAAGCAGGACTCGGAGCCCCCCTTCGTTGTGTTATGGTGGGCTTGGAGTGACAAAGGGGCTGTTTATTTACCCCAGCAGGTTAAAATCCTGCTCTCCCACCAGGATTTCATACACCTGCAGCTGCAGCCCAGGAGGATCCACATCACAGAGGCGGAGGCTCCACATGCCTGTTTTTTTAAAAAATACACTAAAAACTGCTGCCCGCGGAGAGTAAACACAGGGCTGTAACTGCAGCAACCTCGGTGTTCTGGCCTCCAGCCTCCGCTGGGACTTGCTCCCAACCAACCTGCTATTTCCATCCCTCCATCGCCTGGAATCACTGCAGGGGGGAGGCAGCCCCTGCAAGGGTTATCCTGGAATCCAGGGCTGGCAACACTCGTGCCGCCCAAGGGCATCAATATTTGAGGAGCCCGCGGCTGGAGAGAGGCCAGCCCGCTCCTGCAGGTGCTACAGCCACGAGCCAGAACCAGCTTTCCCAAAACACGCCGTTTTTTGGGCTATATTTGGCCTGTGCCGGCTCAATCAGAGGTGGGGAAAGACCAACGCAGAGGCTGCTCAGGCTGGAAGACTGTCCCAGCCGGGATGCACAGGGAGGAGCACCCAGGGCGCGGAGGACGCGGGTTTTGAACCACCGAGACGCCCCGAATTCCCCCGTGTCCCAACTCAACTCCTCCGGTTTCCGAGGCAGCACAACCCGCGGGGACCTGGGGATGGAGCCGGAACACCCTCCTGCACCCCCAGCGCCCGGCTCGAGGGGGCTGCGGTTAAAAGGGGAAAAAAAGATAATGAAATAGGTAATTAATTGGCGGGGAGAGAGCCGGCCACGGGCCCCTCGGCCCGCCCTCACCCACTCACCCCCTGCCCGGCTTCAGGCGCCCCGCAGTGTCCCGCGCGCCTATTGGCTGCCGGGAAGCCGGCTGCCCCTCGCAGCCAATCGGCGCCGCCCTCATTGGGCTCGGCCCGCCCCTTCGAGACGGAAGCAGGCGCGCACGCGGACGCGCGGCCTCGGCGAGGGCACGGGCGGCCGGAGGGGGCGGGCAGCGGCTCTCGCCGCGGCGGAGGCTCCCCGGTGCGACGGAGCCCTCCCGCGCCCGGAGCCCCACCGAGGGGCGCCCCAGAGGTCGATGGGAAGTGTAGTCCCGGCCGCGGCGCGGCCCGGCCCCCGCGTGCCCGCGCAGACTACCGCTCCCGGCATGCCCCGCGGCGCGGCGCCCAATCGCGGCGCGCCTTGTTGCGGGGGCGCGGCCGGCGGCCAGGCCCCGTTTCAAGATGGCGGAGGACAGTGAGACAGCAGTGAGGCGGCCGCCGGCCAGGCCGCCTCGGCCGGCGGCGGAGGAGAACGACCACGAGCACTGCAGCGACTGCGAGAACGAGGCGGAGCACGGCTCCAACCGCGGGTGAGCGGCGGGCGGGGCCGCGCGGCGGCGGCCGGGCCCATTGAGGCAGGGCAGCGGCCGGGAAGTGAGCGGCGCCCCGCCCCCCGCGCGCGCTGATTGGCCTGCGGGCAGAGTCCCGCGCTGCGATTGGTCCAGCCGCACGTCAATCTGGCGGAGGGGGCGGGGCGCGGCGGCGCCCATTGACGGGCGTTGCGGGCGCGTGTCCGAAATTTGGCAGGGCCGGACGGGGGGGGATCGATGGGACGGGAATGGGGGATCGATGGGACGGGAATGGGGGACCGATGGGACGGGAATGGGGGACCGATGGGACGGGAATGGGGGACCGATGGGACGGGAATGGGGGACCGATGGGACGG